>OZ010593.1:670276-827776 GCA_963932145.1 Acanthosepion lycidas | reverse complement strand
AGAGTCCAACAGAGATATTCTGCTCAATCAGGTTTTAATATCATACTCCAGGCCTCTCTCATCTTCACCACTGTGACCTTGGTCAACCAACCCACCAAACAAATCTCACCAAGTCTTACCATGGATCAACCCCACTAACAACACTCCACTTGTGCTACCAACTGCATATACTTTGTGAACTCATACTGGTGAATCCACACTAAATGTCCTTTTCACAGAACTATGTATGTTGGCATTGACTATTATGTATATATTCTGAAAATTGATCAATACCTGTAATTGGAATTTTAATCCTTGTTTGTTCTTTCCTTTGCCACCATATGCTGGTTATAACATATATCTAGATGTATATGTGTGTGCATGTGTGTGTTGTTTACATTTATATTCTTGTTTAAAATTTAGTCTGCTTGGTGCCATCATCATATTTATTTACATTAATGTCTTTATTATATAATCACTTGAATAAATGAATGTCACTGCAGATGAGAATGAAATCAAACCTGTGAAGGTTTAATTGGTTAGAGTTTTCCTTATTTTCCTACTGAACTCAATAGATAACTTGTGTCAGTGGCCAAGATTTGAGAATAACACACTGATTTCTATTTTTAACTCCCCTGCTACTTACTATAATCTTTCTCTCTCTCTCTCTCTCTCTCACTCTTTTCTTCATTTTCTATTTTTCTATCTCTGTATTTTTTTTTCTTTCTTTCTTTCTTTCTTCTTTTCCTTATTTTTTCCATTCTCTATTTTTTAGTCACTCTTTCTCAAACAGTTTTGTCTGTTTAATTTGATTTTCACTTCTTTCTGTATCATTTTTTATTTTCCCTATTCTATTTTTAGCATTTTAGCTTTTTTTAATATCTTGCATATACTCTTCCCAACAATCAGTTCTCTAGAATTTATCCTATGAATCTATATTCTGTTTTATAACAGAACACATTTTTGGTCTAACAAAATGTTATCCAGAATACTAGCATCTCTCTCATAATCTCCATTGATCAATTCAACTACTTCCTTCTTATTCACCAACTGCAACAGAGGTTGCTTTCTCATTTTCAGGATTTAGTTGTGTGTCTGGCCTGTAACCCTGATTACACAGCACAAATGATTTGCTAAGTTTAACTTCCATTACAGAAAATAGCCAGAGTAGTACTGGGTAACTACTTTATTAAAAGCAGGTGAAATCATCAATCTTTTAAATGGACTCTGATGTCAGACTTTAGTCCTGGTGACTGCTTTCTTTCTCTGGTTTTCTTCTCTTAATCTTTAAGACTATTTAAATAACAATCTTCCAAGTGGTCTGTTGATTACTATTATTCCCAAACAACAGAACAACTTCATACAGCTAATCGTCCTAGGTAATAGTCCAGTGGTTGCAGCAATGAATTGGAGGCCACAATGCCTATGATTTAACTGAGCAAAGATGCTGCTCAACAATACCTTGTTTAAGAGAAGTTTTTCTTTTAAACATTAAACCTGTACTTGGAAAATCCACAAGGAATACATTTCATGTTATTTGTAAATGTAAAAGACAATAGGAAAACTGTTATATTAGCCGACACGTTTCATCCAATGTAGACTTTTTCAAGGCAAAAACAAAATGAATTTATTAAAACAAAGTAACTATTAATAACAAGACAAAATGTTCTTAGCAACTGGAAGAATTTAGAAAACGCTATTATATTCATATTGTCAACTGAAAATTATGTCAAGTACTGTCACGTGGAAATATTGTTTTTATTGTTGTGTTGACGGATTCAACCATTTTCTTTTGATTTCTTGATACAGTTGTGTACATTTGGGAGAGTAGTAATTCTGAGAAATTTTTCATCTCATGTTATAAATACTCTTTCATGAAGATCATGAGTAATTACAATATTAAGATGAAGTTTGTTGAAATAATTCTAGATTGCATGTTGTTTTTATTGGAGATTCTGAAAAATTGTATTTTTAGTAATATAAATATTTTAAGTAAAAAAGTGAGCATGATAACTTGTCAGTTAGAATTAAAAAAAAATCTACTTCAATTCCTGCAACTTGATAGATTGGTACACATTATGCATAGTTCATGCCAGTAACAATTGAATAAATGCTAAAACACAATTATCTTACAAATGAGTCTCATATCAGAAGAAAAAACTGAGTTTCAAGTAATATCTTTCCTATTACTCTTTTGCTTCACTGATATTTTTGGACAGTTGCTCATATAGCATACAATTCAATGTCCACTGTTATATAATTAATTTGTAACCAATGTGCAATTCTTAGAAGATAATTTTACCACTTTAGTTGGAGAAAAATGGAAGAAAGTTTAAAATGGCTGATACTTGATTTGAAAGCTGTGGAGTGTATGAATCATGAGTGTCAAGGTTTGTCTGATAGGTCTGAGGTTCAGATAATAAAAAAGGAGAAAGAGTAAGCCATCATATTATTAAAAGATGGAATAAAACTAAGGATCATCTATAGATACAAGTAGAAGTATAGTAAAAGTAGTATAGTAAAATATGCAACCAAAGAGGGACCAGAAAAGTAGTATAATGTATATAATAATAATCACAAAAATAAAGGTAAAACAAATATGAAGACAGTTGCAAAAAGGTGTAACAGAAAAAGTTATATAATGTTATGTTAGTAACATCTGATAAGAATTTGAGACTAAATTTTTCATAGTTAATATAATTGCTTATTTACTTCTGGACTGTGAGAAATTAATGTCAGCTGAATTGAGTCGTATGTAGTTTCAGGACTTTCTGTAAATTTGCAAGGATGTCAAGGGTTCTGCCTTTTCCATTTGTATCACTTTCTCTTATCTGGTTGTCTTGTGTGTGTATATACTGTGCATTCATCTTGTCTGGTTTTTTGCACATCTGCCTATTCAAAGAGCTTTCTTTTGACTGAGAAAAAACTGGTGTTATATAGCTCTCCCATGCTGACTATTGGCTAATACCTGCCCAGTATCATTCATATGCAAATAGCACCACCTACCGTAAGTAGAATGTCTTCTCTGAACAGCCCATTATGGAACAGGATGTAACTCCTGATGCTTACACCATCATACACAACCAACTCTGTGTCTCTTATTGAGTTGACCAAATTTTCTATTATGCTCCCCCCTGATCTCCTGATTACAGCACCAACATGCAGGGAGCAAGAGTTTCCTTCTTGTGCCCCTTTGCAGGGAGGGGTACTTCATCTTCATTGTTGTCACTATCTGTCTCCATTCACTTCCAATGCTACCTCAGTGGCCAGAGAACTTGCATCCACTCACACTGTCATTACCTGGCTCCAAACTCCTCTTGCAGTGTCTTCTTGATACAGTCTAGTGACTCTCATAGATCATGTGCTTCAGGGGAACGTCGCAGGTTTTGTCGTCTCAGCCTTTGGTTACTGCAGTGGTTCATCACTTCAAGAATGCTGCAGCTGCCCTAAGCCAACCACGTACCAGAAGGTGGCCTACAGCTTTCCTCAGAGAGAGAATGTACTATGATACATGATAACAGTTGGAGTCTCTGAGAACTTACTTCTTTCCATCAAAGCACACTGAGCTCCTCCACCCCAACTTGTAAATCAAGTACTTTTGCACCATCACTAAGTATCATGGGGTCAGACACATGCTTTCTGACTTGTGCTACAGAAACTGCGCTTTCATCATCTATGTATGCCAAAGTGGAATCTTGGATTGCTTCATCCTACAACAGTAGCCTTAATAATTGCCTTCATTATAAGAGGCACCACTTTCAGGCCAAAACCTAATCGTGTAAGGCAGTACCTCCACCCTTTCAGTAACATGGTTTGGAAAGGTCACAGTGACTGGTGTACATGGACTGTAGGTATGCTCTCTGTCATTGTTGCCATTCTCTTAGCTTGTCCACACAGATATCTGCACTTGCCATGAACACATTTACATACTCGTTTAACTTTCTGTAATCCATTACAAGGCATACTTTTTTCTTGCTCGCTTGGATAATGGCTATCAGTGAAAATCGACCCTTCAGCTGCTTCTTCCTTATGTTGTTACACTCCCATCAACATCTCTTGAGGCCCAATTTTGCATTTGGTGGCTTTCAGATCACTTTGTAGGTCTTTTAGGTTAAATCCAGTACATACATCAACTCTTCTTAAATCAAAGGTTCCTGATGTACATTAAATTTAATTCCAAACTCTGCTATTTCTTGGCATGCATCATATACCCAGATAGAATTGGCAGTGTTTTAGTTGCTGGAATGAATTGATAAGATTCAAATTGTTAATCAGTTATAGTATGTTGGATTGGGTAGAGAGCAAAATTGAAGTTTATGAATTGCATATCATATTATGCATATAAGAACACTAGTTGAATTGTGAGTGTATTTGTAAAAGATAAGAATAAGCATGAGTAACTAAATATAATTCAAGATAACTGAATAATAATAATAATTGATAACTGAATCAAGTGGATCAATTTTATATTTAAATTATCTAAGAGCTGCTCAATTGGGTTTATCATTTCCATTGTTGTATTAGGACACTGATTGCTCTGTGTTTAGAATGTTATACTAGATTCTGTATATTCTATATTTTCCTTTTAAATATATGATGAATGAGATATTAATCAAATTAATAGTGTTTATGATTTTAATTTCATGGCAAGTACGTCACAAGTCACCTAACACAATAGTGCAATAGTGATATGAAATTGTGGAGAATATGAAAAACAAAATAATATGGCCATGAAGGAAATGTTTAAATTATGACCTTCTTTTCATCAATTATATTATCCCAATACATAATAAAGCTAAATTAGGGGTCATTGTTTAAATATTGTATGAGAAAAACAAAACATTAATCAGGAATTCTATGTATAGAATAGGAAATCAGTGAATCTTTTAATACAATCTTCCATTTATAGCAGGAAGCTGACTTTAGTGTAGTAAACGCATGTGTGTGTGTGTATGTGAAAGTTTATATCAGTTGAGGGTGTATCTGTTCCAGCTAATACAGAATTGAAACTCTCAGCTGAAAGTTGTTCGTTTCTACTTTCCATACAGTATTGTTTTCTATAAAATAACCAAATATAGGGCCTTTGCCAATGATGGTTTGTAAGTTTGTCTCATAGACTTATTTAACAAGTATACTAAGCTTGGTTCTTGCTGTATGCCCTACTATTGTAGTTTTGTACCAGGTTAAATTAACAATAGTAAAGTGTATGTTTTTCTGTGCCTCAATGGAAGGCAAGCTTGAATGGGTAGATCATTAGTAGTGTGTTGAGTCTCATTTTTACTGGATGCCCATAATTGTGTGTATGTGTGTCAGAAGAAGAAATACTATAATATGAATAGAAAAATATACAGCAAAGATGGATAAACATGCCTGCAATAAGACATGGGGTAAAAAGGGCAATTTTCCCATAACACCACTTTTTTAACTACCTTCACTCTTCGGCAATGTTTATTTTTTTAAAAAACAATAATTAGAATTGTAATAAAACCTAAACATATAATGAAAGTGAATTTATACATTTTATTTGTTCTTGAGAATTGACAACAAAAATAATAAACACTATTTATTTATTAGATTGTTTATTTAAACTATTTATTGTATTGTATATTGGAATGGTTAACAAAACATTGGCTAATTGCCAATAGATTCAAACTTTATAAAATGGTAAATAATAAGGATTTCCTTATAATTGGCTCTTATAATTTAATATTATTGCACTCTTTTTGCCTTGAATGTCACCATGAACCAGAATTACAACAGAAATAGGGGAGAGTGGTGACCACAGCAGTGAAGAATGCACTAACTGAATAAATGAATGAATACCGCAGAAATAGCTCATTATTCAATTATAGTTGATTAACGCTAAATATTATTTTATAAAATCGTTAACAATATGATTGTGCCATTAGTTTGTGTGGTTGCAAAGAAGTGAACTGGATGCTTCCTTTAAATAAAATGACAGCTGTGGAACAGGTTATATAGATTCCTCAGCATCTGTGGCAAAGTTTCAAAGTATTATCTGCCAATTAGAGTCAACATTTATTTTTCATTTCTCTTTAATAGATTATGGAAAATGAATATATAATCATTATAAATAGGGTGAAGTCTGATAATTCTTATAATAAATGTGATTGTAAAAAATCCAGTCAAAAAGAAGCTTATTACAATCTTCAAGTAATTCTTTTACACTTATTAATTTTTTCTATATAAGTTATTTTAAGCAAATAAAATTATTAATTAAATTAAAAGAGTAGTACAATATTTGTTCAAGTTATGGTGAAACTATATAAAATCCCCAAATAACAAGAAGTCAAAAAATTGCACTAGTTAAAATAATGATAAATAACATTTAATCTTTTAACTAAAGTAAAACCACTACAGCAGATTTGTTGATTTTTAGACAATGTAATTTCATTACAGTGGTGCCTTGACTTCCGATTGTCACAATTAACGAGTTTTTCGAGAAACGAGGTGTCTTTTGGATAATTTTTTGCTTTGAGTTGAGAGCTAAAATTTGGGTTACTAGCCCGCTCCAGATGCCCCACTGCAACATCCACCCAGCATCCTGTCTTTCACTCATTCACTTTAAGCAGTTAACTTGCAGTGGAAGCATCAGTGTTGCGCTCACATTTGTGCTGGCAGTTATTTTACAAAACTTTGTTTTTCCAACCATGGGTCTGAAGAAAGTGCAAAGAAGAACAGTTCTGAGAAGAAGAAGAAGCAGATGATGTGCATTGAATTAAAGAAAGAAATTATTAAAAAAAAAATGACCAAAGTGTATGTGTAGTCGACTTGGCAAAGCAGTACGAGTGTAGTACTTTTACAATCTGCACCATATTGAAGAAGAAGGTGTCGATACAGAATTTAATGCCAGCCGCAAGTATTGAAATAATTTCTAAACAGCAGACATCTATCCATGAAAATATGGAGAATCTGCTGAAGGTGTGGTTGACAGAGAAGAAGCTCACAGGAGATACTGTGATGGAGGCTATAATCTGTGAGAAGGCACAAGCTATTTATGCTGATTTGCTGCAGTTGATCCCAGGTACTTTGGCAAATGAGGCATCAACTGAGCCATTTAAATCCAGTCTGGGCTGGCTCAAGAATTTTAAAAAGAGGACTGGTACTCAAACCATTGTCAGGTATGGTGAGGCAGTGAGCATGCATATGAAAGCAGCAAACTTAAAACTTTTGCCGGAATTATAGCAGCCAAAGAATACATCCCCCAGCAAGTCTTCAACTGTGATGAGACAGGACTATTTTGGAAGAAGATGCCAAAAGAAGGTAACAACAGAGGAGAAGAGGATACCAGGCCAAAAACCCATGAAGGATAGACTAACCAATTAAGCCACTGCTTGTTTATCATTCAGAAAACCCCAGAGCCTTTAAGTCATATAAGATTCTGAAAGAAAAAACTACAGATTATGTGGAAGGCAAACCTGAGAGCTTGGGTCACCAGGCAGTTCTTTGTGTAGTGGGTGAATTTGGTCTTTGGTCTTGACATTAAGAAATACTTCCAGGAAAATGACTTACCCCTGCAATCCCTTCTCATCTTGGACAATGCACCTGCTCACCCAACTAACCTTGAAGATGACATTCTTGAAGAGTTCAAGTTTATAAAGGATCTCTACCTTCCACCCAACACCAACCCTATTCTGCAGCCTATGGACCAACATGTGTTTTTAATTTCAAGAAGCTCTTCACCAAGCACTTATTAAGCTGAGATTTGAGGTGATGGAGAGTACATACCTCATCCTTCAAGAGTTCTGGAAGAAACATTATAACATTGTGATATGCTTCAGAATTATTGATATGGCCTGGCAGTACATTACAAAGAGGACCTTGACCTCTGTGTGGAAAAAGCTGTGGCCTGAGGTTGTGTCTAAAATGGACTTTGAAAGACTCGAACACAAAGCGGCAGTGGTGGAGGAGATTGTATCCCTCAGAAAGTCCATGGGCCTGGACATGGATGAAGAGGATATCAATGAGCTCATCAAGAAGCATTTTGAGGAACTGACAATGGAGGAGCTACAGATGTAGCAGTACACAGAGGTTTTGCAGGAAATAGGTAATATGGAGGAGGTTATCTCTACAAGTGAGATAACGAAAATGGTGGAAATGTGGGAGAAACTTTCAGACTTTATTCAAATGAAACACCCCAAAAAAGTCACAACTAGATGTGTGACGTCAATTTAATGACACTTGTCTAACTCACTTCAGAAACATTCTGAAAAGGAGGATGAAACAGACCTCGATGCACAGGTTTTTTATCGAAAACCCCTGCAGATGAAACATGATGAAAAGGGCAAAAATCAGTTAAGCCTTTTTCCTCCACCTTCATCAGCATCTCCAAGTCATCTGATCTCCAAGGTAAATGCTGTACATTATACTTAATAAAACCATTGTATTGTAGTACATTCAATTGTATTGTGTTTTTATATATTTGTTATTTATAAGTACATTTTTCTTATTTAAAAATAAGTTATAAAAAAAAAATTTTGTTTTTTAAGGGTCAGGAACAGATTAATGACATTCCAATTCCTTTCAATGAGGAAAATTGATTTGACATATGAGTAATTTGAGTTATGAGCTCTGTCACAGAATGAATTAAACTTGTAAGTCAAGGCAGCACTGTACTTATTAAAATCTACAAATGTTATGTCACTTTGCAGGTGTTGCTCAGGATCTAGAGTAAATTTGGAAGAAAAGAACACAGAGAAAGTAGTTTCTACCACTTCATGTCTTTTAAGATCTAGTTCATCAAGATGTTTCAGTGACCTCCAGAATTTTTCTTTTTTTGAATGCCATATTCCTTCAATAGGTGATCATGGCTTACCACAGGTTCCTTTTTTATATGTCCCAGAAAGGGATATATTTGAATGAAGTAGCTAAGTGGTTTTTGCTACTATAACCAAGTAGAATACAGTAGCAGTAATCGACTGGTACGTGTCGCAAGTAAGAAGTGTAGATCAATGGCATAGTCAAATGGGCATTGTTATAGACTTAGCTCTCAGACTAAGGCTCTGACTCTCCTACACGTCCGTCAGTATTTATGACAGACACCAACCAACCATATTCCAGTGAGTGGGAACACAGGTGTATGCATATTCCATTATATCACTTTTCTTCATTATTGATGAATTGGTATAACGTCTTAGGAAAGGTAATCATTTTCTGTTGCCTTCTCAATTTCTTTTTAATTCAGAATTGTCATTATTCAAGACTTTTTGTCATTCAAGGCTAGAGATCCCAGTTTACCCTGCTATTTAACCCATAGCTTGGGGGAAGTGATAGATTTATACCTTTCTCAAGAATATTAGCGCAAAGTGAATGCAATAACCTAGTTTTGAATTTGAACACAGTTTATCAATTCCATTTTCCCTGTAGATAACTGTTACATGACAGACACATCCTCAGGTCACAATTAGATTAAGCAAGATCTAGAGAATTTCTTTTCACTTAAGGCTTTCAAGTTTTTTAAATGTGATCATTAATGTATGATGCCAAGCATTATTATGCTGAACATCACCCTTCTTGTAACTGATCAAACTAAGTCCTTTTTCTTTCAAAGTACTGTTTAAATGCTTTAATTGCTGACAACAGATTTTTGCTGTAAATATAACTAATTGGTAGACCAAATCACTGCAGTTCCACTATTTTTTCAGTTGTGTTTTAGTCCGTTTATCTCTACTAAACTATTGCATGCATTACTTTATATCTACTTTTTACTACTGATTACTAATCTATCTAAAAATGACAAGATGTCTTTACAAAAGTGTAGACAAGTGCAGATTTTCAATTTTGTTTTACAGTTAGCTTCAATCACCTCCTTGGTAATCCATTTTTTTAAGTTATTGTCAGGTGATGGTGAATCATTAAATGACATGTATGTGCTAATTCTTCAAACATATCAAAATAATGTTTATATTATTTTTTTATGTAAAGTATCTATTCCATTAGAACCAATCATATTTCAGATTACTACTACAACATCATTGCCTTTTCTAAACTCATAGAACAATATATATTGTGTTTTCTATAGAGATGTTCATCTTTTGGAATGTCAACTTAGTAACTTTGTTGAATAATACAATGACAATGTATTGTACAAACATATACTAGCATGTATTGTTGTTATTTAAGCATTCTATAATAGTGAAAAAATAACTCAAACAATCACTATTAGATTTCAGACATTACTTAGAAGATGACTGGATCCTGATGTGAATATCAAAAAGGAGAACTGAATTTACTTATTTCTTGCTGCTAAATTATCACCAAATGAACATGTCAAATGCCATAATAATTATTTATTAAAATATTTTATATATAGCCAATTAACCAAGAGAAAAGATTTTCTCTCTAATATATGAAACCTCAAGTTTTCCCTTTATTTTATTAATTTTTCTCTACTGGTGCAGCCTATCAGGTACAAGCAACTTGATTGTTTGTAATCTTTTCAATAATTAGGGATGCAACAATAGAATCATGAATAGCTGATCATGTATATAGGAAAAAGGATAATCATCAATGCTTGTGGAATGAAATAAAAAGACTGGGCAGAGATGAATACTGAAAAGTCAGACATCTAAAAGAATCAGCACATATGCTAGGCTATGAGGACCTGCTAAATAGGCCTAGCATAGAAATAAATATGATATGGGAGCCATTAATAAATAATGAAAGAGAAGTGACAGAAAGGCTTCAACAGCAGTAAAAAGTAAAAAGGCTCAGTAAGTGCAGTCAAGTATGACAAGTAGCAGCAGCACTTCTCAGCGGCCAGGTTAGGTTTAAGGCTCCAAATTCTCCTTTCACGGGACAATAGGTTTGTGAATTTAGTGACATAGTAATTGCAGTGTGCACTTGTACTCAGTGGAAATGACGAGTAATGACTGAGAAGTACTAAATAAGAACTAGATGAGATATTCTTGGATATGGACAAAGGTATGAGAACAATCTACACCCACAGATTATATAAAAGGTTCAGTTTGAAATTCTGTGAAGGTTATGTGGATCAACAATCACCTGATAAAGGCCTAAGGGCACCATGGTCAAACCAAGGTGATAACAACACAGATGGAGACAATAGTATACATGTAAATAATGATAACACCTCATCTCAGAAATTCAGACAGAAATAAGTTTTTGTTTTATCATAAATATAAAACAATCACATTAAATTAGATTAATTCAAAATTTGTAAAATGCAACTTACTTAATGAATTTTAATAAAGTTATCAAATGTGCATATACATTTTCCTACCATATAAATAGTGACAACATGACTGTATTTTCTTCTCCCTCTTCCCCTAATTACTGCTTTCACTGATCAAGATATCTGTCTACATTTTAACCTCACAATTTGGTTGGTTTTATTTGTAAAAACATCAAATATAAATTAACTATATCAGAATTTTTACTTTAGAAAATTAAATTTAAAAAAGAATACTAATTTACTAAAGTAAAAATAGCTATTTTTGTCTCATCTTTCTAATATAAAATAATTTAGAAAATGATAGTAATCATGACAGATGTTAAATCTTTCATGATTACTACAAGTTTCTAAAGCAATTTAGCATAGAAAAACGAAAAGAACAATTAATGTGTGATATTTGACACAAATCTTTTCATCATGTGATAAAAGAGAAATAGGCCTGCTTGTTAACTTGTGTATTCAGCAGTTATGAAGACACAAATTATGAAAAGTAAATCTTTATAATAAATACAGATTAAGATAATGTCTTGTAATTGAGAACAGCTGAATAAAGACAAATTAAATATTATATCATATCTGATAGGTAGGATATGTGAAACAGAAGTTAACAAAATGACCCACATGTGGAACATCACTTCAACTTGATAAGAAGTTGATAAGAATTTATTGCTTGATAAACCTCTCTAGTGAACTATTAAAAAAATGGAAAAAAACTGTCTGAGGTTTAACGAATCAAAATTTTGTGAACTGAAGAATGGGGGTTATTGCAAATAGCACAGAAATAGTTTAGTTCTGATTGTAGTGAAATATTGATAAAAAATTAAAAATTAACTATTTCATTAGAAGAATTTATTTATTTTAATTAAATTTTATTAGTCTTTTTTAATGAAAATAATTTTTTTACATCATATTATATATGAAAAAATTAAATATAATCATTTTTACCAGATAGAATAAAACTTTAAATTATTGTTAAAATTAAAAATAAAATTTATTTCAACAAATTTGTGTTTATTTAAATTTTAAAAAAACATCTATTAACGAGTTCCAGTGAATGATGGCACATCAAGGACAAATGTTGTTCTTTAAAGTATCAAAAAATATTTTGAGCAACATAACATAGAAAGTTGTGGAGAGCCATGATCGCCCATGTCCTGAAATGGCACATAGTGTTACCTGAAAAAATGCGTAAAATAAAAAACTATTTTGAATTTAATTAATTTTAAATTTAGACTAAATTATTTAGTCCTACTTTTTTTAATTAAATTAATCTAACGCAGAAAAATGTACTTTTATGCAATTGCAAGAGATTTCTCGGTTAACCTAGTGAAATTGTTAGAACAAGAATTTGAAAAGTTGGGCTGTTCATGTCATAAAGTAAAAAAAGCAGAGGATGAGGAGATGCCAGCACGCCATGTGTTAGTTAAATTTTTAGTTAGAAAAGAAAGGAGCGTTGAATACTTAGAAATAATGTCCAACAGCATCAAAGACTATTCTAAAAAAATAAATAAAAATGGGAATACAAATAACTTCCCACATACAGTTCCAGAGTTACGTCGATATTAAAAAAATAAAAAACTTGATACCAAGTCCAATTGTAAAAATGGGGGAACAACGATAAAAAAATACGCTGACATTACAATATGGCGTCATCAGGTTCTTTGTTTGCAAATAATACTCTTCTCACCTCATGTGTTAGGTTTCTTCTTAGCAACTAAGTTTTATAAAAGACTGATGGTAGCAAATTAGAGTCAGATTGGGAAACAACTAACTGTCTTTGCTTAGGTTATGCGGGAACAAACTACTTTAAAACATTTTTTTTGTAAAATATTAACAATTTAAATTAAAATAAAAACGTACATATTTTTTTTTACAATACAATCTGGAATTAAAATTAAAACTAGGAAATAGTAAAAAAACTTAATTTATCGTGTTGCTTAAAAAATATACATTTCCTTTAATTTGGGGGGGAGGGATTAATTTTTTTGATGTTTGCTTTTTTAGATCTCTTTTTCTGACTTGCATTGTTGGGAAATTATTTTAACGTAATTAAAAAAAAACAATCTTTCTTACTCCCATACAAACAATAAAAATACACCGAGTTGTAAAAAAAAAAAAAAAAAAAAATTTTATTTTTTTAATAAAATTAAAAAAAGAAATCGAGTGAAAAATGGAATGTTTTTTTTATCCCACAACACAACTACACGTTGCAAAACACTGGTAAAAAAACAAACATTTCAATTAAAAATTT
Source organism: Acanthosepion lycidas (assembly GCA_963932145.1). Taxonomy (NCBI): domain Eukaryota; kingdom Metazoa; phylum Mollusca; class Cephalopoda; order Sepiida; family Sepiidae; genus Acanthosepion; species Acanthosepion lycidas. The sequence continues at coordinate 814,331 of OZ010593.1, read as the reverse complement.
TCATTAAATTTTATTATCAAATTTGAAGACAAAAAAAATAATTAAAAAGCACTTATGATGTTCTTTTTGTTTAAAATGGAAACATAGCATTTGCTATATTCGAAAAACCTATGTAAAATAAAAATTGTTTACTTTTGAGTTTTTTGACATATGAAATCTGACAGCGAAACTAAATCACTATATTGTTTGTACGTGACTCTATCAGTAGTAGTACACAACTGTGTAATAGTAGCGTGCCAAGCAAAGAGGTGAACAGACACTCTCTACAGTAGAAAGACGAGAGTTAGTCGATGTGTACTGAACAGCCAGCAAACTCTCGTTCTCCCGTTAGTCTGGGGGGTTCTCCATTGACAAGCCAACTAATGTAAATATTCAGTAGAACCAGGCTTCAACGACTCCATATTGGTATGTGTAGCTAAAAATGTTGTACCAAACAGTGGACTACTTTGCCAACAAAACGGTAATGCTTACACAATTTACCTCTTAAAAACAAACAGACCTGGTGGGATACAGTTTTTATTTGATTATACAATGAACAAACTATTTTTATACTAGGAATAAGGGAAGCCTTTTTTTAGTTTCTGTTTTAATTGCATGATGAACTGAATTTTTTTGATATGCTATATTTCAACTATCACTACAGGTAAACGAAGATCTATATCTGATTATTTTTTGGTCTCATTTCTTTGTATATCCGTAAAGGATTGCGGTATTTTTCCAGATATCTAAAAGGGTGGTTATGTAAGAGATAAAGTATTAACAAAAAAAAAAAAAAAAACGGCCATTAGCTTTCTTGGTCAACGCCTCAGCTCGCGGCATCCGGTCACGTGGTTGTGGAAAGCGCCAAAATTGAAAATAATCAACCTTCATCATTTGATTTTTTTTTTTTTTTTTTTTTTTTTTTTTAATTTTTTATTCATAAAATAATTCCATTTTTTTTTTTTAAATTACCATTAATTATCGTGCATCAAACTTACCGTTTTAAATTATTTTTTTCTTTAGTTTAAAACCGAGAACGAAAATAATTTAAATTTTTTTAAATTCACGTCAAAGGCTTTCAACAACAAAAATTCATAGAAATTTAATTCTATTGATACATAAAATTAGTGATAAAATTAAATTAGAATAAGCATTTTTTTTGTAGTCACTATTAAAAACAATACGCATTTGAATTTTTTGTTGGATATGCATTTTTATGCTTTTAAAACAAGATTTTAAAATAAATTTGAACAATTTTCTTTCATTTCTACTCATTTAGCAATGTTTTTAGTAAATAAATTTTGTGAACGATTTCTTAACGGTAAAAATAAAATTAGAACATTGATAAATTATTCATGAGAAAGATCTTCATGACTTTCTTTATCTATTTGTGGACTTTAATTACAGAAAATAATCATAACCGTTTTTAGCTTGAATTTGCATTTTTTTTATTTGCATAGAAATAGACTAGACTAGAGAGTATAGAGTAGAGACTGATGGCTTTTTTTTGTCCTTAAAAAAAATACGTATTCCTTGTTAAATTTGAACAGAATTAAGTATGTATGACACTAGTCTACAAAATTGTTTACTGACATGTAGCAGCAGTTCTTTACGTTTATAAATGTATGTACGTGAACATTTTTTTTTTTTTACAATATTACCTCTAATTTTATCGGAAAAAAATTTTTAAGTTTTTGTTTAAAAAATTTTTTTTTTTTTTAAATTTAAGCTGGCTCACGGATGACAATATTTGCCAGCCTTTCGATTAATTTCAAATTTGTTTGGGAAATTGTTAGGAAAAATATATTTGTTTTTTAGCTTAAAAGATTTGGATTAAAAAAAAAAAGTGAAAAACATTTTTTTGTTAAAGAATTTCGATAAAATAAAAAATGTTTTAGTTTTATGTAGCTTCTTAATTTTTGCATTTCTTTTTACTTTTTTGCGATTTTTAAGGAAATACGGTTTTTAATAAAAACGCTGCCTTCAATTGTTAATTAATGTCTTTTTAAGGAAGCAAAATAATTAACGAAAAATATTTAAAAATTAAAACTGTATATCATCGAGTACTAAAATTTGGTGTTTTTTATTCGTCTGGAAATTCGAACTTCATTTGAAGATGTTTTACCAGAGTTTAAAAAAAGTTAATTGCAAATTGATATTTTTTTTACAATGGTGCATGTAACAACATGTACAATATTTAAGTACGCATTATAATTATTTACTTTAATCTTAACATCTCCTTCATTGTTAAATGTCCATGCACTTAATTTAAAAATGGATATTAACATATTTCAACTTAAAAATAAAATTCAGTTAATAATAATTATTAATTACGTACATGATTCATCTACCTACCTTTTTTTCTTTTTCTCTTTTTTTTTTTTTTTTTAATTAAAATCATTTTCATATCTGAAAAAAAAGTTGTTTTTGTTTTTTTTAATATTCCGCCTGTAATTGTCTAGTTTCGTAGTCATTATTTTTTTCATTGCAAGAACAATTTGTAAGAAAATAAGGTCAGTTTTTAAAAGAGCTGCCATGTTATTTAATAAGAAGTTTAAGATACCCCTTCCATTTTTAGATGAGTAAAAGAAGACAAAGTGCTGCCGAACGAATATATTAGTCGTCTTCGGCATTTGGGTAAAAAAACCTAAGAAGCCTCCCTGGTAACAACTTCGCATATAAGACCACAGAGTTAATTGTTGACCGAAAAACCATTGTTGAGGGATATGCATAAAGAATATGACATCAAATACGATGCTACTTAACTTCTTTGGTTGGGATTCTAATTGAAATTCACTTTTACAATATTTCGAAAAATCTGAAAAAGAAAAACTGTGTTTTTTTTTTTTTTTTTTTTTTTTTTTAATCAAATTTAAAATAATTTAATCCAGGTCAAACAAGCACAATTTTATTTTACAGACTTCTTTTTTTTTTATCATTTATGAACCAATAAATTCCTATTTAGTTTCTTTTAGTTTTTCAGTGATATTGTGAGCTTTTTTTTTCCTACCCACTTTCCAAAGTTTGACCAAAAAACATTTTTTTTAGGAAGGACTAAAAAGTCGAACTTTCAGTCCCCCCACCCATGTGGATAATTGATTTATTTTTACAATATTCAACTGCATGTAATAATTTGCTTTATTTTTCTTATTTATTTTCTGTGTTGAGAAATAAATATTCCGATGTAATCACAATGTTTTTTTGTTTTTTTTTTTAAGTTAACTCCCAATCCTGATTTGTGGATGTTGAGTGCAAAAATTTATTTTTTGTTTTAGATGTTGGATCTTTCAACAGCCTTTTAGTTTTAGTTTTTTTACTCATCAAAAAAAAATTTTTTGTACTTATACCAAGAATAAAGTAAATTGAACATTTCTCGGTCATAGTCTGTCACTCTTTTGTTTGTTTGCTTTTATTTTATTTTTTTGTTTATCTTTTCTCTGTAATCATTGTAATAAAAATAATTTTTTTTGGACCATATACTTCTATGCTGCATGCCTTCTTAGTACACACCATTTTGATTTTGAAATCTTCATAATTGCGTAAAGGTGCTTACCAATATTCTCTTTTCGTGAAACAATTTAAAATCATGTTATTTTTGTCTTTCAAGAAAAAAAATGATGACCTTGGGGATACTGCCAAGAATTTATCTTAACTAGTAGGTTACAAAAAATAGTTTTGCTATACACATAATGCAAAACAAATGTGGTACTTGTATGATTTCTTTTTTGAAATGGTCCAAACCAAATGTAATAACATACCTGATCATGGGGTAATGGTTAGAAATTTCATAGATCATTACTGTCAAGTAAGTTTGATACTTATTTGGTGTCCTGTATTTGTGCATTTAAAATTGAATCAATTGAATAATTTTAAGAACTAAAGATAATATTCTGCTGACTTGCATTTTTAAAACTTTTAGTTTTTTTTAGTTAACCTAATCTTTCATATTACAAACAGCAGACAGGCACTTTAAGCTTTATAAAATACATTTTACTAGACATATTTTTGTTTCTTTTATTTTAATTTTCAATTGCTTTTTGTCACAACACTCACATCATCAACCTCTCTTTCTAAATAAATGTTGATGGAGAGGTAAAAAGGCTTTATCAAAACAAACTCTCATCCATTTTTGGGAAGCCTGTCTTGGTGACTAGGCCAAAAAGTCAGCTGTCAGGCTGATAAAAAGATGTGAGCTCAAGTCACACCACAGGTTTATTCTTTATTTCTGATTTGTGTTGCCTCCTGATGACATTCTGATGGTCATAAATGTGATAAAAATTAATTAAAGAAAAAAAATGCTAGTAATTGTCTTAAATATACTCTATGCTTATACTTTGTAGCTAATAGTGGATAATTATTATTTTAAAATATTTTTGTAAAATAGAATAATACCCTTGTGTGTATATTTGATGTAATGACTCTTCTGTAGTTGATATATTTAATACTTGAATATATTACTGTTATCTGTAGTACCAAGCTATTGAAGTAGATTTATTGTTTTTAACTAAAATAGTTTAATGGGAAATATGTTTATACATTGTTGATTATTAATGTTATAAAATGACCAGTGATTCAAGATAATTAACTTTAGAATTTTTTATGGACAAACAAAATGATTTTACAACATATTACTCAAGCTAAAATTATTTTTTTGTTAAAAAAAGTTCAAGACATAGGGCATCCATGACTTGTCATAGTCTTTTTTTTATTTACCAATTGCTGTGTTTTGGAAAAAATGAGGGAGTAATTTCCCATTGTTTCTCAATGATTTTTCATTCAGAGTAGTCTTTCTGCTACCAAAGGCTAGAGAGCCCAGTATACCCTGCTGTTTAAGCCATAGCTGGAGGGAGAACAGATGGCCCTGTACCCTTTCCCAGGGGCAGTTATGAAAAAGTGAATTTGAACTTGGCTCACTTTCTCTGCAGATCACAGTGCCATTGTTTGCCCATCCTAAACTGTTATGTTTCAATAAACATTTAATCAAGAAAATGTCCATCCATTTAAAACTGTAAAAAAAAACAAAAACTTTACAATGTTTGAATTTGCAGCATGCTTTTTGTAGTGAGTATAGGATTTGATTCAGTTTATAGCAAATTTACTTGACTCCTGTTTTAAGGGTATTAAAATATGAACAAATTTGACCTACGTAGTTCTATTGAATAAATCCCCATATTTGCCACTTACTATTACAGCCCATCTGAAGTTATGCAAAACAAACACATAAACCTCAATAACTTGAATTTGCTTTGAACAATTCTTGTCAAATTTTAAGTGATTTAAGTATCAAAAAACTTGTTAAATTTTTAAGTAGCTTCAACATGTTTTAACCCTAGAACACTAACCATCAATTAAAGTTACACCACTACTAACCATGGGTATATCATACCCGATTTTGAAAATGTCAAAAAAAATATTAAATATAAATCTTTATTTGAAATATTTTACATGCAAGCACTTCAAACTTTGTATTTTGAGTTAACATTAATAGGAACTGAAAAACATTATTGCACTGGGTAACTAACCATGGTTAGTATTCTAGGGTTAAAGTTATTGGATTATAAAAACTTGTCTGAAGTTAAAAATCAGAAAGTCACCTTTTTATTTCAAATAACAAACTAATAAAATCAACAATTGATCAACACCTATCTGTATCTATAAATGGCATTCTGTTAGTGTGTCTGTGTGTTTGTCACCTCATCCTGAGCAAACCATTAGTCCGATTGGCATGAAAATTCACACACAGATCGGAAATTTATCGCATTCGTACTTGACGTCTTTGGATTTTTTGATTGTTCTTCCAATTTTGGAAAACATTGATAAAACCGATAGGGGGTCAAATATTGATTTGAAAAAATTCATCAGTTTTTCAGTGATAGTTTTCACAAATTACAAGTGATATCCACGAAACTCATGTTAAGCAATGTTCTTACTTATAATTTTGAGGTGCTGTTCTTTGTTTTTAAAAATTGATATCAGTTATTGGGGGAAAAAATCTATCACTTTGGGACATCTGATTCAAATCCAATGTAGCTGATTTTTAGCTCCTTTTTTTTGCAAACTGCAAGCAATTTTCACAAAAATTATGTTGAGCATTGTTTTTATCAACAGTTATGAAGTGCTGGCATTCATTTTCAATGTCGATATCAATTACTGGAAAAAAATCGATGCAATCAATCACTTTGGGACAACCGATTCAAGTCCAGTCTAGCTGATTTTTGGTCATATTTTTTGCAAATGGCGAAGAATTTTCAGCAAAATTCCCGTGGAGCATAGTATTTACCGACAGTATTGAGGTGCTGACTTTCGTTTTCAATTATCGGATAAAAATCGATGAAATCATACTCCGTGTTGACTTCTCATTCAAATCGAGTTTACCTGAATGTGGCGATGTTCTTCGCGTTTGAACCTGCTGTGCACAGCTGTGGGACAAAGGTCTCACTTCTGCTCCTGTTACACTGCCATCCGGTTGATACGATAGGCTTCTTCAACTGATCATTTCTCCTACGCAAGTTGTTTCTTACATTTTTGTTTTCCGTTTGTCTGTTTAACTACATTTTTCCAACTTCCATAAACAATTTATTCAGCTGTTTTACTTAAATGCCTGCCTTCCCGATTCTGGCCCAAGCTTTGCAATACTAAGTTAGACTTTGTACTCCTGCAATTGAGCAACCCTAATCAACCACTACTAGCATCACTTTTCCCAATGCCGCCAAAAAGGAGCAGACTACAATGCGACTATCATAGGTTGCTCAACTCTGCGCCCTCATGCAGGCCTCGCAGTCACAAGAAGAGCGTGCCACCTACTTGGCTGGGAAAGCTGCCTACAGGGCTTCATTGTGATCAAGGCTCAAGAATGCACAACGGTCGAGAACTGTCTCTGCATCTCGGGCTTCTGAGACTCCTCATCAAAGGCTTCTTTGTAATGTAAGAAACGCTGCTGCCACTGCGAAGTCAAGGACAATAGAGACACTTGACCACAGGCATGCCCGTCAATCCATCTAGGGCTGCTGAGACACCGCTCCGTAGGTCTGTGCAAAATACTATGAATGCTGCCACCACTGTCAGATTGAGGTCAGCTGAAACATTCAACCGCAGACATGCCTGTCAATCCAAGGGACGCTGCTGCAACAGCGAGTGCTAGGGCTGATGAGACACCACTACGTAGGTCTGTTCAAAATGATAGGTATGCTGCCACCACTGCCAGGTCAAGGGCAGCTGAAACATTTGACCGCAGACACGCCTGTCAATCCAGGGATACTGCTGCAACAGCTAGGTCAAGGGAGTCCGAGACAGCTGCAGCGGGCAACACTGCAGCGACTTCTGCTGTCAGAAAATCCAGGGGCAAACAGACTTTCAAGGGCTGCTACAAACATGGCTGCTGTGGGCTTATCTCAAACTCCCCAAACTCATTGCATACGCCTCGACGGCCACATTCAGTGCCTTGCAGCTGCACGTAATATTACCTATCCCAGTAGCTCTTTTTGGTCTTTCTTTCAATTACGACCACAGCATTAACTTGACTACACGTGACAACATCAATGTAGGGTCCATGACCTGCGTTTGCCTATTATGCAATGCCCGCAAATGGGCCGGGGAGCCTGCCAGTCTGTGCTGCTCCTCCGGCAAAGTTCGACTGCCACCTCTGCATGAACCACCTACCCCAGGGGACTAATAGCTGGCTCCCATCCTGACTCCAATCTCTTCCTTAAAACAGGCAATACAACAACTTCTTTGAAATGACCTCATTTGGGGCTCAGGTGGTTCAAGAAGAAGATTGGATACCCACTTTCAAAGTACAGGGGCAGGTATAACACCACATTGGGTCTCTGTTACATGCATGAACGCACGCAGGACGCTGTGCAATATGGGCAGCCAGACTTATTTATAACGCTTACCTGCAACTGCAAATGGGTTGAGATAATGCGTGAACTCCTACCCGGACAGGATTACACTCATAGACATGACATTACAGCCTGCTTATTCTGCTTAAAACTGGGAAAACTTATGGACTTAATAGTGAAGGGGCAGATTTTTGGGCCTGTTAGATGTGACATGTACACTGTTGAGTGGCAAAAAAAGGGGACTACCCCATGCCCATATACTCATTTGGCTTTTGATCCAGATGAGGACAGGGACCTATTTGAGGCTGAGATCCCACGTGGTTCATGGGCCATGTGGTCCAGGCTACAAGGCATGCCCCTGCTTTCAAAACGGCGCACCGTGCTCTAAGGGGTTTCCTAAGACATTTGTCGATGAGACGCAAACCGATGGGTATGGATATCCTTTGTACCAACAAAGGGCTCCGGTCAGGGGTGAGCAAACGATGCAAGTTGGGGTCACTGTGTTGACAAAAGTTGGGTGGTCCCCTACTGTCCCCTTCTCCTAAAAATATTCATTGCTCATATAAACATTGAGTTCTGCAATTCCATCCGCTCCATTAAATACATATGTAAGTACGTTAACAAGGGCAGCGATGCCGCCACGTTCCGCATTAAGGGGGACAACGGCCGAGATGAAGATTCGCAGTATTTGGTTGGGCAGTACCTCAGCAGCAATGAGGCTTTTTGGCATGTTTTCGGCTTCCCAATTCACCAGAGGCATCCAGCAATCGTACAGCTGGCAGTGCAATTAGAGAACGGACAGTGGATTTACTTCACTGAACGAACTGCAGTAGCTATCGCCGAAAACCCAAAAGACACCACTTTAACAGCCTTTTTTAAGTTGTGCCTTCATGACGAGTTCGCTTGAACTTTGCTATATTCACAAGTTCATACTACGTTTGGGTGAACAATATTTGGAGTCGCAGGAAGTCTGGCCAGAGCGTTGACAGGTACCCTGGCATTAAGTTTGACACCTGCATTGGTCGGGTCTACACTGTGTCACAAAATCAGCAGGAGTGCTTCTTCCTCTGGCTTCTGCTTCATGGGGTTGCTGGTCCGACAAGCTTTGAGGCAATTCGCACTGTTGATGGCATCATGTGCAATACCTACCAGGAAGCTTGCCTTAAACGTGGCCTTTTGGAGGATAATTATCAATGGGATGCTGCCATGGCAGAGGGAGCTCTCTTACAGGCACCTGCAACCTTTCGATCCTTATTCGCGATCTTAATAGTAAGATGTGAAATAAGTGACCCCCCCCCCTGCAAAATACAAAGACTTCATGTCGAAAGACATTTTGTACACGGCACAGCAGCAATGTCTGTCAGCTGATTTGGGCTACATGGACCTTATTTACAATAGGGCGCTCATTCAGGTTGAAAACATCGCTCTTGAAATGGTTGGAGCTGCACTAACTACATATGGGTTACCTCCGCCAGTGTGAGATCGCACCACTGACTTATTACCAGAAATACTGAGCGAAACGTCTTATTGCACTGCTGACCTTGACCCCTATGTCCGAGAGAATGAATTACCTACCAGAACAAAGAACAGCTTACACCATGGTGATTGATGCTGTCCGACAACAGCGCGGTGGCATCTTCTTTCTAGACACACCTGGTGGCACCGCGAAGACATTCGTTACAAAACTAATTCTAGCTGAAATCAGGCGGCACGGAGACATCACGCTTGCTATTTCCTCATCTGGAATTGTGGCCACATTGCTGTCGGGCGGACGGATGGCGCACTCTATGTTTAGACTTCTGCTTGACCTTGCCAAGGCTGAAATTCCAACTTGCAGCATTTCAAAAGATTCGGGTCAGGCTGATGTATTCAGACGTAAACTCATAGTGTGGGATGAGTGCACTATGGCTCACAAACAAGCACTCATACTACTGGGGACAACGTGTCCGCTGATTTCTCATAGGAGCCTTCAGACACATAAGGCTACATTAATGTGGGAACACCGTTCAGTTGTTGACACCCATCAACAGCTCAGAGATGCCATTATTCCGCATCTTAGTGCCAACTACAGTGACCTTAAGTGGCTCTCTGAAAGAGTTGCCCTTGCTCCAAAAAACACTACAGTTACTAGGATTAATGAGCAACTCCTGCAGTGCATTCCCAGGGACGATTACATCTACAAATCCATCGACAGGTTGCCTGACCTGGGCAACCTTACGGACTACTCAGTCGAACTTCTGAATTCCTTAGAACTGGCAGGGCTTCCACCTCACACACTGGGACTGAAAGTGGGCGTGCCCATTATGCTTTTGCGTAATCTGGTTCCTCTGAAACGGTGCAATGGTACACACATGGTGATTAAGTTTTTGGCACCAAATTTAATTGAAGCGACAATTCTTACTGGTTGCGGAAGTGGTGAAACTGTCTTCATACCGCGCATGCATCTATCTCCGTTCGGTTCAGATGTGCCCTTTACATTCCACCGGTCACAGTTTCCCGTCAGACTTTGCTTTGCAATGTCTATTAATAAATTGCATGGCCAAACGCTACATGTCATGGGAATTCACCTTGGAGAGCAGTGTTTTTCCTACGGCCAGCTTTACGTAGGCTGTTTGCATGTAGGTAGAAGCGAGTACGTATTTGTCTTCACTCCCAGGGGTTCTGCAAAAAATGTTATTTACAAGAAGTTCTGTAGGTTGATGGGACATAGGCGGCGGCTGACAGTTTACCTTTATGTGGTCTTCAGGACCGTGTAAACTGTCGGCGAGAGTACAAACCGCCATGCAAAGCTCCGATTTCCAAGAGCAGTTTTCCCTCTTACCACACCTTCACAGCCTACCTGCCTTACAGACATCCGTGAAATTTGTTTCCCATTGTTACTACACCGCGCCAGATAAACACTTCCTTTCACCTGCCTTCAGCATATTTGCATGGCTGCTTGCGTTTTCTGTCAAACCCTCTCATCTACTGCCACTGTCGTCTCCATTACACCACTACCATCTATGCTGTGGCAGCATCAATAATTATGTTAAACGCCCCCCCAGGCAAATGCATCACTGATGCTGTATCCATTACCAACATTTTTGAATAGCTGAGCGCTATAAGGAGCTTGCAATGACATGTGCTTTCCCTAGGTTTCAGTGTTCAGTTCCGTCATACAGTTGATCACTGGCAGTGCTACATGAAATGCATCACAGACGTCACTCTTCACCTTTGTGGGATTAGTTTGGAATCTCTGTTCTGGCCTTAGCCATATTTCGCCTATTGAATTAATCTACACCTGTACAATTAGTTTGCTGCAGGGAGTTGGCATTTCAGTTGAGATGCACAATGCTCCCCACTACTCTCTGCAGCTACTTCAAGCGTCGATTCAATAGGCTGAAACCTGAGTGCTGGTGAGTCGGAAATAAGTTCTGAGTATTTCACTTGCTTATTGAGCCAGCGTATATTATGAAGAGCGATTTCTGTGGGTGCTTCATTGTAGCTCTGTCTACCAGTATCTTCTATGGTCCAACACTTCAGACTTTACGGAAGGCCAAATGCTGCGTTGCAAGCTCCATTCCTTTACTGGGTTTTTCCCAAAACCGTAACATTCGCAGTAAAACCAACAACAGCTCCTCGCAGTACTCCCAATTCACAAACCATTGCGCTTAACACAACTATTGACCCCTACATGCAGCTGTGATGACCTCTGTTCATGCGCCGCAACAATTATCGAGTGTGTGCAGAAGTCACATGTGTTCGTCCACTCAGTTTCCCGGGTGGGAAGGGTTTCATCTTGCCATAGAAAATGAAGTCAAATCATTCTCGGTTCAATAAATGGACACTCCAGACTTATGCCCAAAAAAAAGGAATGAACACAAATTCACCACTAGGTCAAGGGCTTTCCAACAAGACTAAGCAAGCTGTACTTATGTAGGGTCGGGTGTGCAAACTAGAGTAGAGCAGCTTTGCCGACCACCGATGCCGATATGTTAAGCAAGTCCCACAGTGAAAAAGCAACCACTATTTTACATTGCTAGAATTAAAAATCTTGACCGATTATGAACAGGTGGCAGTCTTCGGGTAAGCATGGAGCAGCAACACAGCAGCCACCTATTGCAACCGGTTGCCCTTGATCTCATTGATTTTGCTACCAGTGAGATTCCCGGTCTATCAGTGACTTCAACAACTGCGGATACGTGCGTAAGTTCAATAATTCAAAACCAAAGCAATTTAACTACATGCAACGCCGGGCTAGTAATATAATAAATGTAAATCTTTGAAGCATTTGCATCTTAATATAGTGACCCTACTTCTCCATAACAGCCATTGATTTTGCTAAATTTTTTTACTTCGGCAAGTTCAATTTTCAACATGATTATTTTAAAGTCTTCCCATAGGCCTGCTTTGTTGTCATAGTGTTTGCCATCTTCATATAATTTCCTCTTCACAATTGACCATAGATTTTCGATTGAGACATAACGGAGTCCATTCTATTATCTTCTCTCCTGTAAACTTTTTTATCCTTGAAAAATTCACAGGTAACCTTAAGATACATGAGAAGGAGCATTGTCTTGCATAAATACACACTTCTCTTTGAAACTGCGAGGTTGGGACTTGTACCATTCAAAGAAAGTCTTGTCTACAAAATCGCAATAGATAGCACAGTTCAATTTAACTCCTTCATTGATTTTAAATGGTTCAATAATGGCTTGTTCAACAATTCCAACCCCTGTCATCATACTACTGCCAACTTTTGCTGCTGCTGCCTTTTAGACACATGCACATCTGCATTGGACAAAATCATCCTTTTGGCCATGCATAACTTTAGAAAAGTCAATTTTCAAATATTTCTTTGTTCAATTTTGAGGTTTTAAAATATTTGCTTTACTGAGAGGTATTTGCCTAAATTTTTTGGCAGATCCCAATTTGCAAAGTATTCTATAACCTTTGTACTTCTTGATTCCATCAATTCCAGCCTTTTCAAAGATCTGAGCACATGTTTTGTTATAACTCACTTTAGTTTATGTTCCCCTCAAGGAAACAAGTTCTTAAAACCTTTTCCTTTTGCTTCTAGCTCTCAACTTAATTATATTTTCAACAGCCCTCTTTATGGTTCGATCATCTCTGGTGGACATTCCCTCATTTAATAACTTTGTTGTTTTCTGTTTTTCAGCATTTGTTAGATCCATGTTACTCATGTTTCAATATATGGAGAAAAAAGAAAAAAAAAATTTAGTTGTTTTTTAGATTTCAGAAGCCTTAAACTAATATTTGTTTATTCTGCATAAAATCTTCAAACTGAAGTTTTATAATAAATACAATGACAATATATTCAATAAAACATGTTGAAACTACTTAAAAGTATAACTAAAACTTTGTTTTGATGTTGAAATTAACCATTTAAAATTTGACAAGAATTGTTCAAAGCAAACCTGAATTATTGAGGTTTATGTGATATGTATAATAACTTCAGATGGACTCATAAAATGTAATGCTGTTTAAATTATGAGATTTATGAAATTCCAAAGTCACTGAATTAATTTTGATAGAAACTTTTAGGACTGTAGTAGTTGAAAACTCAAAAGTGCCAAACTTGGTTTGGGATAAATCTAAAGGAATATAATAGAAGATTATTTGTGTCATTATTGATATTTCAATTATCTATGCATTTAATTATAATCTATCATCCTGGTATTTAAAAAAGATTGTCAATTTTCATGAAGATAAAGGTGTACCTCTTTGGAACCTTATATCTGACAATGAAAATGTAATTAAACTCCTTTTCTTTTTAATACATGAAACTGTAAAGAAGCAAATGTATTGACTCTTCTCTTATCTAATACTTATTGCTTCTAAAATCTTCAGCTTGTGATTTTTAAGAATGTATAAGATCCTGAATCCACTGTCTCAAAGGCCTACAATCTCCTTCTTAACAAATGAAACATGTGTGCATTTCTCTGGCATGATACATGTTTGTAGTTGGCTCTTTTACCACATGAAACTTTAAATGAAGATGGTGCACTGGAAGAAGTGTTACTATGTCACAAGATGGCTGAAGACCTAGAAAGTTTTATCAAAATATATACTGCTGCCTAGCATGCACACATTGTATCCAGGTCAAAATTAACAGGGTCTTGCAATTTAGTAGTATGTAAATTAGTGGAGAGGGGGGGTGTTGTAAAACTTTTGGTCCAGTCCATTTCTGAAAATCTGACTAAATGACTAAACATCAGAACTTTTTTGCGGCAAAGGGGTTCTTGGTTAGGCCATAAATTTTTCACTCTTCTTTTATGAGAAATGGTTTCAAAAAGAAAATAAATTTCAGGGTTTAGTTTTGTAGACTAATAACATGGAGTAAATAGGAATTTGCATCACTTGGATTTTACAGATTTGCATCAAGTTTGAAGTTTTTATTCTGTATATGTGTTTGTCATCTTTATAGAACACTTAATGAAACTCACTATCAATGTCTTACAAGATAAGTTTGCTACTTGTTAAATCATAAGTAGGTGATGCTTTATTTTACTTGTTTAATTTATGGTAAAGATTATTATTTTTTGATTATTATGACAGCATTTTATATCTTAGTTCATTATTTTAACAATTGTGTCTAACCTGAGAGGAGAAATTAGATGTTAACCTCAATGTACTTTATTATTTAACTGACAAGAACTGTGATTACAAGTTTGAATACTGAAGCTGAAGCATTACCATTCTTAGCTGTCTCTTGTCTATGACCTTTACTTGACCTGTAAGTGCAGAATTCCAACTAGAAAACAAAATGATTTCATAAAAGAAATGATATTTTATCCGGTATAAGGATGCTATTCATTTGGTAAAGAGCAGATAATTGTTGTTGGCTTAGTTTGGCACAAGGTCAAAAATATGGTACTTCCAAATGATAATTGATCTCATTCACTACTCAATAATAAACCAAACAAGTTCATTAACCATTACTCTATGCTACGGCTGTCAGAGAGTAGATGGTGATCAGTTCACAGATATACCATTTATACAACTAGTGAAAACAAATTTAGAAACAAATGACGTCAGTACAGGAAGGTTTATTTACTGGACATTTTGTAGCAACATATTAAATGATTTCAACATTTGAGGGTATTTTGATAGGTGGAATATAATGTAATCTTTTATAGGGTAGATTTAATATATTAGCTAAAAGAAAAAAAATCCATAATTTTCATTAAGTTAGATGCTTAAAATTTAGTATTACTTGGGGGAACTTAGTTCTGTTAAAATATTTAGTTATATGAATTAGTTTTACTTACAGCTCTCATTTCTTATTTACTTCTTTGCAAAATATCTGAAATTAGGCTAATAACTGGCTTCTAATTTAAGATTTCTCTTTCTCTCACAGAACATTTCTTTGATTCTCAGAATAAAGCCATTATCCAATTTTATCTTCCCAACTTAAACCCAGTTTCTGAGGTAATGGTTATATTTCATCAAATCTATTTTATCCCAATTAGATATTTGTCAAATTATTTAGTAGGAGATTAAAACAAACACACACACACGAGAAAATATTGACATTTTGATTATAAAACACTTGAAAAGGTATTTTGAAGTTGTTGAAGGAAATTAATTTAATGTGAATTAAACCCTATAATTGAATTTTGCTTTCAACAATTTTTACATAAATCAATTCACATTATCTGGAACTAATCTAAAAGTAAGCAATAACAAAGTTTCTGTAATATTCTTGATAGCATATATACGATGACAGTCTTTACTTAAGGCCAAGTCATTGTGCATTACTCACCAAGAACTGGAAGCCTATTTCAAATCTCATTGTTCCATTGGGAATAAAGTTTTTCTAGTTTCAGTTTTTAGTCTCAATTTGCAGCTGTAGTCAGCTTAAGAATTTTTTACCTTTATTTTTGAATAACTTTAGCTTATTTAATTGAAGTAAGTATAATATTTATTTATTCAAACTTACTATATTATTTTGGTTTCATTTGAAAAACATATTTTTGTGCAATATTCATGAAAAACATTTAATTACTTGGAAGTTAATTTAACATTTTTTGCTTAAAGTTAATATTCTACTTGATGACATTTTTTATTCTGTTATTCTGTTTCTAACAAAAAAATATATATGGAATTTTTACCATGCTTCTTATAGCAAAATGTAACCTTTTAATTTTACTTGATTTAAAGAAATAATTTATTAATGTCTTCAAAATAAACTGCTATCATTTAATCACCTTTTCTGCCTTCTATCAGCATGGCTGATGCTAACTTCCAGGAGAACAACTCTTTGTGACTTTTTTGCCTTCAGTTTTCCATTGACATGAAGTGGAGTGGTTACATTGAATCAATTTCTACATCTACATTGGTTAACTGTGTTGTGCCAGACAATTTTTTTTTCCAGAATCCATCATTCATATTTATAAATCTACCATTCATCCATACATTGAATATTTCTGACATATCTGGTCTGGTGCTCCTGCTCTCCATCTCAAGATTCTTGACAAAATTCAAAGAAGTGTCTGTAATGTAATCAATCCTGACCTGGCATCTTGATTTCTGTCATTTTTTCACTGACATGACGTTGCTTCCCTCTATCTTTTCTCCAAATATTTTCATGGCAATTATTCTAATGAACTTTTCTCCTTGGTGCCTTCACTACATGAATTTAAAGCATGCTAATATATTGGTAATTAGGTCTCATTGTTTTACTTTTGAACTACTTAAATGAAACTGTATTTTTCTATTTTAAGTTTATTTTCTTAACCTGTGGAACTCTCTTCCTGTCTCTTGTCACCTACAATCTTCAAAAATTTAAATGCAATGCCAAATGCTATTTTCTGTCTTCCTGAATCCTGTTCTTTTGTAGTTCTTTCTCCTCACTAAAGTCTTCTTATTCTCTTTCACTTCCAGTAATCCCATGTGTTTTAGTGGCATTAATGCCTTGTTTGGGGTGAAATGATTTAGAAAAAAAATCCAATTTTTTTTTTTCTACTCTTTCTTATTACAAACATTACAAAGTATCTTCCAAGAAAGTTAATTTTAATAATGTTTTGGTGTTTTATTTTTAACAGACTTCTGAAGATCTTTTCTTTGATTCTGTTTTTTGATTTTGCAAAATTTATTTAAAAATGGTATTATTTGTTACATAAAGTTAATTCAATATTTTTCTTTAATATTGTTATTCATAACAAATATATTGATGAAAAAATTATTTTTTATGAGGAAATTATTTTTTTCTTTCTAAAAGGTATTTTAAAAAAGTATGTTGATTTTTAGTTTACTGTTAATAGACAAAATAGGGGCAAATCTTACTTATTATAAAACGCAGATTGTGTGTGTGTCTGTACGTTTATATATTGGATCGGATTTCCTACATTTTTCAACCGATTTCAACAAAACTTCACAGTAAAAGTGGTTCTAACAGTGCCAAAAATTGGAAAAACAATTGTTTTTGCACAAAATCAATTTGAAAACACGATTAAGAGAAACCGTGAGAATGAAAGGGGGACAACTCATATCGAGTTATATTTATTATAAAACCCAGGTTGTTTGTGTGTGTGTTCGTTTATATATGGGATCGGATTTCCTACATTTTTCAACTGATTTCAACAAAACTTCACTTTTTTTTTGGCAGGTAGTGATTCTTATTGTCTTGCACACTTTTTTCTTTATTTTTGCATTCAGAATGCTTTAAAAATTTAATTTACAAGACAATTGTTTATAATAAAATTCTATTCAATCGGTAGACTCATAACAATTGAAAATGTTTATGAGTTTGGGTTTGACCAATTCGTAAAAAAAAAAAAAAAAAAACTAATTAAGACATGCGTGTCCGTCAACCTTAAACAATAATCTTTGTCAATTTTATTTTTCAGTCTTTATGATGGTCGATACTTGATCTATCTCTTACTGTTACATCCCTGGGCAATGCCAGGCTCTACTGCTAGTGTGATATATACTACAAAGTCAATGAAAAATCATTTATTAAGAATGTTATGTAAAGTTAATGTCAATTAAATTCAATAAATTTAATCTGATGCTTTTAGATATTGTAAATGAGGTATAAAACATTAACCATGCTGCTAAACCATACATTTTTAACAGTCAATCTTTTCTGCTTTTATAATCATAAAAAAGTATGTTTGTGACACAATAAGTCAGTATAATTATAGTTACTTTAATTCTAAACAATAAAATAAAAAAAAAATTACTTTTATGTTTATTTTGTTTTATATCATAATTTTCTTCCATAATTCATAGATTTTATATTTCATTAAAACAGATTTAATATAGATAATTAATTCAAACATTAAAATTTCATACACCCTCATAAATGTGGGAACTGATGGATTCAAAGCTTGTTCAAATTTTATATTAAGTGTAATAAGACATTAATAAATAAAAAAAATATATACCAAGATGAATAGGATTAATTTTACAAGAATTAATGTTCTTATGTCTACTTTTTCTTTGCATTTTGGCAGCAGTAAACTATTGCAAACTCAAACTGAAAGTAAAAGTTTTTTTCTGCCAGTGGGATTACTTGAGATTTAAAGTAGACTTCCAGTTTTGGGTGTGTGTGATGCACATTGACTTGTCCTCAAATAAGAATTGCCATCATATATACAAAAAGTATTTGCTAAAAAATGCTAATTAATGATTTCAATGTATTCTTCAAATGTACTTAAGGATGAAAACTAGATCTCCTAACAAGCGCATTTTTATAATTTTTTATTTTTATAAAGTAGTAATAACAATGTCTAAGATATTAATGCTAAAACTTTCTGAAACAGTTTTGTTGAAACAAAATCAAAAGTGATGATTATATCTTTACATTCCAGATAAAGTAAAAATATAAATTGTAAATAGAAGTTGACTAAACAATAACAAAAAAGTGAAATTTTATTTATTTTAGTACTCAGTAAAGGTATATATTTGGCCTTTCAATTTTTCCATATTGTACATGGGGAAAAATAATTTATTTACATGTGTTTTTACAAATTATATGAAATTTGGATTTGTTCATTTTATTCATGTTATTAAAATAGAAAAATCCACTATGAAGACAATTTTTCTATTTGCAATAACTTTGGCTGCAAATCATCTGAAATGAAAATTAAGTTTTCATTTAAAAAAATAAAGTCTGATTTAAAAATTCTAACTCTAATTTCAATTAGACGTACCACTGTTTTGACTCTAAACTCAAAATGAAATCACGAGTCAAAATGCTGCATTCCTCCATGAAATAATTCTCCTTTTTACTGATTTTATAGGGTGTCATGTGAGCAGCCATTCCTATGAATCTTGGATGATTATAACTTGTTTGAAAATACACTTATTTTCTGTAGCCGAGAAATATTGAAAATTATTTTTTTCTCGATATAATAAAATTTCAATCTTTATATTCAAGTATTTACAATGCAGACAGAAACATTATTTCTCTTTACATATTTATAGTAAGTTGTTATTTAATGAAAATATAAAAGTATATGAAATATTTTAACCTTTTTATAAAAAATCCTGTTTTAAGGCATTGTATCATTAACATTCCAAAAAAAATTTTAAACTATTCCATTTATGAATCATTTTTACACAGACAAACAAAAGTTAGATATTGGCAGCAAAAACTGTTTGATTCATGAATATAACAAAATGAATGGAATGGACTAAAAGAATATTTTGAAAAACACTTTGAAAGTGTTACTATAAAGATACATGCACAATGTCCAGATCGTGTAAACATTTAAAAAAAAAAAAAACTTTTTTTTATAAATACAAAGTAAATGGAAATACTGCTTGGCAGTGCACAGTGCCTGCAGCTAGACTGAATGTCATATTTATAATTGAAACTTACCCATGTCCCTCAGTTTGAGAATTTGCTATGAGGTGATTGTGTGTTATTAAAGAATGACTGTAACAAAAAAAATGCATCTCTTTATTTTCCCTCCATTTTTTTTTCGTTGTCAGTTTCTTGAGTTTACTGAAGATTGGTGGAGTTCATTAAAATGGATATCATTTATTCAGCAGTAAATCTATAAAAGTAAATGCTATAAAAAGACATAAAACCCATCCATACATACATAAAAAGAAACAAAAAAGAAGCCGCTAAAGACTGAAAGAGAAAGATAAATGATAAAGAAGAAAAAAATTAAAATGACATGAATAAATGAGGGTAGAAGTATATTAGATTTATATGATCTACCAATTGCAGCTCATAACTCTAAAATAACAAAGGTCTTATTGTTTGACCTCTAACCTGATTTTGGTCATTCTATTCACTTCACTTGGCCATTACTCCTTTTTACTCACTAAGAGTTTATTTTCTACAGACATTCTCTCAGTTTTATGATTATTTTAAATTTGAGAAACCACAAATATATTTTAAATTTCTGTTTAAAAATAATTTTAGCTAAATTGACTTGAAATATCAGACATTCTTATATTGCATTACTATTTGTATCTTTGAGAATTCAGATTTTACAAACTGTTATCTGATTGCCAATTTGTAATTACATTATTTCGAATATTATCCTTATCTTTTGTGTTAGCATAAACTTTTTAGTTGATGTATTTTTCAATCTTTCTCAAATATCCAATATTTTTTATTGCTGTATCAGGTAGTAATAAATACTAGACAATATTCGAGGATTACCAGATGCAACAGGAAGGCTTTAAAACACAGATAAAATCAAGGTAATAGTTATCACCTGGGATAAAATGTAATCAAAACAACTAAAATGAAGATACTAGTCAGACTATTTTGTGGAATAATGAAAGTTCTTGTTTAAAATTTCAGACAAACTTCATGAATCTGTATACTTTAAGTCAGTGTGCTCTTAGTTAATAAATGAATGACAATGAAAACCCCAAATTGATACATAATTTATTCAATATAAAAACTGTTGTAGGTAGGAAAAGTCCAAAGAATATAACAATTTCTTAATTTTTAAAAAATGAAATAAATTATGAAAAACTTAGAGGATTGTTTTTTCTTTTACTGTTTTACAAATTCACAGCCATCTGATTTTATTATCTCACATGATTTTTATCCTTGTTAAATGATTAAAATACTATTTGATGTTTGTTGGGGTGGGAGATTAAAATACTATTTGATGTACATGGGGGGAGGAGATTAAAATACCATTTGATGTACATGGGGGGGAGCTTAAAATGTCACTACTCTAGTTAATATTTCTCTTATGGAAAAACAAACTTTTATTTGTCTAAATAAGACTAAGAAAGGGATCACAGAAGCAACTTAAACCTCAAAAGATTAATCTTAATAAAATTTTGAGTATGTTGTAAATAAACTGCAGTCAGTTTATTACATGTCTGATTAATACTTAAGTTCCCTTTACTCTGAATTAAAGAAGAAATTTTCTTTTTCTTTGCTGAGTTTATAAGTTATAATGAGTTGACATTTGGAATATAATTTTTAATTTCTTGACCACTTGTCTCATTTATCAATGAATGTAATATTCCAAATTTTGAACTTTTCAGTTTTAACTGCAAAATTAAAGAAATGTAATTGAAAACTGTAAAGAAACAATGTAAAATACCTATACTTATGTTTAACAGATTACATCAGTTGAATAAAAGAATTAGGAATTTCTCTCTAGTTGTTGTTATATTTGTGTATAACAAGAAAAAAATTCTGTTATACTCAACATATTTCTTCTCTTTAACTAGAAATACTTGCTAAAACTTTTGCAGGTTACTTTCAAAAGATCTACTGCAAAGTAAAAAGTACTTGTAAATATTTTAAATTTATTAGATAATAACCCTGAATTTAACCATATGTACTGATCTGTCATTTTCAATTATTCAACTTTCTCTAATAAAAGGAAGTAAACAGAAATACTTGTAAATATTAATAGATAAGAAAACAAAAATACCTCCATTCCACACAACAAAGTAGATAAATTTTAAGCTGATAAAATCTGCACAACAAACAAATTATGACAATTTACATTGTTATAATTTAATAAGTTATTAAGTGTAATGATTATTATTGATGATTACTATTAATAGAGAATGGAATTGTTCATGTTATCTAATAAACAAGAATGTTTTAATAAGAGGAGGGATGAGAAAATCATTTAAAGTATCAAAAAGTATGAAATAATAAACAGATTGGTTTTAATAGGTCAGAAAATTTCCTTAAAAAACAAAAACAATAAACACCCATCTCCATCTATTAGTCATCTATTGGTTAAAGCTGTAGGTAAAACTTGGTTAAAAATAAAATTTCAACTTTAGTAAAAATAACAAGAAAAAAACA
Source organism: Acanthosepion lycidas (assembly GCA_963932145.1). Taxonomy (NCBI): domain Eukaryota; kingdom Metazoa; phylum Mollusca; class Cephalopoda; order Sepiida; family Sepiidae; genus Acanthosepion; species Acanthosepion lycidas. The sequence continues at coordinate 792,254 of OZ010593.1, read as the reverse complement.
AAATACTTCCCTATTTAAATATCTTCAGAGATTTTAAAAGTTATTTAAAAAAAAATCTCTGCTGATATTTAACAAAAAGTAGAAAGTCTGAGATTATATAACTGCTATTTGGTTGATGAGTTGCATTACTAAAAATTTGTCAGCTGAAATGGGTTGAAAATATTTAAAAAAAAAACCCCAAAAAAAACCCTTTATTTCTTGCATGTTTTAAAAATCATTACCTAAATGATATAAAAAATTCTTTTTATCTGAAACCACATTAATGAAGAAAAAATATTCTATTGCTGTGATGTTAACTTGACCTATGAAAGCCTCACAAACAGGCATACAAATTGGTATGTCATGTAAAAAAGGAAGAAATCTCCATCAAATAACAATTCTTTCATATGTGTGTGTGTTTTTTAAAGATCACTTTATACTTTTTAATATTGAAGTAGAATGTAAGGACATTTTCAAACCCAGGAAGAAACAACTAGCCTAAAATATTTTGAGAAAAAAAACTCAACTTTGAAGAATTTTCATGAAAATCTTATCCAAATTGTGCCCTGTCACAGGGAACCTTGCATGCAGAATCAATAAAAAATGTAACTTTAGTTTGTAATGTTTTGCTATTAAAAGCAAAATTATTTGATAAGATTTACCATAAAACATTCCTAATAGAAATATAATTTAAATTCAAAAGACCATCTTAATTATAAAAGATAAAATGAATTCTCAAGTAAAATAGGTTAGAAACTCAATCTTTTGTATTATAGAAGTTGGATTTAATTTGTAATATTTATATCTGATGAGTAAATGCTTAAAAAAAACAATTATCAATAAATATATGTAAATATTTTTAGCATATTATTGTAATAGGATATTGGTTTTTAGAAATGCTTCCTTCATGTAGTGAATATGAGGATGGGCTGAAAACTTCGTAGGCTGACTGTGAAGAAGTGATACTAGAGCTGTGAAATCTTGCATGCATTAATTTCAACTATTCTTAACTGTGTTTTTTTCTTTCCATGTAAACTTACATCTGTCTGTTCAAAAAAGACTTCATCTTTTTGGTGAAAAAAGTCATCAACAGCAGGTATTACTTCATCGCTGCAATACTGGTTCCCAGCCAAGTGTTTTTTCATATTAGGGAACAAATGATTGTCAAATCAGGAGAATAGGGAGGTTGGTAAACTAGTTCAAAGTCACAGTCATGCACAGCTGCCAAGGACGTGTATGCTGGTACATTGTCCTGATTAAACAAGACACCTTTTGTCAGTTTTCTTGGGTGTTTGGTCTTGATAGCCTTTCATAACCACCTCAGCAGTTGGCATAATACTCTCCATTGATGGTATGGCCCTTTTTGAAGACATAATGCTTTTTGCATCCCAAAAAAACTGAGGCCATCATCTTCCCTGCAGATGAAACAACCTTGGCCTTCTTTGGAGCAGGTGAGGAGGGGTGTTTCCACTGCATGGATCATCTCTGGCACAAAGTGATGAACCCAACACTCATATTGAGTTCAGAAACCAGCTGGATCTGCCTCAGACAATGTTAGTTTTTCCCAGTGATGTGATCAGCCTAGTGCACTTTTAATCAGGTGCTGGAAGATATGGCACCCACTGAGCAGAAAGCTTTGTCATATCAAGTTCATTGTTCATTATATTTTTCAACTCTCATGAGATATGCTAATAAGATAGGTAATTGGCTATAAAGCAAATAGCCAATCATCCATTTACCATGTGATGGATGACATGATCAGTGTTTTCTTTGGTCATCTTCAAGACTCTCCCTTCCCATCCGAAATTTGGTTGTGCTCACTTTTATACTCTTGATAAAACTGGAGCATCATTCCCTAATGTAGCAACCATATCAGCATGGGTGTCATTGGGGCCTAACACTTTTTCTGCAGGTACTTGATAACACCACAATGCCAAGTGTTGTCAATTCTCAAGAGAAGTCACCATCAGCTACTTTTAAAGTCTTCTTTGAACAGTCAGATGTCAGTTTACCTGGAAAGAAACAATGCAGTTATTAATAAGAAGAGTTGAAATTAATACATGCAAAACTTCACAGCTCTAGCATTACTCCTTCATAGTCAGTATATGAACTTTTTAGCCAGCCCTTGTACCTGTTATACTTGTTATACTTAGAATTTAATAAGAATTAAGTAAAGACTGGTTTATTCATTATAATTAGTGTATATTATATTTACTAACTGTATGTCATGATATATTAGAACGAGATATTTGTGGGGATAATCCTTGTATTTAATTGGAGGCTACAATACTTTTGATTCGATAACCACTGATAAAAAGTTTTGTCTCCTTAACTGTAATTCAAACAAGAAACAGAAAAATACTTTGATTCTAAATAAGAAATATGAGCATTTGAATTGTAAAAAAGAAATGGTTGAAGGCATTTGTAAATCAACTATTGCCATTTGTTCAAGCAGGAAAAGTAAGGCAATCCAATTAATTTACATTTTTTTTTACTTTCAAATTTACAAAATGACAACACATTGTTTTAGTACAAAATGCATACACAGGAGTGAGTGCTGAAAAATTCTCAATATGACACTTTTATATCAGAATTTGATTTTGTGGCTGAGGAGGGAGTTAATCTCTTTTTGGTTAATCCAATAACTTTCAGCAATAACTTTGCCAAAATGTTCTATTTGGTCATTCATTCACATTGGAAACATTTAATTGTAACTAACTACACCAAAAAAAGTTTGCATTTGATTTTATTTTGTGAGCTGTTATATCACCGTACTTTTTTAAAAATTTGTTAAAATTAACATATACTTTCATATTTTAATATTGAAGGTGAAAGATTAGTAGCAGCATTTTCAATATGTTTTTTTTTTATTTTAAGAAAGGTAAAAATGTGACTCAGATGCAAAACAATGTGTCTAGTTTATGGAAAGGTGTTGTGAATGATTAAACATGTCCAAGTCTAATGCTGGAGATTTCTCACTGAACAATACTTTCTGGTGAGATAGACAAGTTGAGGTTGATAGTAATCAAATGAAAACATGAGAATAATCAATGTTATATAACATGGGAAATAGCTAACACTGTCAAAATATTAAAATCTAATGTTTAAATCAATTGTTTTCATATAAACCCTAAAAATCTACTGAAGTATATTTCTCTATGCAATTTGTTGCTTAAGCATTATGAAAATATCCCTTTTTGAAACAAATTGACAGGTGATAAAAAATGTATGCATTACAACAATGTGGAATGCAACTAAATGCTTCCAATGTAAATGCAAGAGATTATGGGGCAAGAAAATTGAGTTGTTACCAACTGTACCAAAGGTTAATCTTCATTTAATGAAAGTGATATATATATATATTCTGCTTATAGATTATTTTAATAGATATAATGTATCTATTAAAATAACATAAACAGAAAATATATTAAATAATTGTCAGAGTTAATCCATTTCATAATATATATATATATGTGTGTGTGTGATTGAACTGGAACTAAGTACTACACCCTATTTGGAGGTGACAATGGGAATAAATTTGTTTTCTAGTTGAAAAATTTTAAAATGACTCCTTAATGATATTCAAAATTGATATAACATCATTTTTAACATTTACCATATAGTGAAATAGTTACTAAATACAATTTCAAACTTGAAGAGTTATTTTCTATTAATAAAGTTTTAATTAGATTTTAGATAAGTATATAGTTGCTTGTAACTTTGTTTACAATATTATTATTACCTTTTCAAGCAGATTATGCAAATTGTCATTTAGAATAAGTCTTTCTTTAGATGAGTGTTGATGAATTTATGGAATGAGTTAAATTCAGAATAGGAGCTTTAGACATTTATGTATATATGATAAAATATAGTTTTAAAGTATGCTATCTTTATGGGTTAAAGTGTTCAATATCAGGAAAAGAGCATATGTAAATATAAAAGTGGGAATTGAAGTCAACACCCAGAGGTGATAGTCTGTTTCATGCTAATTGCAATTGTCAGGCCCAACGATTGCATTTGGTATGAAACAGATTGTTGCCTCTGGGTGTTGACTTCAATGTCCACTTATATATGTCAGTATAAAAAATTAAGAGATCAGTCAATTCCACTATCTTTGTTTCAAACTTGCAGTATCTTCAGGCAATTACTACTGTTTCCTCGGCTAATTCAACTCTGACTATTAACTTCTTTATTATTTTATAATACAGGGTGTTTCAAAAAGAATACGCCAAAATCATTACGCTGTTTTTTCAGGTCTATAGCATTGTAGTGGACTGAATCAGTGGTTATTTGATAGAGTAGTTATCAAAGTTTGATTGGGTGTCAGTGTCACCACTGTCGTTAGTATAACTTCCGGTGCAGCTGAATTGTGGGAAGATCAATCAAAAGGGCGACTCCTCAACAGAAGGCGTTTTGCGTGCTTGAGTTCGCGAAAACAAACGCCATTGTCATGGTGCAGCGTGCTTTCAGAACAGAATTTGGCATTGAATCGCCCCATCGTGAGAGAATTCGACGGTGGGTTAGACAGTTTAAAGAGAGTGGGTGACTGCACAAAGGAAAGAGTCTTGGAAGACCACGTGTCACAGAGGAGAAAGTGGAGAGGATTCACGATGCATTTGAGAGCAGCCGACGTAAGTCTGTACGTCGAGCAAGTCTTGAGCTTGCCATCCCTCATACCACTGTCTGGCGTGTGTTAAAGAGACGATTACACATGAAACCATACAAACTAAGCCTCGTCCAAGCACTTACTAATGATGACAAGGTGATGCGGAGGACATTCTGTGAGTCAATGCTGGAGATGGAGGAAGGTGATGAAACTCTCTTTTCATGTTTAGTTTTTAGTGACGAAGGGAATTTCCATTTGAGAGGCACAGTCAATCGTCACAATGTGCGCATTTGGGGAACAGAGAACCCACATGAAACTGTTGAGCATGAAAGAGATTCCCCTAAAGTGAACGTCTTCTGTGCTGTGTCTCAAGACAAGGTCTATGGTCCCTTTTTCTTTGAAGGAAACACCGTTACAGGACAAACCTATCTCGAAATTCTCCAAAACTGGCTATTCACTTTACTGCAAGCAGATTCGAATGACATCATTTTTCAGCAAGATGGAGCACCACCCCATTGACATCTCGGGGTTAGAGCTCATCTGAATGAAAACGTGCCTCAGCGATGGATTGGGAGGAGAGGTGCTAAAGACCTTGCTCTCTGTGGTTGGCCTGCCAGATCCCCGGACCTCACTGTGTGTGACTTTTTCTTGTGGGGGTATGTTAAAGACCAAGTTTATGTTCCAGCACTTCCAGCAAGTATCGATGACTTGAAAGATCGAATAACAGCTGCAATCAACACGGTGGACAGTGACATGCTGAGGTGCGTATGGGAGGAATTCTCATATCGGCTTGATGTTGTCCGCGCTGCTGGTGGTGGCCAAATTGAGCACTCATAAAACATGAAATGAAACTTGAATGTATATACAACACGTGTTCATGCTAGAGGTTTGTAATTTTTTTCGTTTTTGACACATCACGTGATGATTTTGGCATATTCTTTTTGAAACATCCTGTATAATAAAATTGAATTATACATTGAATATGATGAGGTTACTTTAAAAATTCTAAAATTTACATGTCTTCATAAAGAAATTAACTCCTATTGACAATAATTCTCTTTGATTGTGAAACAACTATCTTTATCTAGTGAAATGAAAAAAAAAAAAAAAAAAATATTTAAAATTTTTAGAAATACAATCAATTAACAGCAATAAAATTTTTATTGATAAATATGTGAGTAATTGAAAATCCCAATTTTTTACTGGTTATTTTCAAAGGTAAATCATCTTTACCGATGCTGAAAGGTATAAAATCTATACAATTTCTTTATTTTTTTTTTTTCACAAACTTTATCACTGTAGTTGCTGTTTTCATCCACAGGAACATCACCAGATTCTCTACACATCATTCACTCAGTTTTGAATTTCTTTCTATTCAACTGGAACTACCTTCTTCAATATCAACAAACAGATACAAGATAGCAATGATCAACACTCATGTTTTTATAGCTATTCCATCTCTTTATTTTCAATCTCTTCTACTTGGCAGGCTGACATGAACTGCTAATCTCTGCACTTCAAAGATTTCTCCTATGAAAAAAGTTGTGCCGTTTTATATAGTGTGTGTATTGAATTTATTGTTATTTTTTAAACATCACAAATCATTGCTTACTACTAGTTGGATTGATATATATATATATATACATATATGTTTGTGTGTGAATGCAATCATTCTGATAGTTAATTTATTTCATTGTTACTTTTAAATTCAACATAAGATTTTTTCCAGTTTCTAAAGCATGCAGATTCTGTTTCATTTGAATTTATCTTCCCTATGGTTCTTGAAGAGTAAATTGATATTTTAAGCACGTCTCATATGAAACAGTAGATTTATTCTAATTACTATAAAAAGAGAAATTTCTAAGCTATATGAAACTACCCACATAGACATAGAGATATTTAAATACCTTTTTTAAAATGGTTTGAATTATTGTTTTAGTGATTTTTTTTTTAATCTGGAACTTAAAAAGAAACTTTGATTTTAGTTAAATCATTAGATATTTGTATACTGGAATTTAAAGTGATAGCTGAAATGAGTGTAAGTGTATTCTCTTGTTCTTTTTTTTTTGTATTTTTTACACTGATGTTCACTTTGTACAAGACATGGGAACCACTCAAGGCAGAATCTTACAGAGTAAGAGGCACAGTTTATTTGAATATGTGGGGAAGATAACAGTTAACTCTAGACTTGAATGCTAAGATTGTAGTGATTGAGAAAGCATCCTCTTGGGAGTTGGTTCTACAAAGCACTGGGTCATTGGAAGCTGCTTGATTGGAATTTATATCTCATTAATGGAATACAAAGGGAATCCAGATTATTCACTACAATGTTTGTAGCATGTCGAGTCTTAGACATGAAGGTTAGAATTGGTAGAACTATGTGCGTAGTTCCTCTGAACATTTTCCATCAAAATAGCGATGGAGCAGTGAGAGACTTGCGACATTTTGTTTGTGAGAAAGGAGTTGTAGGGTTGAAAATAATTTGTTACCTACAAGGACACAGAGATATTTTGAACTCCAGTGAGACCAGAAAGTGAAGACTAGGCAGCTCCTGCCCATATATAGCAGCAATATTCCATTTTCAGCCTGATCTGGCTCTTCTAAAGGTAGACCATAGTAGGAGGACCATTTTCCCAGTATCTTTAGCAATAGATTCTACGTATGAGTTCCATTTGAGATCTGTGTGTGTGTGTGTGTGCTTATCTCTGAAGTTAGTGCTACAAATATATACTTCTAATGGTGTGTGAAATGAGTTTATTTACTTATATATCTATCAACTTAAAGAAAATCCAACGATATGAAGTGATCCATGGAGATGTAAGTATGCCAGAATATTGTATTCATACCAATAGTTACTTTCAATTTTAAGTTATTTTCTTTTGAGTATTATCAAGACAAGAAGTTGCTACTTTCACTCTATTAATTTTCTTATAATAGTTGAGGTAGTTAATTATACTGCTGTCTCATAAGATACAATCCTTCAGAGTTGGAAAGTAAATTAATATAAACTTACTTTTCAAGCAAAAATAAATTCATAAATAACAATAATTTGTATATTTGGACTGAAATATCTGTGCATCATTATTTCGTTCATTACCACTTGATTCATATTGTTATTTTGCTCTTATATTTATACAATATGTGGTATAATTATATCAAATGAATTAATCATGTCCATGTAGTTATGTTAAACTTGTGTAAAGAAAATAATTAAACTAACTACAATAGTCATTCAACTATAAATAATAATATAAGTTTGCACACACACACACACACATATATATATATATATATATATATGTGTGTGTTCGTGTATAAATGTTGTATGTATATACTTATGAGAATGTGTGTCACATCAAACAGGATATTTTGAAATAAGAATGGTTTGAACCAAACTTTGTTCTTAGAATCAGTGAATTGATGTTGAATATATTAAGTGTAATTTGCACAAATTATTCTGAAGGGGGCCAAATAGCGCATATACTTCTCTTGTGAGAAATTGAATATTAGTTCAAAACCCCTCAGACGAAGGAAAGTAAGAATGAGAATTTGCCAGTTTGTGCAGCTACAATTCACATTTTCTGTGTGTGTGTGTGTGTGTGCACATGTAACTCCTTTCTTGTGACATGGTAGTTGACAGATAAAGATATATTAAGAAAATTATGTTACAATATTTGGTTCATACATTGGTTGCATAGTAAAATTAACTGCTACGTTTCATCTGAACTCTGGAACAGGTGTCTTGTTATTTGTGCATTAGTAGTGAATGTTTATTAGTGTGGAAATTTATAGGTTAATGAATTTTGAGTGGATAATGGCATGAAATAAATGAATTCCATTTTATGGATTTCTTCCCATATTATTTAAACATTGAATATTTGTTTTGTATGTGAGCATATACAGATGGATCACATATATGTATTTCCTTATGAAATCAAGATTAAAGGTCTAGCTAGTTTGTCAAACAACACTATTATATGCTAATATATTTTTTTTCTAATGTGTCTGTATATATTTGTTTTGGCTACCAATAATATCAAAATCAAACTTAACAATGTGATATACTATAAAAAACAATAAACAAATGAATAAAATAGAAAAATAATAAAAATAATAAATAATAGAAAAATTGTATCATTCTTTTATTTTTGCTTTATTGAGTATCCAGTTGTTGATGTAAAAAAAACTTGTAATAAGTTCTGCCCCTTTCTTTCTCTTCGCTTTTGTTTTTCTCCCTTTTTTATTTTTCAATATAATTTTTTTTTTATTTTGCTTGCAAGCTATTTTTTCTTGCACTGGCTATTGGAGATGAAATACACACACGTGTGAAGAATATTGGGAGATATTTTTCCAACTTTTTAGACTGAAAGATGCTGAAAAATAAAAATTGAAAAGTAACACAATCTTTGCCTTAAATAAATTTCATGCTTAAATCTTCTTCCTGATTGCGATTCATTTTCTCTGTAATGAAATTAAACTAAAAAAAAAGTCTTCTATTTTTAATGGCGCTGTTAGGGTAATAATACTTAATCAAAAATAAAGAAATATTTTGTCTGATATAGCAGTAAACAAAAGTAGTTGAACATAGAAGTATTGATAGTTAAGATTAAGAATAAGAGAAGAAGAAACAGTCAATAATACTCAATATAACTTAAGCTTTCTTTACCTAAAGTGGCTCTAGAGATTTAATTAAAACTTAAAACCCCGTTCTCTTCAAAGTAAATCCCTTTTTAACTCAAACAAAATGACTGAGTGCCACATTTGCCTTAGATATGGAGTGTAAATCCAATCAATGGTATCATTTCTTTTTAAAAATGCTGTGGCTTGTAAAAAGGTGGGTGATTTTTGTTAGTGTTTTTAGTTTGTGTATGTATCAGCAGCGTGGTTTGTGTCATTGTGCCTCCCACTCTCTTAAGTTTGCTCTACTCCCTACTACGCCAATAAGGCGAGTGAGAGGGTGACAATGACTGTGATGAACTAATAATACTCTTCCTTTCTAGATATTTTTTTTTTCAAGCTGTAGTGGTGGGAGTGGAACTAAAACCAGAGAACAGCATCTTTTTTTTCCAGTTAAAGAAAAAAACGTCTTTAAAACTCAAGTTTAACTGAAGATCGTCATAATGGATAAAAAGTTTAATATTAAATGTGAAACACTTACAAAAATTTCGGCTGTTAAGCTCAACCTACAACTTAAAGGAATGATTTTTTTGTTAAAGTGGCTTAAAAATAAAGTTGTTTATAAAACAAGCAGATATAAATGTTTTTTATTTTATTTTGATATAGTATATTGATTTCTTAAGTGAAATGTCTTTCTCTTTATTAATCTGTAATTTGCATTGAAAATATTTTAAAACTTTTTTGTAAATGCTAATTCAGTTTTCTACTCTCCTCCAATTTAGTTAAAAACAATAAATTTAAAATTGTTTCAGTTTGAAATTCTATTTTTTAAAAGAAAATTTAACTGAATGTTATTTCTGACATTTAAAAAGATGACAGATGTATTTAATACATAAACTGGTTAAAAACCTGCATCATAAGGATAAGAAATTCTTTTTTTGAGCTTCATTTCCTGCAATACAAAATTTAAAGAAGATATATACAATGTTAGCATTTGGCAGTTTTATATTTATATTTGGCAAACTGTTACACATATCCACATTCCAAATATAGAAATTTAGTTTTATAAAATTTATGGTAATATTTTAATGAAAAATATTCTATCAAAATAAAGGAATAAACCATTTTAACATTTTTTTTTTATAGGTTCATAAATTTTATATCTAAAAAGATTCTAATTCTTTTCTTTCAGTATCCTGAAATGTTATATTTTTAAATATGATTGTAATATAAATATTATTTCAAAATTTCATGATTTTTTTTAAAAATCATAAAAAAAAACTCGAGAAAATCTGTTCAGTTGCCTTCTTACAATTGTGATTAAATAGTGAGCTGAAATAATAGTTAATACTCTCTTTTTACCTAACACACACACACATATATATAAAATATTGCATATTGAGTGCTAGTGTTAATTAAATAGTGCTCAATGTAGAATAACAAAGCTATAAATTGTACATTTGTTTCCTAATTGGTAGCACAAGCGCATTTTTAGATGCTGATTGAAAATTGACCAAATTTGGTCAGTTTTCAATCAGCACCTTAAGATTGTCTTATACATGAAACTCACTTGTACTACCTGTGAGTGTGGGTGTGTGTGGGGGGGAATGTATATTTTATTATATAAAAAAAGATTGTTCTAATGTAGTATCTACATTTTTATGTAGAATTAATTTAAATAAAGTTTTTCAAATTTGTTTTGAGTTGATGAAGTGAATAATATAAATGAATGAGGAAAACTTATATTGAAGTTTAAATAATCTATAAAAATACTCCACATTGTGTTGGTATCTTAAATTATTCTCTGAGTTTTTGATAAAGCATTTAAACTAAGCAATTTTTGTAAAGAATTTCATTAGTTCATAAACTCATACATTGATTATTTTTTTACTGAGTGGCCATGTAAATAGAAAAAAAGTGGGATAGACTGGGTTGTCTAGTCAGGTTATCCTAATTTTACATAGAAAATGTGCAAATATTTACTTTCCAAAATAATATCATTGCTGATTGGGGTGCTTATCAATATTTCCTTCTGTGTGAAATGAGTCCTATATTGAATCTGAAGAAACATCCACAATTACTGCATGGTAGAATAGGAGGGTTTTAGGTGGTGGTGAGCTTTGGTTTTTCTTTGGGCTCTCTTTGTATTTTCAATGTTTTTTTTTGTGGATTGTTCTTCAATTGGTTCTTTCTGAAGCTTCCATATCTCAATTGACTGGATTGATTTCTGTCCTCAGTAAGGTGTTTTTGAGTTGATCCTTGAATCAATGATGTGTGACTCCACATGGTCTCTTGCCAGATGCAAACTTTGAAAAGAGGATTTGTTTGGGTAGGCATTTGGACAAGGTGTCTGGCCCATAGATGTCATGATGCTTTCTAGACTTTCCATCTTTGTGTGGAGGAAAAAACTCATCAAATGTCAGGTAATAACTTGTGTCAAAGTACAAATTTATTGATCGACTTATATATATATAGAGAGAGAGAGAGAGAGTCAGTGTGTACCACCCACTGACCTGATTGGAGGTCCTGAAGTGCTTTGTGACCCTTACTGTCTTATCAACATTTCTTTTTTTCTACCTACATTTATTTATATTATAAATTAAACTAAGCACAATTGATTATTAAAGGATGAAATTTTTTTTGTGGATTTTGACTTCATTCTGGCTTCTAGTTTTTTTTTGTCCAAATCTGTAAATTTGTTTTGCTCTAAGTCTTGCCAAAACACTATATAAGATTCATTATTTTATTTATCATAATGCTGAATGAACTAAATTATTATTCAATGTTTTAAAAAGAAAAATCTCAAGTTGATGTTAAAAATTGCTATTATTGATTTATTTAAGATGGAATGATCTACTATGACATGTGTCTAATTTGTATTTAGATATATTGTATTTATTTTCAATTTTCTTATTGAATTGTTCATGTCTATTGTATATGATCCATTAATGTGCATAATTAGGTTACAATAAAAATTTGTATTTTATATGAATACTACCTTATGAAAACTGAAATGTAGTAGAGGGTATCATAAATTTGGGGTAGGGAGTAGGTTTTATTTCAATTCTAATCATTGCTTTTTAAAACAATAAATATTGCTGAAGAGTGAAGCTAGTTAAAATAGAAAACTGTCCTTTTGAAACACTTTTTTTACAGGTATGACAGTCCATGTTTACCAAAACTTTTTCCACTGTAATATTTCTTTATCCTAAAATTATTCTTGATATATAAAAAAATATTATATATCATTATCTCATAAAATGACAAAATAGAAGAAAATCCTATGTGACACATTTCAGCTTTCAATATGATCCTATCAATAAAAACATTATTTAGTCTGAAAAATCCTTTTGAAGGATGAAATGTATCACATAAAAAAGTTTTTCCATATGGGGATATTTTTCTTTTTTTAATTGATTTTAACCGCATGGATTTTTTTATTTCCGTGTTTTTGTTTTGGGATTTTAGCTTTCTGATGTTTTATTGCATGTGGCACCAATTGTGCACATATTTGTATATCATAAATGATCAGAATATAGATATTTCATGTATCCTATTACTTCTCATTGTGCAAAAATTAAATTCTTTCTTTATATACATACGAAGTGATCTTTTTCATTTAATAATATATTTATAACAGATTATTATCTACTTGACATTGAAATTAATGTCTTGAAAAATAGTAAGATTTAATTGAAAATTAGTGAAAAAAAATCAATCGTAAATAATTAAAACCGACAGCAAGATGAAATAAAAAAAGGAAAACTTTACTTTAAAAGTTTTGCATTTGAATGATTTTGATTAGTTACAAGTATACAGAATTAATGATTGTCATGAGAAAAAAAAAATAGACCTTTCTGTAATATTAATCTACAATTCACTTTTGACTTTTCCAGAGTAGTCACTATTAGTGAGCAAATAAAAAATAAAAATAAACAATTCAATAAACCTGAGCATAAATACTCGAGGGAGTAATCTCCCTTCTATTTTGCTGTATGTCCCTCTCTGATTTGGTGGTAGTAGCAGTCCATTACAATTTTACTTATGTTTCATGTGAAAATGCTATATGTACTTATATTCCAGTACTAAAAGCATGAACCCTACTGTACCAAAACTTTAGACCTATTTAAATACTTTAGACTAATTTACATTGCCTTCAACTGAACCATTCTGATACACAAAACTGCAAATAAAAAGATGTTTCCATTTACTATGTAAAGTTTATGTATTCTATATCTAATTAATTTATTTCAATACTTTACTAACACAAAATGGTTGATCCGAAAGTAATGCCTCCTTTTTTTTTTTTTTTTATTTATTATATATGTTGGTCCACAATATCAGCCAGATACTGGTTGCATGACAGAAAATATTGAACCTTCCCACCAACACCCTATCATGTTTTTGTTTTGTTGTAGATAGATGTTGAGCAGCTGGTAAAATGGTATATGACATGTGAAATTTTGTACAAAACAAGTAGATTTGTTACTTGGTGAGCATTTACAGAAACCAAGTCCTATATTATGAGCACAGTTATGCAGTGGTGACAAATCAAATTCCTGACACAGCTGTAAATCCATGAAATGAAAAGCACATAGATGTGTAAATTGGAGAATTACAACCAAATACTTGTGTCCAAAGTTGAATTTTGTTTTGTTTTCAGTACATTGATGTTGGCAATGTTGGTATATCACAAAATTTATGCTAGTTGTGTCCTATAGATGGTTGCATATGAATAGAAAAACCACTGAGTATAAATGTGTCAGGTTTTGATAAAGGTGACAATTTCTTGAACCCTATCATTACTTATGCTATATTATCACTATGAGCTAGAATCAAAATGATAATCTTAAGTAATATGTGAGTCCCCTGCCCCATCAAAGAATAAGTTCAAGACAAAACCATCAGCAAACAAAGTAATGTGCACTGTATTTTAGGATAGGAAAGATATATTCCTGAACTTTTTCAAACTTGAACAAAACATCCACTATGATTATTGCATCACAATGCTGACAAAGTTGAATGCCCAAATTTTCATATTCAAACCAGGGAAGACAACCTTTTGCTTGTGATATGAAAATGCTAAGCCTTACATTTTAAAGACCATGGATCACATTGCCATATTTGGATGAACTGTTCTTCTACATCCTCTGTATAGCCTGGACTTAGTAACTTCTAATTTTCATTTGTTTTAACCAATGTAAGATGGACTGTGTTGACAACATTTTCCTGACAATGATATTGTTGCTGTGGAAAAGTGTGTTGCCTCTGCAAGTGAAAATATTTTTTTATGAGTGCAGCATGCAAACTCTTATTCATAGATAATTAAGATAATTATGGAGACTATATTGAAAAATAGCGTTTTGTAGCTGAAAACATGCTCCATCCAGCAATATTGTGCTCCCTGTATCTGTTGTAGTTTCCATGGAAATGAATAGGAAGCATTACTATTGGAGTGTCACTTGTATAAAGGAAAGATAACTGCAAATTAAAAAGATCATAAACACAAGACAGATGTGCAAGTGATATAATGGTAAAGGCTTGAAATGAGAAATCAGCAAGCTGGGTTCAAATTCCAGTTGAGATCTTATATTCTTCTGCATAACTACACTTACGAAAGGTATGAATCCATCTATTGTTCAGCTATGAATTAAATGGTAGGGCAGACTGGACTTTCTAGCCATGATCAGCAATTAATATAGAAGGACAACTCTGAATTCAAAACCATATGTGTCGCGAGTGAGGCACATATTTGAACTGTAAATAAGGTCTGTTCATATAATAATGAATGTCAGGAAAATTTGTGCAACATAGTTATCATATAAATCACACCCTTAATAATATTAGTTTTTTTATGTCATAAAAATAGCTGTCATTATTATAGCTTCTTTAGACTGAATTATTATTTTTAAACAAGTGGCTACCATTATTCATGTAATATTTTCTAGCAACTTTGAACAAGTTGTTTTTAGGTAGAAAGATATTTAGATACTTTGAAAGAAGTGAAAGTAATTTCACCAATTTCATATTTTTTATACAAAACTTACAGAAATATTTTTTCTTGTTTTATATCAGTTTTCAAGCAAATTTTAGTAGTTGACTGAAGCTTTTTATATACAAAACAGTTAACAAAAAATTGCTTCAAATTTAAAAAGATCTGCATAAGAAGGAAGAAAATAGGGAGGATAACTGTTGAAGCAATAATAAACAAGTATGAATGAAAACCTAATGAAAAAAATAAAAGTAAGCAACAGATAAGAAAGAAATAGAAGCAAGAAATCAAAGATCTATATAAACACCTATTCATTCATGTACACAGAGATAGAAACTTAAACTTGGAATAACTATAATTTTAATAACATTATTAAATTTTAATGATGAAATGAAAACTAAGCAATATATTATATAAGTTGTGGCAGATTAAATTAGTGCCATAACAAAAAGTACATCATAATAAAACTAACTTTTATTTTTAAATTGGATATTTGGCTGCAAAAGAAGCATAGATACTCTATTTTATGATATTGATAATTGTGCAGGATCTTCTCATATGTTCTTGACATTCATTATAAACTGTATACAAAATATAAATATTTGTCTTTTTGTGAAACTAATTCAGTGTCACATTTTAGAGTGATGCACAGAATGATTAAGCTTGATTATATATAAATTTGGCATGTGGTCAAGAATTTTTCTTGGAATCAACTTGGAAGAAGGATGTTGAAAATGTCCTTTTAGACTTGCCCAACAGTAGCAGCATTCTGACAGGATTTGTTGTGGGCAATTGACAAAGTTTTGGAAGAATTAAAAAGTGAATAATAAATGTTCAGAAATTTGTTTAAAACTAGATTAGATTTTATAAAGGCTTCAAGTGGGAAATCAATAATAATGATGTGTTGATTTGGTGTTGGTTGCAAAAATAAAAATAGGGTTTTATTATGAGACATCCTTTAGTAATCATTGATTCAAGTGTTCATAATGCTCAACTCAAATGATGAAGTAAAATGGAATACATTTCTAGTGATGTATCACTAAAATGATGTAGCAATAAGATGGGATTTCTCAGTTGAATTAAAAAATGAAATATCTATAAACCTTTCAAGTTTAACTTGATGTAGTGATTTACTGAGGTGGAAATCACGATATTTTAGTTTCAGTCCAAATTATTTATTCTACTTTTTATGGGCTATATTTCAACTGTATTGGTACTTGAGATGGAACATTAAGTGTTTTGATCTTTACATTATCTAAGTTAAAATTACAAGTACAATTAATATTTCGGACAAATGGTTGTATAATTCATACATTTAAATAATTACTAATATGACTAAAGAATAATAAGCCAGTGATGTCTTTAGTAGTACTCCAATACCAAATTTACTAATTTTTCAATAGTAACTGTTTATAGCATCTACTACAAATTTAAGTCAAATGTTAACATTATATAAATATGTATGGAAGATATATATAAATCTATATATCAGTGGGTGAATGAATGACAAAATGAAAAAAACACACCTACATAATGTATTTCAAAAGGAACTTTTTAAGAGTAGTAATTATTATTAGTCTGAATAATGTATGCATGTGGATAATAGGCACATATTACAAGTATATAAATATAATGATGATGAGAATTGGAAGTTTTTGTAGTCAGTACCGTATAGAGAAGTTACCTTAAAAATCTTAATTTGAAATTCTGACCTTAAACAAACTACTGGTAACAGAAGTAAAATTATAATTGCTTTACTGACCAAGCAGTGCTGTTTATTAAATGTCAGTGTATAAGGTAAATATCTTCTGACTATATTGAAAATCGAGTTCCTGTTTAGAAACCTTTCATATGATCTTAATGAATAACCTTTCAAAAATTCCAGATAGGAGACAATTGAAAGTATTTATTTACTTCTCTAGTAAAAATTGCCTTAGTCATGGTTTTATCTTGAAGCAGAGGAGACAATGGACAATAATCACTAATGTTTTTAAAATATATTACCATGAAAAATTAAATGTTATAGCTATAAAACTTGCATTATATCTGTAGTAACTGATTTTGGTACATACTTATGGCATTTATGATTCACAGTTGGAATCTATATTTTTAGTGAATTCAAAGATAGAGCATCATGAAAGCCACAAATGCAATTATTCATGATAAATTAAAAAAATATATTGAATCAAATTTGATTAAATCAAGTAATTAACTATTTATATATTTTTAAAACTTAATGAATTCTCTAAAAATATTTTTTGGAATTTATCACAATTGCATTTGTGGCTTTCATGAGAATTTAAATTTAAACTTGGTACTAATGTGCTTATTGAGTATCATGAGTATAATCAAATAATTCATTAAGCAACCACTTCAAGTATATTTTTTAAAGTAGTTAGTATAATATTTATAGAAGTTATTATTTATTAAACTCACTAGAATAAGAAGTAATACATTTCATTAAAAAATAAATTTTCCTGATTGATAGAATTTGACTTAAAGTTGCATTTCAAATGAAAGACAAAATACCACATTTAAATATTTTAGAATTGCATTCTATCTTTTTTCATCATTGAATTGTGTTGTAGAAAATGAATTTCTGAATCTTCAAATTACAAGTTAATCTGATCAGTTTTAAATTGTTCAAATACTTTATCAAATAAATTTATTCATGAATTAAAACTTGAAAAAATAAGAAAACTTTTTTTATAGGTACTACTGCAGTTTAGTATTACAGATATTGCTCTATTATATGATCTTATATGCTAATGTTAGTGTTGTAGGTGCTTGTTTATTTCAGGACAGTTTGCTTAAGGAAAACTTTAACTAAACTATAAAGTATTTCATACTCTTAGCATTAAAGTATAAAATCTGTATGCACAGAGTATAGCTATATAATAATATCTGAGGTTTATGGCAGAGATGGAATTAAAAGCTCAATATATTCTTTATCTAATGGATAAATGTATGTTAGGCTAGTACAATTACAAATGCCACAGTTCTTTCATGATCTAGAAAATGCTTCAATAGAATCTGTTGAATCTTTTACATACCAAGGAAGCAATATAAATTCTACTGAAAAGGATGTGTTTCTTTCAAGTGGCAGTGTTAATGTATGGTGCCACTGCCTGGACATTAACTAAAACCTTACACTCGGATGCTGAGAGATAAGCTTAACCTCTGGAGACAACATCCAACTAAATCAGGTCCATAGACCGATCCCTAATATTTCTACAATCTTATGTGAACACAATGCCCTTTTGCAGGACACTGT
The DNA here is from genome assembly GCA_963932145.1 of Acanthosepion lycidas. Classification (NCBI taxonomy): domain Eukaryota; kingdom Metazoa; phylum Mollusca; class Cephalopoda; order Sepiida; family Sepiidae; genus Acanthosepion; species Acanthosepion lycidas. The sequence goes on along the minus strand of OZ010593.1, from coordinate 773,786 downwards.
TACCAAGTAAAACAAGAACTCTTGAGTGATCTACTGTTCTGGAGTAAGACAAGTTGGTCACCCAGCAACCACCTACATTATGACACAGAATGCTTCCCCAATGACTTTCCAACTTTGATGTTTAGTGTGATAGATCTAACTTGACCAAAAAAAAAAAAAAAAAAAATCAATCTCTAAATATGAAATCTCATGTTACAAGAGTTGTTGAAAATGAATTTGCTTGTATTGCTGGAAATGTGCTGATTCAGTTAAATTATCCACAACCATTCTTTTCCATCTGCTACCTTTTTTGGGAGAAAGAACTCCTCTTTCCTTACTGTTGTATGGATTAAATGTGATTAAAAAAAAGTTCAAACATCTTGTGAAAATTAAGAAGTATGATAAACTATTAAGCATTTGTAAAATAAACACTGATCTCTAATTGTTTTTATTCATTTTTTACAAGTTATTTTCACATGTTTTGTTAATACAGATATAAGTCAATATCACCGAGTCATTGTAAATCAAAGTATGCAACGTTTTCTTTTAAGAGTGTCAGCAATGCAAACTGAAGAGGTTAAAGGGAGGTCACTAGCAAGTGCTACCCCTTGAAATGTTACCAGTAATAAGAACTTATACAAACCAGTGTAAATTGAACACTTAGTACTTTCCAGTCATGTAACTACTAAGTCTCTCTATACCATGTTACTTCAGGGCGTGATCATGGCTCTCCACAGCTTCCTTTCTGTTGTTGCTCTCGACAATACTTGCTGTCTTTGTGGTACTTGTTCTTCCATCTATTTGCTCAAATATATCAAGTAACTTACACACTATTTATTTTGCTTTTAATATATCCAGTGAATGTTAAATTTTCTATGCTTTCTGTTTACCAAATTTCACTTGTCACTTTCTGATTGTTAACAAGTCTCATTGTAGATTTTGAAAAGGTTCTTTCACTCTTCTGATGCAATTTTGAATTTCTGTGGCATCTGTTACTATACTGTCCAGATAAGTTTTTCACCTGCTTGATTTTTGATATCTCCAGAGTATAACTCACTTTTAGGACCGTCTTTTTATATCCACAAGTATGTATTAAATCATACAATTAATATGCAATATTTTTTCTTGTTTTCATCAACTACATTAATCAATATTTCTTTTAGTTTTACTTCTGAACCTATCATCAATAGTATCATCTGAATAGTATGTTAATAAATCAATAATAAACCCTGGTAGGTTCTCTAATTCTTTTAGAATCATCTCATTCCCTTTTCAATTTCATCAGTAAGAATGTCTCTTAGTGACACTGCTATATATACAACCAATTTAATTCATTAACAACTAGTTTTTTAAATGTTAGAATCAGTTAATTCTCTTAATACATTAAAATGTATTTGAAAACATCTAGTTTAACCAATTATTAGTTGCAATTTGTTTTAAGAGAAATTAAAATATTCCATGTCTACTGAAATTGGCTTTCTAATTTCAAAATGTATTCCATTCCTTATATAAATTAGTGACAGCAAGGTTTTGTGAAGGTAAAGTACAGTATATTTTGTATATTCATATATATTGACTTGAAAATTTAGATGAATCTTAAAACTTGACAAAAGTTGTAAGAAAATTCAAGTGATTAAATTTTGATATTTTTACATAATTTGATCATTATTGATATTTGCTCCGAATAAATTAAATATGATGTTCTTGTTTGATTTTATTAATGATTCAAAACTAATTTATTAATTTTGTTTTAAGTATAAAGCAAACAGTTATGTAATTGTTTAGAGTGAAGATATCAGATAACAAGTTTGAAAATTGTTATTTAAAACTTCTCAAAACCGTTTAGACTTTATCAGGTATTTTTAATTCATTTGATGCATTACCCACTTGAGAAATATTAAAGAATGAATCTACTAAATGTTAAAATGAAACCAACAAAAATGAGAATATTAATTTCAATTATATGTAGGATAATGATAACCAATCTCAGAATTTAAAATAGTATTTAGTTTATTCTTAGGTATATACATTGAGAAGCACTTATGTCCAAGATTTATTACTTTTCATTCATGATTTTTTAATACAGAAGATATGATTGCTTATTTACAATGATAAATGATACTTTATCATATGTAAATATTGTTATGCACTTACTATAAATCAACTAAAAGTTTGTATAATGAAAAATAAAACAATATAATTTAAATTTATTCATGTATTCATTTGAATAATTTATGTAATTAGAATTATATAAATGAATTCTAATTATTTCAAAAGGAAAATATTAACAGGTGAAATATCCTTCATGATAGTCTTTAACAGAAATTCTATTATTTATTTAAAGGGAAAAGTTTTCATAATGGAGACAAAACCTTTGCTGAAATTGAAACTATGCTATGATGTAGAAAAGAGTGCATTCAGTTACAGAGCATTAAGATATAAAAAGTGCAATTGTTCTAAAAGAAACTTGCATTTTTTATCAAACATGGCAGAATTGTTTCTTTCACTTTCTTAAAAACAAATATACTACATCCCTAACCTACAAATGTTAATTGGACTTGGATTTGTAATTTTAAGACAAATATCTAAATAACATTAACCACTGATCACTTGCACTCAGTAAGGTTAGGAAATGTTTGCTGTTTTTAAAGTTTAGTTCATTGTTTAACAGAATTTAATGGCTTAAACTGAAAATTCAGCATTCTCTGCTCTCAATATGGTAAAACATGAGTTCATTTATATGCTTAATTGAATGCATACATTAAGTAATTTCTAATTTTATTTTACAATACTAAGAGTATATACATCTAATCAAGTACAATAGCTGATTAAAATTTCTATTATAACAAAAACTAATGCAGAAAATTTGTAGACTAACACTATTACTTTGGAAAGTATTTATAGTATTCAAATATAGAATGAAAGAACTAATTAAAAAATGAATCACTTATGTAGCCTTATTTGCTGTTATAAGGAAGACTAAAGAACATTATCATGTATTTTGTAAAAAATATCCATAATTTGGATCAGTTTTAATTTCCAGAAATTGTTTAATTTATGATTTTTGGATTATTAATGTTGCACTAGTCATCTAATGGACAAGATCAATACAAAGTACCAAAACTTACAAGTAGATATAAGTTATTATCAGCAGAATTAAACAATTTTTAAATCAATACATGTATATTTAGTTGTATTTCAAAACATTTTTTATACCCATTGAGAGTTGTATGTATTTTAGGCTAATTCTCCTAGCATATATTTTCCACATAGAAAATAACTCTTTCTTGTTTTGCACTACCTTTATTTTTAGTTGGATATATATTTTCTATTTCCTGAATTTGAGGCTAAAATGATGTTGGGTATATTCACATATATTTGTTCTCTGCACCTGAAAATCAAAATTTGTCTCAGACTTACCAGTTCAATATTAAGAATATTATTAAGTATGATTCACACAAGTGACCAGAATGTTTAATGTTTTCAACAGTCAAAAATATGACTTTAGGTGAATGATAGATCTGCAGATCTTACTGCAAATATTAAAAGAAATGTTTGTAACAATTTATTTATGAAAAAGGTTTTTAAATAGAAACAATGATAATTATCTCAAAATATGTCTTTTCCCCCAGAAATAAGAGATTTTGTTCAAAATATATAATACTGATTTGAAAAATAATTAAAAAAAATTGTTTCAAATGATCTTGGGGCATTTAGAAAATATATATTGTCTATATCTTGCAAAACAGAGTTTATCATTTCCAAAATAATGAACAAAATAATAAAGTTACTAGTCTGTGTAAATAGTTGGAAAATTAGCCTAATTTCCCATATGTATACATGCTGATATTTCTCAAAAGATACCAATCACCTACTGATACAATTTTACCAACTTTATGGTTACCAATGAACCCATAAATAATAAATTTGTAGCAATAAAAACTGAAATGTATTTGAGATTAACGGTAACTTGATTAGACAAATTTGACACAAATAACTCAAAATATTGTTCAACCTTTATATTATTTCAAAAATAAAATTTAAATGTTGAATGGGTAATACAAGTATGAAATAATATACTAAAAAAAAAAAAAAAAGGTACAAGGAAGTTTAAAATCAATTTAAATTCTCTAATGAAATTATTTTGGTATTATATTCAACAGAAAAGTGATGAATGTTTTTTATGAAAATTTGACAAATTAGCATAGAACACATATTTATCAAATAAAAGTAGCAGTCCTCTAGAACACTCAATGTATATATCCTTTATATCATAAATATAACTAGTTCATGTGTAAATTTGTAGACTCAAAACAAATATAAAAGAAATGGAGATAGATTCCAAAGAAATAGATCCGGAAAAATTATATTCTCATGCTTTTTTAAAATATGTTGTAAAAAATTGTAAAATTAGTTACAGGAAATGTACCATTAAATAAAATGTTGGTATTTTTCTAAATTATATATTTAAGGGAATTTTATTGTTGATATTTTCTGAGTCTGTAATAATGACAACAAAAGGTGAAAATAGTTGTTTGGATGAAATTTAGCTCTTATTATCTTCAAAAGGATAGATATTTAAATTATTTTCTAAAATACAAGTAACAGTGTTACAATATTAATTTAATTTTTAACTAACTTAAGTATTCTGAATGTTGAATAAAAAATGTAATCTCATATCAGGTTTCAATTATTTGAGTTGAACAATTAATAAAATCAATATACTTTGGACAGGCAATGTTGATCTTCATGTGCACCCTTTAAAAACTCAAACTTTTTTGTTTTAAAAATTAAATTTGTCTCATTATTACAGTATCAATTGTAAAACCAAATATGAGATGACAAATATTAAAAATAATGCATCATACCCACTCTTATTCAAAATTACAATTAAAATAGAACCATATTTGGTGTATACTGGAAATTCTTGTTCATTTTCCAATTAATTTTGCATCTAAAGATGAATGTGTCAATTCTTTAACCAATTTGCATACTGTAGAATAACTTAAAAGAATGAGAATAGTTTAAAATGTGGGATCCTGAATTCATCCAAATATCCTATCATTATTTTCCAGTAAAATAAATTGTTATGCTATTGAACTACTTTATATACCTTTCTAATGAAAAGATATAATAACATGTAGTTTATTCATATGTTAATACAATAAGCAATATAATGAAACAAAGTTTATTTTTTACATGTTAGTGTGATACTTGACTATTTTATACTTTTGATAATTTAGCAACAGGTTTGGAAAACATTAGATCATAACTTCATAACTTGGACAAATCATTTATGGATAAAAATAGTAATATTTAGTTTTCTAAATGACGAATATGAGTACAGGATTAAAGTAGCTTTAAGCTCTATTTATTCAAACTTAAAGATTCACAAAGATGAGTTTATAAAATAGTCAGTTTTTATCATTGTCAAATTAGAATTTTATTAGATTGTTCCAGGCATTTGTTTAAACTGAAACAACTTATAGTTTTAAAGTATAATAATTTTTCACTAGTTATTACTTATCAATAATTTACACAAAATATTTTTAAAAACTATTTTATTTCCAAAAGATAGGAGTATGAAGAAAATAGTTTTAATTTTTTCTTTTTGTAAAATGAAGAAAAAAAAATGCCGTCATCCCGATGTCTTTTGATTGGTTGGTTGGTAAGCTTGGCTAGTATGGCGGTCATGTGGTAAGCGCTGTGATTGGCTGAGCCGTCATGAATATTAATGTATATCTGTGCCTGGCTAGATGTATCAAGTATTGGCCAATAGCACCGGCAGCGTATAAACCATTGATTGATCATCCCGCGCTCTCACTTGCCTACAAAGCTACCAGTAGCTTACAACTGTGAACACTGGCAGCAGTCCACAACCAGCCAAGACAAACGTTGCTCACTGACTAGTTGTACCTATACGACATACTACTACTACTCCTTCCTTTTTCTTTCTCTTGTTACCTCCACCACCTTTATTATTCTTATTTCTACTACTAAGCTCGCAGCAGCAGCAGCAGCGACGGCTCTAGTCGTAAGTTAAAGAGAGCTAAAGGACAGCAGCCAGCGCAGATTCCCTCTCGTGGAAGTCGGCAGCAGCAGCGACGACCTACGTACACACAGGCTGTGGCTGACTGTGCACACACCGCCATAGAGACAAGAGCTACACTAACCCACCGACCAACAACAACAGTGAAAACCCGAAAGGGTTAGATACTCAAAGAAGCAACAATAGATAACAAAATAACGACCCAAAGCCAACATAACGGCTGCACGATGAGCATGCAGAAGAGGATTGAACTCGAAAAACGGAATTTGTCACCAAAAGAGGTAAAGTTCTTGATAGTTTTATGTCCCGATTTGTTTGTGTGTATATTCTGAGCAAATTACCATGTATCGTTCTCGCTCTTGTTAGCTTTAGATTTTCTTTATTTTTGTACAATAAGAATTTTGGATTACTCCCTTTAACATCATGTTATACATTATTTGTCATATTTTAATGCATTTTTCTTAAAACAGACTGGTTTGTTATTAATGTAATGTTAAGGAAAATGGACACATCTTAAGATTCTCCATGTGCTCTCTTCCCCCCTTTTTTTTTCTTTTCTCGTCCGCCTTGCAACTGCCATTAAACAAGATCCATACAATATTCTTTGTATACATACATATATACTAGTCTCTATATAAAGTATACATATGTGTAGCTAGATTTGCCTATCAGATAATGTCCCTCGAATGGACATGTGCCGAATATCCCTCATTGATAGGCAACAAACAGACCGGCGGTATTGTATCATAATGGAAAAAGTAAGGTTAAATATGGCGCCTTTCAAAAACTTAAAAAGGTTCGTTCTTCTTTTATCTCTGTTTATCGATTCTTCCTATTTTCATTGCCGTCAACAAATCATTTGTTTCACATTTTGAAACTTTTTAAGTTAACAATTTTTTTTTATTTCACTTTTTCAAGTATGTTAAAAGAAAACATTTTTCCCATCTACCTTAGAATATAATGGAATTAAATGACAATAAAAATTCTTCGTTTTAATAATTTTGTTATTGGCTGATGTTAATTATTTGAAGGCTCATCAAGTTGGTAAAGTTTGATAACAAATATTACTTGTACGCGACTTGTGCTCATATTGATTTTTCACTGAACTTTTCAAATTTTTTTTTCCTCTATCAACCCATTGAATTTTTTCCTTTTCAATATTATAGTTACTATGTCAATGGGATTTAAACAATACTAATCGAAGCAGATTTGGAAGTTCGGATATAATCAACATTTTAATTTTAGAGCGGTTTCTTGTCTAGAAGATGAAAACTTCAAAATTTTAACTGGAATTTTCTGCCTTTCGACTGGCGCTGTATATTATCTTCAGGTATTTGTGACATCATTTTCGCATGTTATATTTAGTTTTTTATCTTAAAAAAAATAATCTAGTTCGATTGTCAGAAATAGTAGCGTGCGCGTTTAGTGCCGCCATTATTTAGAGTGCTGCGTATGTAAAGCTCGAAACGTTGGAGATGTACGTGTGTGTATTCAAAACTCGTACAGATTTTTGTACGTCTGTTGCATTACTTGAAAAGTAATTGTCATGGAGGTTAGTGTTATTCGATTTGTCGGTGCCTCCGTCCTAATAGCAATGAGGGTCCGAACAAATTGGTACAGTGTGTAGGGGGTAATCTGGGGGTTTAAGAAAGATGATGACAGAGCGGCGGCGGAGGCGCGCAGAGTGGATTGGAATCAGCAGCAGCAAATGCTTAACTTTCAAAAGACATTTTGATGGCGGCAGGGAATTATGATTTCCTCACTGTTGCTATTCTTTGAACATTTTTTTTCTAACTCTATATAAGTTAACCGCCATAGATAGTAGACCTTAGTACCTTGTCCAGGTATCTTGCCACCTGTGTGTGGGATGAGGAAGAAAGGACGTCCACTTATAAGGTCGGTCGTTTGTTTGCTGCTGCTATACACCAGCGCGTGCCGCCATGTTGAAAGGGCAGCAACCAAAACACAAACTGAATTTCACGGCCACCGAACAAATGTTCAAAACAAAGCTTTTATTTATTTATTTTTTTATTATAATTTAATGTCAGCCTGCCATACGTTGTGCAAAAAATACAACACGACACAAATTACTTCAATGAAAATTAAATGCATCAAAGTCCGATGATGCCACTATATGACCCAATTTAATTGTGTACATCTATTTGCGCGCATCTTTTTAGACACATACGCGCTATACTCGATGCTTTACTTTCGAAGCAACGAAATAACAAATAAAAACTAAAGGATTAATTCAAGTGCTACAAGTTGTTTAATAGACTAAAACATTTGTATGCATATACCGTTATAGATTTCTCTTTTTTTTTTTTTATGAAAGGGATGACGATCAGTAATAGCGACTTGAGTTTTACCTACTACTGCGCGCGTTGTCTTAATTTTATATAGTTTTGTATGATGTCCAGCCTTCGTTGCTCACTTATCATTTACGTTGACACCATTTTTTTCTTTTTTTGCGCCGCCATCTTGTAAAAATGCATTTAGTCTCATTAACCAGTTTTTATTCGTTTTATTTATTTATTTTTTTAAATAATAAAATTTATGCGGAAAAGAAGACCAAAAACAACAAAAACAGTTTATGAATATGTATTTTTCTTTTTCGTTTTTTTTTTTTTTTTTTTTCTTTTTTTTTTTTTTTCTTCTTCAATTTTGTAAAGACGAAGAGGAGGTTCATTTTTCTTTCTTTTTTATTTCGCAATTTATTTTGATTTAAAATGCAGACTTACCAGGAGTACTTTTAGGCGTAGATATATTGTAGAACCCTAATAGTTGGAATGACATGCGAGACCGATTGTTTCTCTTGATAGTACCCAAGTGTCCGCCATTGTGGATGCCTCCCGCCGCCGACTAAAATGGGGGATGTCTCGCTGATCTGTTTCTCTCTGCAACAACCGCTTTTTATTTGATTGATAGAAGTCGTACCCATTTTAAATAGATCGAAAGGTACTATATCTAATAATTAAGTGATCTTTTTACAGGCAGTCCGTACACCGTTTTCGGCATGTTTCTAGTGCCCTGTATATTTGTCTGCCTCTCACCACCAAGGTCGTACAACTGTGTGCCGTCGTAATGCTCCTTCTTGTTGCCTGCCGCACTCACGTGACCATGCATACATTATGTTAATGACCTCCAACTGCGCGCACTCACGCATCTATCACAAAGTGCTCAACTCAAGACGTCATTCTGTATTCTCATAATCACTTTTTTAACTTAAATTTTGAGCTCGTATGGTTTGATTTTTTTTTTTTTTTTTTTTTTTTTTTTTTTATTAAAGCCTACATAATTATTTTATTTCTTAAGAAAATACTACTTAATCTAGTTGGTTGTTCAGTTCGTCATTAACACCAGAAAAAAAAAACTATCGTGTTTTGAAATTAGTTGAATTTTAACTTATTGATCTTATATATTTGATAAATAGAATTGTATTGTATTTGTATAAATTTTATGACTGATTATTTTGTTTTTGTTTTTATATGTATATATAAAAATTCTTAACGTCCTTTTTGCCGCCATTCCTTCCTTCTCCCTTTAGAAGGGCGTAATCATACTGGCGCCCTATCAACGTTTAAATTCACTGCTTTCATCCACAGTTGGTTTGACAAGAGGAGTGGGGCAGTATGTTTGTAACGGTGTATCTTTATTTTCCCCAATCATAACAACAATTATTAATATTTGTAATTTAAAGTGATGTAAAGATTTTAATCTGCCCAGTTTTTCACATAGTAAACTTGTATTTTCTTTCCTTTATTAATTATTAAGACCTAATTTCTCTTGTTATTTCTTATGCTATATAGGTCCGGGAGCTGACCCTTGACAATTGCAGAGCTCATGAGATAGAAGGACTTACAGATGAATATGAAAATCTGGAATTCCTTAGTTTAATCAATGTTGGTCTTATTGGTCTTAAAGGTTTTCCAAAGCTCAAGAGCTTAAGGAAGGTAATGTGCACTATTTTTATTTTAATATATTTTTTTTTTTTTTTTTTTTTTTTTTTTTTTTTTTGTGATTGATTTTTAAAGCAATTAAAAAATTATATATAGATGTATCATACTGTTTTTATAAGACAAATTTGTTATAGAAAAGCTTCAAAGATTAATATGAAACTTGTTTTATTTTTCAGTTGGAATTAAGTGACAATCGTATTTCTGGTGGTTTAGAAAAATTACAAGATTGTACAAAACTCAGACATCTCAATCTCAGTGGCAATAAGATCAAAGATGTTGAAACCTTAAAACCATTGGTAAGTCTTTTTTTTTTTTTTTTTTTTTTTTTTTTTTTTTTTCTGCACTCTAATTTAAAATTATTTTTGGGACAAACTAAATTATTTAATTTGTTCTGTTTATTTATTTTCAGGCCAACCTTAAAGAGCTGTCCAGTTTGGATTTGTTTAATTGTGAAGTAACACAGTTAGAAGATTACAGAGAAACTTTATTTAAGTTAATTCCTCAGTTACATTATCTTGATGGTTATGACAGAAATAACAAGGAGCAAGAAGATGAGGATGGTAAGATTTTTTTTTTTTTTTTTCTTGTTCTTTGTAAATGAAGCGCAATCTGAAAATGATTTTATTAAATGGCATATTTTTTTATTTTTACTTTTTTCAGCTGAAGTTGAAGATGAGGATGAGGACGAAGATGAAGATGAGGATGAAGATGAAGTAGACGTTGAAGGTAAGATTTTTTCCCAGTAGGCTCTTCTCGAAAGTTAGGCACAAAGACGTTTGAGTATATTTGGTCCTATTGTCACCAGATGCGTGAAACATTATATTGAACTTTGTCCAAATTAATTTTTTAGTCCTGATATATTGTAATTAACATTTTATTAATTTTATTTTAAATTGTAGATGATGAATCGGATGAATTAGATGAAGAGGAGGGGGAAGAAGAAGGTGAAGAAAATGAAGAGAAAGTTTGTCTTGATTATTTGGATAGAGATGACTTAGATGTAAGTAAAGTTTTTTTTTTTTTTTTTTCTCTCCCTCCCTCTCTCTCTTCTCTACATACATTGGTTGATTAAAATGAAATTCAATGTATCTTAGTCGTGTGCTTAAATTATTGAACCCTGTTTTTATATCTGAAGCTTTATAAATTAATATTAAGAATTTATAAGAATATAAACTCTTAAAATTTTAGGTTTCAAGGTCATTTTGTAATTTCATGAGGCATTTAAGATTCCTTTTCTATAACTTTTTTATATTGCTCAATGATTTATTTCTTTTTTTTTTTTTTTTTTTGTTACAGGAAGATAGTGAAGGTGCTGACTTTGAACCAGATGCCGATGAAGAAAATGAAGAAGATGAAGGTTTGTATCATTAATTACTATACCTAATTTTCTATCTATTCTATAAACATCTTTTTGGTTTCACTTAATTTTGCTTCTAATGGAATAAAAAAAAAAGTTTAAAGGATGTAAACCCCCACCCCCCCCCTTTTTTAACCTATAATGTAAATGTAAGATTTCTCTTACTATTTTTGAATTGCTTTTTCAGTAATAATCAAACCTGTTATCTGATAATTTCAATTTTCTTTTCAGTGTCATTTGCAGAAGAATCTGAAGGTGATGCTGAAGCTGATGATGGCCAACGAGGGAAGAAGAGGAAGCATGAGGAGGAAGAGGATGAGTAGTCCATCTCCCCTTACCTATCCTCTGCACAAAGACCCTCATAGGTTGAAGTGTAAAGACTGTACAGTGTTGTCATGGAGGGCTACTCCTCCCCAGGAGGGCAGAAGGGCCTGCCACCAACAGATCGTGTGTGTGATGATGCATACCATAGTTCTACTGCAAATAACTTTTAACTTAGGTCATTGTAAACTCCACATAGTGGCAGCCAGCATTTCTTCCACGTGATTTGCCTCCTGTCCATTTCTCTTTGAGTCCAGCCTGTATTTAATGGGCACATTTATACCCCCTGGGGTGGGAGTTATCAGAGGGGAGGGGAAAGGGCTTCTTCTGTCTGCATTATGTATCTATCTACCCTTGGCTCTGCTGCTGCTGCTACTTAACTGCCCAACAATGAACCCCTCCTCCGCGCCCAACTAATTTTCTTTTCCTAACGGAGATCCCTTCTATTACTTCTTTCCTAATTACTGCTGCCTCTTTGATGCCCTTCCCCTTTGTTCACTCTCACATCACCTAACATTCATTTAGAAAAACTTGCTATAAATCTATAAATAAAACATTACTGTTCATTTCATAAATCTTTTAGTAAATATGCCGGCGTTGGGAGGGGGCAATTGATGCTTAAACTATAAGCCAGTTTAATGGCAGTAGGTTAATATTTACCTTCACTTTTCCATCTGAGTCCCTTCCTGTCTCCTTTTGGGTCTTTTTTTTTTTTTTTTTTTCTATCTCTCTCTCCTCAAAATTGTTTTTTGCCATGCATTTTTTTTTTTTTTTTTTTTTTATATTCAATCTGCTAACCAAGTGTGTGCATAGAATTAGAGCAGGAGGCCTCTCTACTGCAGTGTGGCTGAGATACATTTATATTTATTGACATTTTGGAAGTTTTCACATGTCCTGTATATTTGCTTTAGAACACTTTTCTTTTCTCTTTCTTGCATATTCCTCAATACTATGGAATACTATGGACTTCTATTTCTTCATTTTCAAAAATTTGTATGTAGGAGGAATTCATTTTAAATCTCCCCAATGTTCCAGTTTTGAAAGCTGAGAAATTTTACAGAGTAAAACTAAATTTAAGATATCTCTAATTTCACTTAAATTTGAATTGATTTACACATTAACTTTTATAACTGGCACAACTTAATGTTAAGTGTTGTGCATCACCTTATTGGATTTAATAATCCTTGCAAGATAAGATATGAACAAATTTTATTAGTGCCTTGCAGACCCTTTCCTCCTCCTCCTCCTCCTCTCCATCTCTCATTTCTTACATCTACTCCAGCCCATCTCTCTCATATTCTCCCTTCCTTTCTCCTTGCACTTATTCTACCATGTGCGGTTATTGCTCAGTCATTGCACAACAGTCAAAGCTTTAGCACATTTGTGAAATGTGCTGCTAAAATCAATGTTGGGGAGGAAAGACCAAACAAAACTTTGTGTTGATGTGCCACTAGATTTCTCAGGATATGTGATTTCTTTACCGTGTGTGCCTAATTCATTTGGAGAAGGTTTGCTAGGGACTCAACTGTTCTAATGTTAGTTAGAATCTCCTCCCCCCCCTCCTTTCCTTACTCTCCCTTTTTTTTTCTTTTTTTTTTTTCCTGCCAATATTCAGTTCTTGGCCAGTCAGTGTTGGGTCAGAATTCATCAATGCTAAGCATTCCAAGACAAAAATGAGCAACAGAAAGCCCAATTCCCCCTCTCTTGTCATATCCCACTCCTTTTATTACTCAGGAATATTACTACCCTTACTACTCCTGCAGCCCAGGGGCTGAGACACTAGCCAGGAGCTTATCCACAGAGGTAAGCAGGGGGGTGGAGGGGGGGTCTTAAGTATGGATTTTGTTTTAAATAAGTTCACTAGTCCACTCGATTGAGGCCTCTTGCAGCTTTGGAGGTACTGCTTTGGTTTCAGGTCAAATGATCTGAGGTTATTTCATTTTTCCTGGGCTAATATATGCTTCTGTATGGGTTTTTTTTTTTTTTTCTTTTTCCTCACAACTGAACTATTGTAACATATTTTTCTCCATTGTAAAAAGTTCAAAAATCATTTATTTTACTGTTCAGACTGTAACATAAACTATTAAGTTTCATCATTACACCACTACTTTGATCATAAGAAACCCCCATGGACACGAAGTAAACCTATTTGAATGCAGAATCTATCGAATGCCGATTTACCTCTGATTTAATTCTCGAGCAGTAGATATGGGGAGCATGCTTGCTTGTCTTATGTAACAGGAGTCTAGTACAGTAATTTGTAATTAAACTGTTTGAAAGATAAAATTTAAAAAAAAAAAAAAAAGTGTCTCATCCCTGCTGGTGCTCTCTTGGCAAAGCATCATTTTGCAAAAGTAAAACAAAATAAACTTAAAACATTGATTTTTGGGGGTGGGTAGTTTTTTTTTTTTTTTTTTTGTCAGCACTGGGGACTTATGACACCTAGTTTTTTTTGTGTTTTTGTTTTAAGGGGATGTTTTGGCATTTTCTTTTTGCTCTCCTCATCTGATTTAATTCTGGAGGTATCGGTAAAGGGATTTGCAATGACCTCATTTGACTTCTCTGTTTATTCTTTGGATTTTATTAGCTGGTCAATTTTACATCTTTATTTGCCTTAAAACCATTGTAAACCCTTAACCCTCACTTTTTTTTTTTTTTTTTTTTTTTTTTTTTTTCTTCTTCCTCTCTTTATTCTTGTACAGTTTTTTCTCTCTTGCTCTCTCTTACCTTCCCTTCCCTCTGCATAGTAAGGAATGGTCTGGGGTTTGGCTCTTTAGCATTCCGCACACGTAATTTTTCCCTGTAAATATCATCTCACTGTTTGCATCACTTCTTGCGTTATTTGCGATGATGTTGTCATATATTATGGCAGTGTATACATGGGGTGAATTACATCGGCTTGAACATTGAAAATTGATATTTACATGGCTGGTTGATTGCTAAAGGGTTAACTGATCGTGTCCTGTTTGTCATCTGTGACTCCTGTAATGAAAAAAGAAAAACTCCCTACTCAATTTTTTTTTTTTTCCTCTCTCTCTCCCCCTTTATTTACGCCCCCTCCCCCATTTCTCCCTGACCTCATTGTAAACTTAACATATTTCTCATACATGCGGCCAAACACCACTCTGGCGGGCTGAATCCTGAACCAGCATCGTGAAGACTACTACTAAGGAGTCTGGGCACACTCTCTCCACTTTATCAACTGACTCTTCAATCATTTGTGCTCTCTCTGTTGCAAATAAAAGAAATTTTTATATAAATTGTTGTTGCATTTTCAATTCTTTCTTTGCGTGGACTAAAAATTGATTTCTATGGCCATTGTGGCTCCTCACCCGATTTGGTAATTTTATTTTTATACATTGTGGTGATTATGAAATAACTGTCTTTACCCACTCCCATCAAATACATGTGAGTTTAGGAAACAGGCCTATGAATTTGCATCCATCTATGTGAAATTGCTTTTGGACCAATGAAAATCAGAGAAATTACCCTTTGAGTCGAAAGAAGAAAAATATAGCATATGCAAAATCTTTTATATAAAATAAGGGAAAAAAAATTAAGAGAAGAGTTTGAAGTCTTCTGAAACATTTAATTTCTATTCATTCTTCAACTTGAAGTTCTTGTCAGTTTTAAAATTTCTCACCAATTATCAACCTTAACCAAGCATGTGGCACTTCAAAGAACTTACTTTCAACAATCCAAGAAAGCTATTTCAAACTCTTATCAACTCTAATTAAAATTGTTTTCTCATCATTACCATCCTTCATTAAGGTAAATCAATACCACAATGTCTTCAGAGTTTACATAGTGGAGTGGGGACTAGAATGATATTGTGATATTGCTTACATTTGTCATGAATTTTGAAAATTTCTGGCAAGGAGATTAATCATTTAGCTTGAGGTGATCAATTAAATTAAAATATTAGTGTTGAATCATTTTCATCTGCTAATTGTAGATAGACAAATTTGCTGTTTTTTGTTTGTTTTTTTTTCTGTACATTTGGCTTCAGTAATAGCAATATATTTTCTCTGCACTTTTGAAAAATGATTGGCTACCTATAGTTGGTAATACCATTGACTTTTGTTTAATGTAGGTACCTCCACTTTTTCGCGGGAAAACAGCATAGCGTAATAAACAAATGCCACAAACTTACCGAAAATAAATTTTTATCGTCAAAACGCTTATGTTATTATTAAGATGAAAGACCAAAGTGTATTTTAATTATTTTTTGATATTTTTTAATATTTTTTAACACGTTCGAAATTTTGGTTAAAGTTTTCTTTTTTTTACGTCATCGCGGTGCTGTAAAAATAACATTGTTTTTTTTTGCGCTTTTTTCCCGTTGAAAACCCATTGATTTGGAAATTCTTGTAAAATTAAAGTAATTGTCCGATTTTAATGAAATTTTCAGGACTTATTTCACCAATGAATGAAATTATTTTTGAAATATTTCTTTTTAGTAAATTTTAGTAAAAAATATTTTTTTTTTTAATATGTTACACCCCACTTACTTATTTTCCCGAAATTTTTTTCAATTCTTTTTATTTCCTTACAATTTTTTTTTGTTTAAAGTAGGAGTCATTGGAGATGGTAAATCACCTACTTTTTTTTTTCTAATTTGTTCCAACTTTTGTAAAATGAGCTTTGAATAGAAAAATAATGAATCCAATAAAACTATGATATTACTTAATTAGAAAAGCTTTTAATTGCTTTTGTAAATAAGTAATATTAAGGTCATTATTGCCTGAAGAAATAAATTTTTTCTGATGAATAATTAAATTTTACAAGAATTTTTTATTTGTTTTACATTTTGATTATAATAATTTATAATAGTTTAAAAATCGTGCAAAACTCTGTATTAGCTTATTTCCTTTTGATAATTAGTAATTAAGTAGAAACAAAATTTACGAGTTCAAAATTGCCAAGTTTAATAAATTTAGTGATTCCACTTTTTTTTCAAATAATTTTTTATGTTGTATTTTTCTACTTAATACATTCCTTATTTCCATGTACGGTAGACTGAAATTGCCATTATTATAAAAAGAGTTTTGTCCCTTTATTCTAATAAATAGACATAACAGTAAAACTAAAAATAAAAGGGTTCACTCAGATTTCTAGTAATTTTCATTTATGGTCACCCGTCGTAAGCTGTCATCACTTGTCAATCAACACGTGGATCAAGTATCGGATCAAAATTACGGTACCAATCGTTAATAATTCGTTGTATATTTCTTTTTTATGCTATAATTAAGTAATATTTTTTTTAAATCAGATTAATTTAACATTAAATTTTCTAATTTTACTAAAATGACGTGTCAGAAATTTTTTTAAATATTTTTAAAATCGATAAATTTGTGTTTGTTTACAAATTTCTTAAAATTAAGAAAATGGCGGGTTTTTTGAAAATTTAAAAATTTAAAATTAAATTTGACATTCCAATGTATATAGTTTCTATCTGAAATATACCAGAATTGTTTACTTAATGGAAAAAATAAATTTAATGATTCAACTTTCAAGTAAAACTAAAATGAAATATTCAAGCATATTTTTTCATTTTAAAAAATGCATTTTAAACTTAGGTATCGATAATTTATGCCGAAAAAGTGGAGGTACCTAGTTTAATGTTACAGAGAATAGATGCAAGGGTGGTCTCAAGTTTTTTTGTTATCACCAATAACTTTTATTGAACATTTGCAATTATAATTGAGATAGCATTGTTTATACATGTACGTTTTAATACTAAATATATTGGATTCTACAAACATGAATGGAATTATTGGTAAGATTGTAAGTAAATTTCAGAAATATGCACCTGCAAAAGTGTCTAAAACAAAAGGGAGACCCTTAACAATATTGACTCCTGACCCAGCAATGGTGGAGTTAGCATTAAACATCTACCTTTTTAACTATTTAGAATAGCACAACTCAAATCCTTGAAAATGGCTAATAGATTGACTGAAGGCACTGGGAGAAAAATAATTTTGAAAATGTGCAAAAATCTTGCTCATGTACAACAAAAACTGAAAGTTTTTTATGGGGTGGGGTTAATCTGCTCCATTCATCGTGAGTACTAAATGTTAAAGTGATTTTTCAATTCTGATGTTAAAAGGGTATGTACTGTGGTCATTTCAAGTTAAAATAATTTAAATCTGCTTTTTATATATATAATTTTCTTTTTTTTTTTTTGTAAGTTAAGGGCAATTTCCTTCTGATCTGTAATATCAATTATTAACATTTGTCCACATTGGTAGGTTATTAGCTGAATGATTAGCAAGAAAGGTTATTAAATACTTGATTAATTGGATGTTAAAAGTTAACTGGGCTTGATTCAAAATGGGTTTGTGGAGACTGGTGATCTAGCTTTATTTCCCCAGAGATAATTTTCTTAGATTGAAATAATTCTGGTAATAAGCAAAAGCTTTGTGTTTTGCAATCGACAAAAAGGTAAATGGATGCTAACTAAACTTTGACATCTGATAGGCTTAATATTTTTACATCTAGCTTTTTTGTGCTATTGGAAAGGCACTGGTTAAATCCATGGCTTTTGCCAATACTAAATGAACTGCTAAAGAATTCAGTGTAATAAGTTAGCTTTTGAAATTTGATTTATCATTAACCAATATTTATGGTCTAGTTTGTTAGCTGTCACTCAGGTGTTTTTTTTTATTTTTTTTTTTAAATTTCTGTAATTCACCTTTTTAATAAGGTCTCTTCATGTAAGACTAATTTTCATAGGTTTTTCTTACACAATCATTAATGTGGTAAGGGCTGGGTTTAGGCCTTAATTAAGTAGCTTCTGGACTACTAGAATTTGGGGACCACTTCATTACATATGCACCCTCCCCCACATCCATGTCTTAAAAATATGTATTTTAAGATGGTGCATTTTGGTGTTATGAAACTTTTAGATATCTTTCAAAACTATAATTTTAATTTTTTTTCAATTTTTACCTTGTTTTGCACAGTTTTGTCTAATTTGTACAATATTGAGCAATTTTGCACTTATTACATGTTGGCAAAGTCTAAAATTGTGCAAAGTAGAAAATCTACATCAAAAATCTATATATAAAAAATGTATCAAAATCTAAATGGAGCCCATTCAAATTAAAAAGATCCACTTCAACTAGATGGACCCAAAATTCCAAAGGAACCCTATTAATCTGGAAATGAACAAATCTTTTTGTCTTTCTTTTTCTTTTCTTTTTTTTTTTATTGAGATGGAGGGGGCTTAAGCTGCAGCTTGAGTAAATTAAGTACTTGATGTGGGGTACCTAGGGATTATTGAATTCACTTCAGAAATAGATCTGCAAGATCATTTCTCCATGGCATTAACCTCACTTGGAAATGGTGGTAGCAAATTGGGTTATAATAATTAAAGTTCAGTTTATTTTAAAAGTAACTCCCAAATCACAAGTGGTAAAGATGCTCTTGATAGCCCAACCTGATTGGGCTTTTCAATCAAAGATTTTTAAATGTCAGCAGCTCTACATCTACAGATTCTAACAATAGTGGATAGTTGTCATTCCTGTGAATGAGGTATTTAAAAAATAAATAAATTACCATCATAGATAATTATGAAGGTAGTTTGGTTAGGTAATGCTAATGCAAAAAGTACATTAAGTTTTTCTTATAAATCTGGTGACAGATTAAAAAAAAAATCAATATTATTGAATTTGTTACAAAGTAACTTTTAAATAAATATTCACACGGATCATTGAATTTTCTATTTTAGTTACAAAAAACATTTTTAAAAAACTACTTGAATATATTAAATAAAAAAAAGAAAAAAAAAAAAATCAACTTGGAAAATTCCGGATTAGAACAATTATCGTTAAGACGTAGAACCGCTCAAACGTAAGTCACTCAAAAAAGGTTCTCGTGAAATTTTCTGCAAGTGAAGTCACTAATTAAACTTAAATGTTTAGAAAAAACCTTTGTTCTGTTTTTGTTTTTAAAATTATGTCCCTTATTTTACACGATATATGTATTTATTATTTATTGACTTATCAAAGCAATGAAAAACAACTTACAAAGTAACAAAAGAATAAAATTAATTTATTTTTTTAAAAATGCAAATTTTTCGAATAATCAAGAACCAATAATAATAATATCAACACTTTTTTCTCTTAAAATATTCAACAATTCATTTTTAAAAAATCATCTTAAAAATGAACGTTTAAAACAAATGATCATTTAAAATATTTATGTCCCATGATGACTGTGTATAGAAATTCAGTTTAAGGAAGTTTAGCAGTAGGCCACTAAAAAGTCATTTCTAAAAGAGGCAAGAGAGAATTCATGTGGCGGTTTCATTCTCAGCGCCATTATCATGCCGCTTTTGATTCTATGTGGTCTGCCTTGTTCTGGAAAAACAACTATAGCTAACAAAATCGCTACATTTTTCCGCGAACAGAATAGCAAGAAAGTGGATATCATTAAGGATCATGCAACTGGAGAGGACAAAAACACCGTATTTGCGGGTAAGTCAGTAACGGCTTGTTAGCTATAGAAGTATTGGGCGTCTTTTCCGTCCACCATATTGTTTCGTACAGCACTTAACGTGAATATTTGTAATTATTATTTCACGAAAACACATTTGCTCTACTTAATGAAGTTAATTCTCGGTTGTGATTGTTAGAGTATCGATTTAAAAAAAACGATTGTATATCTTCAAACATAAGCAACAATAGAATATAGTTTTCTTTTAAATCAAAGAAAAACAAATTAAACTACGGGTGCTCAACCTTGATAAATTTCTGGTTTACAAACCATATTCATAGTTAAATAATTTCTTGTATTTTTAACATTACGCTTGAAATTTGCAAGTCGTTCTTTTTTTGAGATTTATAAAAATTTAATTATCAGAATGTGATTGTTAAAAATAAAATCATGTATTTGCAGTTTTAAATGGACAAATAGAATTGCAATATGATTTCTATTATTATCTGCTCAATTTTTTCAGTTGCCAGTAGTCACACGTTTAAAATACCAATGGATTTCAGTCGTAATATGCTTCCATACTGAGGAAAATAAGTCGGTCACATTTTCGGAATGGTTAGGTGGCTCATTTGGAAAATAGCTAACTTGTCTTGTTTTGAATTTAACATCTTTTCTATTGATTTATTATTATACTGAACTATTTTGGACCTTTGTTGGTTACTTTTTTTTTTAGGAACATCAATGAATGATCACAAAGAGATATACGTACAATTTACCAAATTTATTTGCAGTTTTAATTTTTTTTAAATTAAAATATGCCCGGAAAAAAGTCATGGAAGAAAAAACAGTGTTTTGTTATAAAATGTCATCCAGAAAATAAGTAATATTTTCATTTAAAATGGGTAATATTTTTAATAAAATATTACATAATTACTTTAATATGTCTTAATAAAAATATATTTTTATAAACTAGTATAACGTATTAACTATGCAGTGATTCAATATTCTAAGATATAGTGGAATTCAATGTTCTAAGTCTGTTTTACACCATTAAGTTTAAGAAAAAAATGATATCCAACCCAACACTGGAAATGCACCAATAACCCAATAATTGCATAGAAATCTATGCAGTTATATAACTGAATTCTGAACTATATCCACAGGAAGAAGGTATGGTGATGGGGTCACCATTGTCTCCTGTAATGGCAGATCTATACAGGAAGAAGTTGATGAAATCAGCCCTGAGAACTACACCACTTAGAATGCTTCTTTAGTTTAAGATACATAGATTACACTTTCATACTCTGGCTTCACTAGTAAATGTGAAATTACTGTTAGACTGTTAAACCTACAAGGTCCACAGAATAGTTCAATATGAGGAAGAAAAACAGTGGATTAGTTTTCCTAGATGTACTAGTAATTCATGGAGAACACTGGTTCGGGATATCTATATATCATAACCAACATTCTGTCTGGTGCCTCACAGTACATAAGACGTCCACAAAATGCTTCTACTCTGCCTTGTCTGCAACTGTTGTTCATATCACCCCAATAGGATTGCCAGCCCATTGATTTCATCTGCATTACGGTCCTTCACTATGTTGTTCTTGGTCTTCTCTTTTTTTCCTTTGGGGTTCCAGGTCAGTGCCATGTAACAGTCATTGTTTGGGTCTTGCCTTAAAATGTGAGTGATGAATCTTCTTTGCCATACCTTGACACTAATATCTGCAACAACCACTAGCAGATGTACAAACTCAGAAAACACATACATACAGGAAATTTATATTTCATTCTATGCAGACACTTTACCAAAATACTCCCCCACACACACACTAGAAGAAAACCTGACCAAAAACTGTCTTTAATATCCCATTTAGTTGTGGCAAAGTGAAATAGGGTACCCTTTAGAAACAGCAGAACACCAGAAATCATAGAGACACTTTTTAAAATTTGTTCTGGTTATTTGAGGAGAGTGTGGGACACACCAATCTATATGAAATGAGATCAAAGTAATCGCAAATAAGAAGGCTGAAGCAATGTGCCTACTATACTGTTCAGATGACTCAATAAGCAAACAAAATATTGAGGGCATTATTAATGTGTGGATAATATTAATCAAGAAACAGCAGGCAATAAACTTGCGACACTAAACTCCAATCAGCAGATCAACATGGAGTTTAGGGAAAAAATGCCTTCAGATAAACAGGGATGCAAAAACTAAAGAGCATGTGTTTTGGGAGAAATGCACACACACCTTGATGTAGGTTTCATTCACATTCTAGGATACAATATAAGTTTGGAGTGTATGCAGCCAAAACATTGTGAACAAAACAAAGACGAGGAAATTAGTCTAGAAAACTAGAAAAAAAATACACACACATGAAAATTAAAATACCCAGTCAAACAAAATTTAGACAAGTAAAATAAAATCTTATAACCAGAAATCTCAGCTTATAAAAAAAAAGAAGAAACTTTTCTTTGAAGTATTATAAATAAATAATTAAAATCAAGAAAAAACTGTTATTCTTGAAATTGATATTTTTAAATATATTTCATGTATATGAAACCTATTTCAATCATAGAGTAGTTGGTCTTCTGACATGAGAGAAAGAAAGTGTGTTTGATACAGGTATACCTTAGTATTGAATGCTTGATGTGCGAAATCAGTTTTGGTTATCTCCCTTTATCTATTTTTCTTCTTCCTTCACAAATGACAGTACTCTTTAACCGTTTTATGTATCTATTTGCCAGGAGCATAAAAATTGACTGGATAAGAATAAAGATTCTTTTATTTATTTTAAAGGTAGTTAGAATAAAAATATTTTTTCATTTTTCACATGCCTGTCTTGTGGTTACTTTTGAACTACTTATTGTAGATATGGTTAACTGACTTTCCATCAATAAAATTCATTGCAACATTTACCATAAGGAAATAAATTTCTACTTATTTGTCATGGTTCAACGAGTGATTTTTATTGCTTATATAGAAAGTGTGATAGCTACAATTTGTTTTGTCGGTACTAAGGTAGCAATGCCTCTAACTACAAAAACCTGAATAAACACAAACATGGATTTATAGAACAAACAATAACAACTATTTATTAGGGGGAACACTGTGGAAAAGAAAAAGAATGAGTTTCTGTCAGAGCAATTAGTTTGTTGTGGGAATGGCAAGCATTGGTCACAAAGCATGCATGTAAGCTTTTGTGTGTATATTTGGTTTTAGTATGTGATGCTCATATTCACAAATAGATCTAATGATCTATTAGCAGAGCATTAGTTCTTATGTCAGATTCCTTGTACAGGAGTAGTGAGCGGAATTTTATGGTGCTGTGTGTTGTTCCTGGTCCATCAATGTGGTTGCTTCTCCTTTGTTGCTATACCACTTGTTTAAATACTAATTCTCCTCAGCTTTTATAAGATAAGCTTGACCTGACTAAAATTTTAGATTCTCTATCTTCTGTCTGATTAGTCAAACATTGAATCCTTATTTTTGATTTTCTGGTTTTGTTATTTTACTAAAGCTATTTCTGTGCGTTGTTTACTTTATGGTGTTCTAAATATCTAAGTCAACTAAGGCTTTAATCCTGGCTACATCCATTGCTGCATAAAGAAAATATCTTTTAAATTTTTGAAGGTGTGACAAGGCTCCCTCTAGATTCGTAGAAATTATTTTGTGACAATTTATCAATATTTAATGTTTTGCCATTGAACACGGTGTCCTGATTTAGTAGTTCTGTTTTGATTATTTTCATTTGATTTGTAGTTGTCTATTGAACAAGATTCTGTTGTTGATCAACATACACTGGTTTTAATCAGTCTGTAGCAACCATGTCATGTTTATTATTTTTTGGAACTGTAAAGTATTTTTCAACTTGTTTGTGTACATTGTAAGATCTGGAATAATTTGGGCAAAATGGCTTTTTGATGTTATCATTTCTTACAAAAGGGTACTCACACATATGAAGATCTTTCGGAATGTATGTCTGCCTGGCTGAAATTCTTGTAGGTGTGAAAGATATCCGAGACATTCTATCTTTAAGATTTCATACAAAAGTTGTGGATGATTGTATGTTTTGACTCCTGAAAATGTTGACTGGTAGGGTCAGAGAAATATCAAAAACCATTTTGGAAGATTTAGATCTGATATCTTCTTTAACAACATTTCATATTGAAAGTAGTACAAGAAGTAAATTATCTACATAGTTGTACAGGTTATTTTTTGTTGCTGTTCAATCGCCTGTGAAATCATTCAACAATTTAATTTACAAATGGGTGATATGCCATGGTTTTGATATGCTTCGTTCTGAGTAAGTATGTTAATACTCAAGAGTGTTGACTGGAATTGCTCCCTCCAGTCTGTGGTTATTATGGATGCGACACTGAATGTCTGAATTCAGTCTTGCAAGTTTATTCTCATGATGGTTTCTACAGAAATATCCTTGTGAATCTACTGATGATAGTGAAGATATATGTATAGCCACTGGCATCTGGAAATGGACCAAGGATATTAATGTGCAGATTACTAAATCATGTGTTTGGTTTATCAAATTTTCCAGGTGTTGACTTGGTGTGTCTATGAATCTTGTGTGGCCAATTCTTTATATCTACTGCCATATTAGACCATATGAAATGTTTGCAGATGAGATTGGTTGTAGCCTGTCTCTCATGAAGATGATGGGAGATCATTTTTCTTAATGATGGTGGTGCATAAGGACGTGGTTTGCTCTTGGTAGTATCACAGTAATGTTCCATCCTCAAAAGGGACTGGAAATTTGATTAGTTTTAAGGACGTATTTTCTCATACTTGGAGAAATTTGTTGTCTTTTTTTTTGTTTCTCAGCTATTACTTTGTGTGACAGCGTATCTGAGGTCAATGTTGAAATTGTCTTTTGTGACAGTTTATTGGTTATAGTATTACCTTTGTTTGATATGAAATGCATTATTAGAAGTATGCTGGGAAATAAAGTCCAAGTGTCAAATTTTGTGTGGTGTATATTTGTTGAATGTTGTTTGTAAGGCATATATCAGTGGTTTGTGATATGTGTACATCATGAATTTGCAACCTTCCAAAATGTGCCTGAAGTGTTTTATAGACAGATAAGCTGCCAGTAGAAAACCTACTATATTTATGTTGTAATGTGTTCAACTTAACAGAGAAAAACTGAGATAATTTGTTTCATTTGCCCTAAGGTAGCAATGCCTCTAACTACAGAAAAATGAATAAGCACAAACAGATCTATAGAACAAACAATAATAACGATTTATTAGGTGGAACACTGGCACTCTGGAAAAGAAAAAGGATGAGTCTCTGTCAGAGCAATTAGTCCATTATGAGAACAGCAACCATTGATCACAAATCGCACATGTAAGATTTTCAGAGTATATATGGTTTTATTATGCAAAGCTCATACTTACAAGTGGATCCAATGATTTATCAGTGGAGCATTAGTTCTTGTGCCAAATTCTTTGTTTGGGAGTAGTGAGCGGAATTTTGTGGCACCAGTGTGTTGTGCAGATGTGTCATTCCTGCTTTGTTGATGTGATTGTTTCTCTGTCGCTATACTGCTTGTGTAAATGCTAATTCTCCTCTTATATAGGTAGAGATAGGCTTAATTTGACCAAAACTTTAAATTCTCTATCTTCTATTTCATTGGCCAAATGTTGAATCTTTAATTCTGATTTTCTGGTTTTGTTATTTTACTGAAACTATGTCTGTGCATTATTTATGTTACAGTGTCTAAATGTGTCTAAGTGAACTAAACCCTGACTACATCTGTCAATGCATTTGAAAAATATCTTTTAGATTGTTAAAAGTGTGACACTTGGTAGGCTTTTGTGTCATATATGCCCAGATTGTTTGTAAGAAGGTTTAAATTTTGTAGAGAATTAATCAATAATTGCTGTTATAGTCTTAAATTACCAAGTTTTTTCTTGTAGATCCAAAAGATAATTCAGTAATTTCTTAGCTAAATTTAATGATTTAAATATTTCTTGTAGTAAATAGTAATGATATTTAGAATATACGGTAGATCTTATTTCTTTTGTTTCCTGAAGAAGAAATGAAATTACAGTACATTAAAACAAATTAATATGCAAAGCATATATTTCACTTAAACTTTGCTTTTTAACTGTAGTTAACAACTGCTCTTTGAAATAGTAAAACCTATATAATATACATTCACTATTTACTCTTTTTCAACCTGAAAGAAAAATACTTATTTTTATCTTTAAATTTATATCCAAATATTTGATATTGTTAGTGGAATAAACCTACAGCTCTTGAAATTGGTTTAACTGCTTATAACAAGATAAAGGAATGAAAAGTTAATAGGTTGGTGCAAAAATAATGTCGTTTTTGACGTTAAAAAATACGTCAAAAAGCGATATTATTTTTGCACCAACCTAATAAATTGGTTTATGGATAGCTATGTTGAATTACCTGAAAAGTTTTTTGTATATTTGTCATTGTATGACATTGGGGGTGTTTAGTTTTATCTTCATAAAAAAATGTTCTTTTGAATATATTGATAATTGTCATATCAGTATGCATTAAAAAATTTGTTAGATTTAAAAAAAAAAATTATTGAAGATAGAAGAAAATTAGTAACAATTTGAGTATATAATTCAAATGTTGAAGATTTGTACAGTTTATAGAGAATATAATTCATTCATTCATGGTTGTCCTTCAGGTGCAAAGAAGGCTTTTTGTTTTGCAATACATTAGTGGATACAGAGTTAACTTGGCAGCCCATGTCTGGACATGCAGTGTCTGCAGTAGTGGGGACACTGGAAGTTAGTGGTTGTGATCAATGTGAAAGTTGCATGTTTGCACTATTCTCTTTGAGTAGTGAGTTTCTTTGCAGAGGCTTGATGGACAATAGCACACCAAAATGATTTGATCTTTCACCAGTGGAGGTTAATTTTGCTTGAGCCTTTATATCATTTCTTTGGTCAGCTTTGATATCTTGCAATTTTGCTCCATGTGGATGATGCGGCCAGTTTATTGGGTTTGTGCTGTGATGAGATTTGGTTTGTTGCTGGTTGAGTCCTCATCATCCCAAATTTAAAGGTTGGTGATGTGATCCAATAATGTGATTCCAAGTATGGAATGAGGAGCCTACATGTGAAACTTTTCCAATTTCTTAATCTGTTTGTGATACAAGGTCCACATTTTGCATCCATAGAGGAGAGAAGTGAGGACCATTGTACTATACTCTTAGTTTCATTGACAGGCATATGTTGTGCTAGTCAAGCATTCTGTTACAGAACCTCCCCATTGCCTGGATTGCTTTGCTGATTTGAGTGTCAATTTCATTGTTCAGAGAACCATTTCAGAAAATGGTGCTACCTGGGTATTTGAAGATATCAATATTTGTAAGCTGAGTGTGAGTTTTGGAGATAGCTAGTGCAAGGAAGTTGGTGTTTGGTACAAGTTGGTAAAGCACTTCAGTATTGCCGCAAGTGATTATCAAGCCAAATAACTTTGAAGACATGGAGAATTGATCGAGTATCAGCTGCAGTTCAGATTCACCATGGGCCATGAGTGTACAACTGTCAGCAAAGAAAGTCTCCTCCTGGAGGACATATTGAAAAATGTTTGTTTTGAAAATGGAAAACCTACAATGAATGATTAAATATGTCAAAATTGAGTTACTAAGTTTTGTCAAGATTTTTTGTTGAATGAATCATCTTGGTTGTGTAGAGCAGTCAAGCAAAGACCTTACTTGAGAACAAATGATGTTATACAATGTGCAGCAGAGGCAATATACTCAAAATATACAAATCAAGTATTGAAAATCACTTGCACAAGCTTGTTTATATTAATTAGTTGCTTTTTTGTGACTTTCATATAAATTAAGTGACAAAATGATCCACTAAATAAACATAAGAAAAATGTTCTTTTTTTTTTTAAACAAATTATGACCAGTGATGAGTAGTGGATAATTTACATGATATACAAGAAATCATGGGGTAAGTGAAATGAACCACCACTAACTATACCAAAGGTTGATCTTCATCCATAGAAAGTAATATTATGTATCTGATAAAGTTGTCATGGAGAAGAGGTCTTTAAATATGGGCCCCTTCTGTAGAACTAAATGATTGATTTGAACAAGTATTGTTCCAGTTTTAACATTTTAAGGTAGAAGTCAATGGAAATTATCTGAAATTAGTTAATATTCTATCAATATAATTTAAGACTTTATTGTTTTGGTATGTGTATGGTGGGGTAATTAGGCAAAGATTTTGCCAGTGTTTTTGGGAAATGTTCATTTATTGGCTGTATTCAATTGATGAGTGAACATTTTACATTCTGCTTTTTAGGAAAAGAATTAAATTCCTTGGAATACAGTAAAAGCCATGTAGAGAAGTTCTTTGGTGAGAAAGATAAAAAGATTTTGAAGGTGGAATTATGAAGTCACCTAAAAGATGGCAGAAGAAAGAATAAAATACTAAATATGTCAGTTAATAAAATTAATATCAAAAATAAAAAAAAAATTGTTAGCATAAAAGAAATACTTGTATATTAATTTTTATTTACAATATCCATACACATGTCAGTCAAATGTCTGCAATTAACCCTTGTCCACTCATTTGTCTATTTACTTCTTTATCACCATTACATTTTACAGTCATTTGCTTCCAATTATGCACTACATCAAATTTTATTACATAAGTCAATTTTTTCACATTCAAATTGATATTAAACTATTGACATTGCTACAAATATTAAAGGTATATTTATCTGTATCAATATATCGTGATCAGCTTATAATATTGCTCATCATAAAAAATATTGATAACATTCTGCAAATAAAGACAAAGTGTAACATAGATTTGTATAAATAAATCCAAAAGATATAGGCCATAAAAACATATTTGATTTATTCAATATTTCACATATATGCATTAATTTATTTTATTATTTTACATGTTAATATGTACACCTTGACATTCAGTCATTGATTTTAATTTTTCTTCTGTTTCAAAATTAACATTACTTGCAGATTTTTATTGCTTTTCATTCTCATATACATTTCTTTTAATGGTGGAATGCCAGTTTTTTTTTTATTGGATTAATATCTGGAGAGATTGATGTTGGAGATATTCTTAATTTGGTTTCTTTGAAACCTTTTTATTGGTAAAGTGGGCAATAATTGGTTTTACAAATTGTGAAAGAGCATTATCTTGAATATACTTTTTAGCTTAAAGTTTCTGTTGTGATCTGTACCACTGAAAAAATCATTCTCTGCATTTATATTGGTACCATCATCAACTTTGAAATAATTTATGATTTCAATGCTTTTAGTGCTAGGCTAAAACATTACTCCACCTCCTTTCTACTTTTTATGAAGAACCTAACTTCTAGTGCGGTCATCAGGTTCATCCAATGTAGTTTTTTATTAGATTAATTCATCACTAGAAATTACTGTCAAGAAATCAGTTTTCATGTACATCTTACATATTCCTCCTTGTGATGTATCCTAAATCTTTTCTCTTTGTTTACTTTTGCGACAGCGGCTCTTTCAGATATTTTCTTGCTGGCCACTTCACTTTCCTTGATTTCAATTTAAAAAATCTTTTTTAAACATTTCTGTTCAACTCCTTTACAATTTTCAACATTGTCTTTCCAACACTCAATGACTATAATATCTTGTTTCTTTTTTTTTTTTTTTTTTTTTTTTAGCATATTTTTTTATAACCCCTGACAATGTTAATATATCTGAATTAAAAACAAAATATCAGTAATTATTATGACAAACAACCCTTGAGTGAGTTGCATGATAAAATTTCACACCTTTATATAAATTACACTGTGTAACACAATTTTTGTCCTTGGGTAGCAACTGTTATTTCTTATTTACTTATGCTTAGAAAGTATGAAAAATGGCTAATATTTCCTTCAAATTTTTTGTGACCAGGATAATGATATTTCCTAAGTTTACCTATTTTCATAGAGAAAATTGGCAAATGTAAATATTCTCATTCATGCAGAATAAAATAACATATGATTCAAAAGTAGCATTTATTTATTCTAACATTACACAAGAGAGACTACAAAATATATAGTTTTTCTCAATTTACACTTATACTGTAAATTACTTTCATAAATCAACCCCTAAATATAGTCTCCCATCATGTTTTCATTATATGATCCTTGAAAGTGGTGTTCAATGTCCAGTATATCCTGGTAGAAGTGTTTGTCTTGTTCCTCTGAGCACACCTCATGTTCTCTTTGAATTTATCAAGGATATGGACTTTGAGGGACATCCTGCAGCCTATTTTTCTGTGGTTCTTCACTAGGGTCTCAATAAGCTCCACATAGTTTTCAGCCTTGTGTTTCTTCAGGGAGCCCAGAACCACTGCAAAGAAT
The DNA here is from genome assembly GCA_963932145.1 of Acanthosepion lycidas. Classification (NCBI taxonomy): domain Eukaryota; kingdom Metazoa; phylum Mollusca; class Cephalopoda; order Sepiida; family Sepiidae; genus Acanthosepion; species Acanthosepion lycidas. The sequence continues at coordinate 743,304 of OZ010593.1, read as the reverse complement.
CTGTTCTATGTTGCTTTCTCTGTGCTAGTGAGCATCTTGTGAAATTCCTTGCACCCGATGATCTTCTTTATTTGTGGTTTGATGAAGATATCGACTTTGACTTTTGTCACAGACAGCTTAGGGAAGAAGTCTTAAAGGTACTTGAAGGCTGCAGACTCCTTGTCTAGAGCTGTGACAAATTGTTTCATAAGGCCCAATTTTAAGGGCAGTTGAGGAAATAATACTTTCTGGGGGTCAAACAGTGACTTCCATTTGATAATGTTCCTCCCTACACTGAACTCTGTCCACTGTAGTCAGTCCTGCCTGTGATAGTGTGCTGTGCGGTCCCTGCTGTCCCAAACGCAAAGATAACACTGAAACTTGCTAAAAATGCCTTGCAGACCCATCAGGAATGCTGCCATTTTGAAGTCTCTGTTAAACTTCATATTTCAATGCATCTAGCAAGTTCTTGACAAAGTTGTACTTCTCTTTGAGCTGCACCGAGTGAGCCAAGGGAAGTGATGGATACATGTTCCTGTTATGAAGCAACATGGTTTTGAGTCTCTTGGATGCACTGTTGATGAAGAGGCACCACTCACTAAAGTTACAAGTAATTCCAAGATCTCTGATCGTTGAGGTCTTTTCTGTTGGGGTAGCATGGGTTTCTCTCTTCAGCAGTGCCTCTGTAATCTGAATCAATGACTTCACCCTTTTCTAAATTTCTGTTCCCTTTTGGAGATGGCTGCTGTCTCTGGAGGAGTGGGTAGGGGAAGCTCGGAGCAGTGTGGCACTGGGGTCATGGATGACAGAAGGTTTGGATATATGATGGCTGGTGCATTCTTGCCAGCTCGACATTTGGAAGGATTCCATCATACAGAAGAAGCAATTGCTTCAGTGGTCAGTTGGTTCTTTCAAATTCATGGGATTGCGAATTTTATGGCTCTATGTTTCCATCTGTACCATCCTGCAAAAGAGAAAACTAAAAAAATATGAGTATAAAAATACAAATATATTTCACCCAATGTTATTGAAAAATTCTAAAAAATTAAATTTTTTAATTTTTTTTTTAAATTTCTAAAAATCATGTACTGGATATGTAAAATTCTGACATTGGACTCTAATTAATATAGCAAATGCCTCAAAAATACAGAATTTTGAATACTGAACATCCCTAATATTCTGTATTTTTATGGCTCTTGCCAGTGATCCAGTATAGAAAATATCACAGATACTGTAGACATTAATGCACAATTGTTGAAACATTTAATACATATTTTTCAATAAAACTGGTTTAAAAAAATAAAAGTAAAAAATATATTTAAATTAAAAAAACTAAAAAAACTTTTACACTTAAAAATTTCACTATCCAAACAAGCAAAACTTTCCATCTTACCTTCTAAAGTTCTTTTGCGGAGTTCACAGATAAATTGAGGTGCTCAGGGTTTGTCTCAATCTCTGACAGTAATGCCAAAATATACCTTGTAGGCAGGGGTGTACTGAAGCAAAGTGCTGCCTGGGGCCCATATTCATAATGGCACCCTCTTTTTTGGAGGAAAAATATAAATGAAATACCGTTAATGGCATTGATTAGTATTTGAAAAACAACAAATTCAAAAATTAGCTGAACAAACGTTATCATATTTTAACCTTTTGAGCTTTAGCAGAAGCAAAGTTACTAATAACTTGGTCAAAGTCTATCTTCTCCACAGTTTCATGTTCAATTGAAATGAAAGACAAATTGGATAAGTGATGTTGCAACATACTCAATCTCAAGTGACTTTTAATGAGCTTCAATTTTGAGAAGCTTCTTTCTGCAGTAGCAATAAAAATTAAGCATCCAAAACAGCCATAGAGCAATCACAATATTTGTCACTGTTTCTTGAACTTGCCATCGATAAATCCATCTCAGCAATTTGATAGCCAATGATTTGGTCATCATAGTCATGTCACACTCCACTTTGGAAGCTGCTGCTAAAAAATTCCAAAATCGGAGAACTTCCAAAGATATTTCCTTGAATTTTATTTTACTTTGATTAACCGATTCAGACACCAGCCTGTCCCTGTTTCAGTTAAAGAAAATTTTGGTCACATCCATGTGGGTTACACACATATCCAAACCAATACCAAATTCTTGAAGTTTCTTTTCGATGAGATTTATTTTATTGCTCTGTCTTCAGGAAGAGGCGACAGCAAAAACAAAGAGATTTGTTCGTCTTTGAGTACAGCAATCATGATCTCAAAGCAGTCTCTCCATTCTCCATAGTGTTGTAAAACCAGTGTTGTAGCATTATCCTTGGACTATTTTTTCCTCAGTCTTACACTCGCAGCTAACGGTTCATCTTTGTTTTGAAACTTTTTAGGTCCCACTATTACAAGTTTGTGGCCAAAATGCAATATCTTTGTACGCAGCAATCTTTGTGTTTGCCTGTTCTATTTCTTTATTTCCAGTAACTTCATCAATTCCTTCTTCAATTCATACCTGTCCTTACCACATGCATGGAGCTCTCTTCTTTTGGCACATCATCATTACCACCTTCAATTTCTTTAACAACTTTAATTCCTGCAGGAAATTCCTTTTCAACTTTTATTTCTATATTTGTCTCCGCCATATTTGCATTTTCTCTATGTTCCTCCTCCCCACCCCCCAGTTCTGATGTACATTCAGCATCCTCGTCTTTGCATTTTCCTTTAGCTACATATTTCTTCTGTAGGAAAACATGTAAAGATGCAACACATTTTCTTTCCTTACGTTATCTGGTAGCTTTTAACTTATGGTAAGCTGTACCACTCAGTTTTTCTGTTTATTTATTCTAATTGATGAAAAAATAGAAAAAGAAACAAATAGAAAAAGAAACATACTCAGCAGCAGAGGGAATTTTTATTTGTTGTACTAAGATACAATTTGGCACAAGGCTGAAAGTGGGCTTGTAAAAGAAAAGGTTGATAATTTTTTAACTATCCCAAACATAGCTAGAAACATTCTTGACCTATCACATCTTATAATGGCATAAGTGTTGCCAGAAGTAAATAATTACAGGAGTTTATCCTATACAGCCAATGATTGTTTAAATCTTTTCTTAAATACAATTTTTAAAATTTACTATCCTTTTTTTCTTATACATTTTTCTTATCCCTTTTTATTTCATTCTTGTGGTCAATATAAAAATTTAAAATTTAATCTATAGTAATGGTCGTAATAAAAATAACTGAACATTGAACATTTGTATTAAAAAATCATTAAAATTTTATAAGAAATGTTCACCTCTGATACTTGCATTAAACATTAACTTATTCTCCAAAGAATTGACTGAAAATTAAGTTTTTAGGCAAAGTAACTACCTCCTTATTATTTTGCTGACGTATACTTTTTTTAACCTTACAGTGTTATGAAAGATGATAATGAAACTAAACTAATAAGGGCAGAAATATTTATCCTGAATAAATATTTAAAAATATTTTAAAAATCGTTCCAGAAGACTTTAAAGCATAATATTTGAAAATTTTACATCTAAATAATCTTAACTTACCTTTTTATATTACAAACTTAAGATTCTTAGTTTGTAATACAAATTTAAAAAGTTAATTTTGTAATATGCACTAGATTTGATTTTTCTGAAAATGTTTAGTTTAAAAATCTCTAAAAAATTTAATGTAGAAAGTTGTTATTTTCACATAATAATTCTAAAATAGTGATTTTATGGAAAATCTTTTGAAATCTCTGAAGAATGTGGCATACAGTTTTTGAGCTTTAAATATTCCAAGTTCAGTAAAAATTTTCAAAATTTAAACAAACTTTAAATCATGTATATTTCTGGTTCTACTTTACTATGAATGTTTTTCTTTATTTAAAAAAATTTCCAATCTTTTTCTAGGAAAAGAACCAAGTGAAAAGAAAAAAATAACATTCTTTTTTAACAAGTATTAAATATCTACAGTTGATCAGTCTGGGAGGAGATTCTACAGTTGAGTTAAGTTGGGGTGGAAATTTTACAGTGATCAGTCGGGGGGTATTCTTCAACTGATCCAATGTTTTATATCAACGTTTTCCAATAAAAAAGCAAATAATTGGTCATCTTCAAGATAAGCACTCCTGAATTTTTCAGCTTTTTTTAAGGAATGCCACTTTCAAATTAGCAGTAGGAGTCAGCCTCATACGGTCTCTTGATCTGCTTTTTTTGGAAAATAAACTTGTTTTTCATCTGAATTCTTATATAATTTTCTTTTACAATAAATTAATTTGGGCATTTTTCAATAAATATATATCAATGAACTTTTTTTTAATAATAAAATTTGAAAAGTTTCTTTTTAACAAGGAATTGAAAACAAATCAAACACTATTTCCTCCTGTTTCTACTATGAAGAGAGCATTTAGATTTCTTTCATAACATCATAGCAGTTTAAATTTAAATGAAGGCTGTTTTGTTCTAAAATATTTTAATTATTAAAATAAAAAAAAAAGAATTTAACAGGTTTTTACCAAGGATAACTGGTCAGTCCAATGTTTTGTGTGGGTGCTCTGAGTGTATATATGGTGTGTTCTGTTCCAGGATTGGCACCACAGACTCTTAAAATATATCATGGGTAAACATCATTAGGGCAATAAAACTATAAAACCCAAATATTTCTTAAAACCCATGTGCATTACCATTTACTATCAAAATCAACTATAATCCTTATTTTGATTCAATGATTTTGCTCTTACATTTAATTGATATCCAATGATATGTAAAAAAAAAAAAAATCGGAAATTCAATTAATCAAATTACCAATTAAACATAATAATAATGCAAATATTTTTAAATTTCATGGAAAAAAAAAAAATTATAATGAAAATATTTGAAAAAATGTGATATTTTATTTTATTTTTAATTTTAATTTTCTGCCCAAAAGACTTCTGGTTTGCGAAGGAGTGCAAGTTAAAAAAAAAAAGACCAATTTTATTTCTCCATAACTATAGTATTAAGAATCTTAAGACTTCAAAGAAGAAAACAACTTTTCTTTATTTCTTCAAGCAACTTTACTCCGAATGAAAAATCGTTCATAAATTTTTTTAAATATATTAAAATCTCAGAAAATATGCTATCCTACATTGGAAAGTTGTAATCATACATTTTTAGATAGATTAAATAAATTTTTATTTAATTACAAATATTTCATCTGAAGCAGAAAGGGTTCGAAGGCTTTCAAAATTCACTGTAAAATTTTAAGTGAATAAAATGTAGGTAAATTGCATCAGAGGAAATTTGTTTTTGTATCAACCCAAAGAAAAAAAACATTGTTTTTAAAACTCCACTAGAAAAAAACATGGTATAAAAATTCTTTTTTGAGTTTTTTTTTTTAAAAACTAAATGGAAATTTTCAAATAACTTTTTCAGGGTGTTCACATTGTATATTTAGTTCTTTTTTTATGGGCAGTCTTTTCGATTTGATCTTTCTAGAAATGTAAATATTAGTGATTGGAATTTTTTTTTATTTAAATGACCAAACGTTGAAACCCTCCTGTTAAATGATAAAAAATATTTTCTCAAGGTTTTTAAATCGAAGCTATTCATTATAAAATTAATTTATTAATGAATAAAATACCAAAGATTTAATTAAAATTTCAACATGTTCACAATTGATTTTGAAATTGTTGTATCCTTAAAATGGTTAGAAACAGGTACTCAAGTGGAAAGAACAGCAACATGGTCATAGATGGAAGAAAGAGAGATTTATTGTAAAAGAGAATACACTACTGAAAGACATGGAATTGACTAACACTTCTCTAAGCAAGTCAGACAGACAGACAGACCTGGTATGTCATGTGCACACTCCATATATTTACTGATATAGTCAGTCAACAATATGGAGAGTGGAATATTCTATTACAACAGAATCATTAAAAAAAAATATCTTTGAACATTTTATTTTTATAAAAAATAATTTAAAAACAATCCAAAAATCATTTAGGTCGATTATCATAATACAAAAACATGGGTGGGGGGGGACATATATATTGTTTGTACAAAATATACAATATAGTGGGGATGTCTCTTGGAATATCCCAGTGTGGTCTTGTAGTCTCAGGAAGAGGTTGCTCACAGTAGGGCCAGATCAAAGTACTGACGTCTCAGACAGTCACCCGAGCTTATTATAAGCTGAGGTCACTAACAGGGTGACATGTCATATGTTTGTGATTTTTCCAAACAAAAAGGAATGAACGTGGAAAAAAAGTTTGAATGAAAAAAACAGAATATTAGATTTCTTTTTTGAAACACCATAACATAAAAATGAATGATCGTGTCTTCAATTTTTTTTTCACCTGCAAAATGCTGCCCCCATAAAGTGCCCCCCCAATTGGTCTGCCACTAATTGTAGGCCTCATGCATGTTAGCAGATGTTGCAAAAAAGTACTTTTTCACTCTTTTCTTGATAAATTTGCCACAGACATAGTAAAATATGTCTGCCAGATGCTTACAATCTTTTGATGCCGTCTGTGATGAATGCATTTATCAACAATGACATCTGCATTTAGCTAAAAGTAAACTGTTGACTTGTTATTGTAAAAATACAACAATTGTGGCACAAGGCCAAAAGGGGAAGTAGGGTGAGGCTGGTCATCATTAACTGTCTTATACCTAGTTAACCTGACTCGTGATTCATTCATTCATTACAAGAAGTCATCCTTCACCATTCAATCCTACATATACTACAATGCCTTGTACACACAGGAAACCTACAGAAACACTCCATGGCATAAAACTTTCTTATATACAAATGTTCATAGAAAAATATATATTAAAATATATAAAAATTTAATGATGGTATGAAAATGAGGGGGAGGGATGAATCCCCCAAAAAACAAACTAAAATATGACAAAGTATCAAACAGAAAATAACAGATGTTAGTATGATCCACCCAACCTACAAAAATAAGAGTGGCCATTGTCTTCTGTCTTCAGACAGAATCAAGAAGCTCACTCACTAATGAAGAGGGAAAGATAAAATAAATATGGGCATGGGGGAAATCAAAGACTTGACCTAATGGAGATAAAAAATGAGGCCAAAAACAAACTGGGGAGGTTGGAAATCTCAACTTGGATCATAAAAAAAAGGAGAAGCCGGGTACAGGCCGGGAATGGCACTTACTCACATTAAATAGGTAAACTTAGAGAATCTAACTTAACCAGAGGAAGCTTTCACAGGAAACTGCCCCATTGTGACCAAGGGGACTTAAGAAAGGAACTCAAAGTATATCCCCTTTCACATGAACCAAGCTTGCTACCTTCAACCAACTTTCAGTGAAATCTGAACACCAAATGCTTTCTATCAGTTCTGATCTTCACCTTCAGCTGATATTGAAAGAATCTGATCAGAACCTGATGAGAATAGCGTTCATATTGCAAGATTCCCTCCATTCGCATTGTCCAGATCACCATTCTTGCCACAGCTAGCAGCGTTAGAAACACCATTTGTTTCACCCCAGACGATAGGGGCAACGTATTATTACATGTGTATGCAAGATCGATAAACACTAGATTTTTAGGAGTGATACAAGGCGTCAACTCATGAACATAGTCCCAGAAAGGGCACACCTGAGGACAAAGGTAGAAGGCATGAAAGGCGTTTCTTCTAAACCAAGGTCACACTGATGACAGTCAGGTAAATCTGCCCCACCCCATCTGAAGGCTATGTCATTGAGAGATAGAACGTTCTGAATCAGTTGCCAGGTAAGCGAAAACTCGGGGTTACTGAGGTAATCTGCAGCTGGCACCCAAGACCAGAAAGAGCACAACTCAGTTGCCAACATACCAAGCTGCCCACAGAGTGGATCCTTCATGACTCCCTCCACTAATTCACTATACAAGACCTTCCTAGGCCGTGAAAGGTCACTGGACTGAGGAATAACTCTCAAGTCTGCTTGGCATTCTTTGACTGCTTCTGGGGCCTGCAATGGCTCTCAGCACTAGAAACGAGAGGAGTGATAGTCAGGCTAGGGAAGGCATCCCTAATACTTGCCTCCAAGATTGAGTCCTCTGTCAAAGCACAGCATAGGAAAGCTAAGGCACGTTGATGACTCACCAAATATAGCAATCACAGCCCCACATGACATGGATGCTGAACACAGACTTCTCTGTGGACCTTCTGCTTGCAACCATCCCATAAGAGGGTGGACAACAAACACTCAATCACCTTCCTATGGTCCTTGCAGAGAGGAAGTACAGTCAACCAGTGAAGGATAAGAGGAAAGATGTAAGTGGTACATGCCTCGGCCCTACCCTTCAAGGCCAACCTCCTGCAAAGCCAAGTCTGGACCGATCTTTGCCTGTACTTCTGAACAGTTCTTCTCTAGCTGGAGTCCAGGCCTGAACCACACTCCAAGAATGCAGACAGGTCCATCAGTCCATCCAAAAGGCCCTGGAAGAGCAATCCCCTTCCAGGCACCTAACCGCAAGTCAGAAGACTTGTTGCACTTAATCTTGGTCCCTGTGAACTTTTTGTACTATTCAGGTACTTTCTGTACCACCTGCATGTCACTGCAGCATGACATAAAAATTGATACATCATTGGCATACATGGAAACCTTGGCTTGAGCTCCACCAGGGACAGTGATTCCACATACGGCCAGGGCTGCTTGTCCGTTAGCCTGGCGAAAGAGATGCACCAATGCCCAAGCATAAAGTAGGAGCAACAGTGAGCAACCCTGACAAACCGACCGAGACAGCACAGAAGTGTGCAACCACTTTCTGTTCATCTGTACCACAGCACTGGGAGAGTGATACAGGAGGCAAATCCACCTGCAGAAGTTGGGCTTGAATCCAGTGACCTGCAGGACAGCAGCTAGGTACCAATGGTCAACCCTATCAAATGCCTTGGACTGATCCAAATTGATCAGTGCGGTTTGCTTGCCATTTTCTACATCCTCTAGGATTGTGCAGGTCAAATGCCGGTTGCTTTGAATTGTTTGGCCCTTCACAGCACAAGTCTGCTCGGGTCCCAACAGAATCTCCATAACTGACTGCAAATGCTCCATCAGGATCTTGGCCCAAACCTTTAACTCTGTGTTTAGTAGAGTTATGGGACTGTAATCATTTAATTCCTGCTCTCCATCCTTGCCCTTTTTCAACAGTGTGATCACACTGCTGGTTATCCATTTGTGGATGGACCCCTGCTGGAACCAGTTGTTGAACATGGCAGTCAAAATCAGAACAAAGATGTGCAACAACCTCAAGTACACTTCATAGGGTAAACTATCAATTCCAGAGACTTGCCACTGCTGACTTTCTTCAATGCCAAATAGATTTTATTTATGTCACTCATTTCAATGAATAATTCCTTTATCAAATGAAAACAACGCTCAAGTTCAACAGACCTAAGACTGTACCTAACAACCAATCCCACCCAAGCTCACAATTTCACTTTTCACACTATAAATGACACAAACCAGAAAATTCATGGTATTGCATTGTTTTAACATGAAAAATTTTTTTACTTTCTTTAGAAATAAAAATTAGATCACCAGTCAACCTTTGACACAACTCATGATCTCATAGTTTCACACAACAAACAAAAGATTAAGAAGGAATCTCCCATTAATATTGCAAAGACTGATAAGTTAGTGGTTTTGAGAAATAAAATTTCATAAAAATGGTTTTAATAGATTTTTATAAATTCAAAAACACCAATTTTAATGTCTCAGCAATTGCACATTAAATTATTTTTCACCTTAATCTTTCCATTCATATGTCTTGTGAAGCAAGTATTGCTTCTAATGAAAAAAAACACAGATTTTTCTTTGTGTTGTTGGTGTTCAACATATTTTTTTGGAAAGCCATTTTCAAAAATTTAAACAGGGCCAGACATCTCCAAACATATGACTTTTTTAGACAGAACATATATTTTTAAAGTACAAAGACTGATTGTAACAACAACTTGTATAGATGCATTTTCACATTTTTACTGAGAATACATAATTTATTAATGTGACACTTGATATTTAAAAAATTTTTTTTTTGCACAAGTTTTCAATGTCAGCTTTTGCAGATGTTGTGGCAATACATAGCTGACTCGCCAAATTATCATCAGTCAGCTGACTTTGGCATTTGGCTTTTGTAAGTTTCATCCTTGAAAACAACTGTTCACAGCAGTATCTGCTTCCAAAAAGAGAAATCATTTTAATGGCATCTTTTGTCAAATGTGTATATTTTCCACTTCTATACTTTGAATAAAATGTCAACAAATCATTCTTACTGTATGGTTCATTATAAAGTTTATAATAAACCATTTTTTCTATGATTTTAATTCATTCAGAGTATTACTTATAAGTTGTATGATTCCAATACGAATGTTACTTTTAAAGTTATTACTACAGAAAAAAAATTTCATTTCTGTACACAGAAAAATAGTATTAATATTCATAGCAAAATTATTTTTATTCCCTAAATAATTATTAAATTAAAATAAAAACATGATTGAAAAATAAAATGTTTGTAAAAATGTAGAATTAGTTCTACATTCTTTTGAATAAAATACTTAATTGCAGTGTATACAGTATTGCATATATAATTTTTTTTTTTTCTTTTTAGCAAAATTTCATCCAATAATTTTAGCATCAAGAAAATGAAGGTGATTTTAATAAACATTAATTTTAGTAATCAAACTTAGATTGAACAAATAACATTGTTAATTTGTAATATTTTGAAATATCATATGTAGTGAAAAGGAAACAATTTATTAACAAATTTACATGTAACACTTGAGTTTATTTTTTTTTATTGGGGGGAAAAAGAGAAACTGGTACAGAAACTGGTGAGAAGTTGCAGAAGCAAATAGGAATGAAAAATAGATTATTCAAAAGGAAAAAATAATAGAGAAAAATTTTTGTTATTAATTTTAACTTTGATTGGAAATCTCAAACAGCATGTCACTGTGTAAGAAAGATGCTTTTTGCTGTACATTTCAGATGCTGTATATTTTCATTAGGATTTCATCCTAGTTTATCTTTAACTTGAAAAAAAGCAGGAAACTTATGATGCAGATTTCTTTGTTAGGAAGAGTAATATTCTTAAAATGGCAGCAGTGCTAGAAATAAGAAAATAAATTTATACATTTGTTTGTTGAAGTAGGAGAAGAATACTAGAAAAAGGTTTTAATCATTCAGGGTGGTGTTGAAAAAAAGTATTTTTCTTTTCTTTTTTTTTTAACAATATTTATGTAGCAAGCTCTTAAAGCTAATACAACATTCTGGCAATGTTTTAACATTTGTACCTGCAAAAAAAACTGTTCCTTGTCCATTTTTATTGTTTTAAAAAGCTATTTTTAGAATTTTAGTGAAGAGAAATTGGTTTATACATTTTTTCTTGCGAATTAACAAAATGAAAAAAAACTCATTTTTGTAAATAAACAGTTTAATAAATAAATAATGTTTAACATTTTTGTTATCGATTCTTGAGAAAAAAGGTATAAATCCAATAGTGAATTTATGTGGTGCGAACAAATGAAGAAAAGGTCTGGAAAATGTGTTTCTCAAAATTTATAATTAGTTATTTGTTGTTATGTGTTTATTTAAATTTTCTTGTTCACAAACTTTTTTATAAATTTATGAATAAAAAAAAATTTGTTTTCATAATTTTTTTTTTTTTTATTTGTAATATAGTAAATGTGATTAGTCCTCAGCTTGGTATCTATGCTGATGACACAAATATTTATTCCCGTTTTAATGGCAAATCCGTTCAGTTTGTCTATATCTATGAGGTATTATGATTACTTACATTATTTACATTATTCGGACTGTTATCCTCATTTTCATTGCCATATTCACAACATTTTGGCTGTTGCATGCTCCGGCCTTCTTCAAGTCATTGGAATTTTGAACTGAACTCTTTATTTCATCCACCGGGGTAGATTGTTCTAGTTCCACATGCTGTGCTTCTTGCAGATGTCTTAGTTATTTCCCTTTAACTCAACTCTCCAAGCTTTGGTTCACCTCTGATGTAACCTGACCTTTATCCACTGGATAAAGATATTCATTAGATCCAGTGACTAGACCCAAAGAGTTCTGAGTTCAATACCAGGCCACAGCAGTAGTGAACCAAAACTTAGAGAGTTGAGTTAAAGAGAAATAACTGAGACATCTGGAAGAGGCATGACACATGGAACTAGAACAATCTACCCTGGTGGACGAAATAAAGGTTTTGGTTTTGTTGTAAACTAGGAAGGGTTACTGAATGAGGAATAACTAAAATGGAAATTGGAAATGAAATGGTAATCTTTATAACATCAACAAAATACAATACTCGCCAGCGGCGTGAAGTAAGTAAACCATTGCTAGTAGTGGACTACTTAGACAACATATTACCCCCACTTAGAATAGTGTCCAACACATTTATGAGGATAGAGACATACTCATTAGTGTTCATAGGTATGCTATATAAAAGGTTTGAAATGCCAATCACCTGAAGAAGGCTGGAGCATACAACAACCAAAATGTTATGAATATGGCAATGGAGATGAGGATAACAGTCCAAATAATGTAACTGATCAGTTTGATATCTTGCATATTTATAAGTCTACCATTTGTTCATGTTTTGACTATTGTTGCCACAATTGGTCTGGTGTTTCTGCTATGTATTTAGAGATTCTTGATAAAATCCAAAGAATCTGCAATGCTTTTGTCCTGACCTGGCATCTCAACTTCAGTCACTTTTCCACCACTATAATGTAGTTTCCCTATACCTTTTCTATAAACCCTTTCATGGTAATTGTTCTGATGAACTTTACTCTATGGTACCTAGACTTTATGAATTAAGTACAGTACTAGATTGACAGCAAGGTCTCATCATTTTACAGTTGAAATGGCTGCTAGATATAATCGTAAGTTCTATACTAACAGTTTCTTATCTTGCAATTCTTGCTTGTGGAATTCCCTTCTGGCTCCATGCTTTCCAGCCAACTTTGAGCTTGAAAAATTTAACTGCAGTGTCAATTGTTATCTTTTGTCTTCTTAATTCTTGTTCTTTTATTGTTTTTGCTTTAATAGTGTTTTCTGTTTTTTCTCATATTCTGTAACATTCACTAACCCCATTCATCTTAGTAGTTTTATTGCCTTGCTTGAGGGGAAATGAAAATAATAAAAATAATTATTTACATTATTCGGACTGTTATCCTCATTTTCATTGCCATATTTATAATGTTTCGGCCGTGATACACTCCGACCTTCTTTAGGTGATTGGAATTTCAAACCGAACTCTTTATTTCATCCACTGGAATAGATTGTTCTAATTCCATGCCTCTTCTGAATGTCTCAGTTATTTCCCTTTAACTCAACTTTCCAAATTTTTTGGTTCACTACTGCTGTAGCCTGGTATTGAACTCAGAACTCTTTGGGTCTAGTCACTGGATCAAACCAATGCCTTAATCCACTATGCTATTGTAGATAAATGAAAATAATGTTGCCTTGGTTCACATATTTTTATGAACTTGTAAATATAAAATTATTTTTTTAAATAAACATTCTAATAAAATAATATTTAATACATTTGTTTCCAATTTTCAAGAAAAAAGAAAATGAATAAATACAGTTTCATATGTTTGAGTTTTATTAAAATTCTAAAAATATCTTTTTAAAATGATAAAAATTGCTGAGGGAATCTACAGTATTATTGGTGCCAAAACATGTCCTTTTGACTGCACTGTTTTTGAAGGTGTGTATGTTAAACTTAGCCAACATTTTTCTCATTTCTCAAAAGAGTAGGTTCTTTGATAATAAATTGAAAATTCCATATTTTGCATTGATATCCAATGAGGACATTTTCAAATTCATGCACACATATGCAAATATGTATGAATTACTTTTAATGAATTTTCAAAGAAGCCCAAAATTGTATATGCAAGTATCTAATAAAAGGTAAACAAGTTTGATTACCTGAAAATGTGTGTAAAACACATTTTTGTATGATCAAACTTGTTTACCTGTTATTACCTGCTTACTTGATAGATATTGTTAAAGAAAATATAACGAAATATAAATGTTAATTAATAGGTTGGAAAGTAAGCATTGTCACTTGTTTTGCTATGATAACTTTAAAGATTATGTGATTATATGAATATGATTTAGCATTTTGATCTTTTCTCTTTCATTTTAGAAATATTTAATGTCAAGTTGAATAATTTTTAAATTGATGTGACATAAAACTGTGTGTACGAGATCTATTTTGAAACATTTCAGGCTTTTATGAGTTCACAAGTTTCAGAAATGACAAGAAATATTTGTACTGTCTTAAGTGTTAAGAAATTCCAGTTTTCATCAGAGAATCTTACATAGATTCTAATCAATAATCACATTCACTTAACAATAATTGAAGAAAATTCTAAGTTAACAACATGAGGGATGCTGTAGTACATAAACACAATTCCTATGATACTCATAAATCATGTCCACCAGGAATTTAGTAAAGTGTCAAAACTTGGCCAGAGAGCTCTACATAATGTGACCCATTCTCAATTTAATCAGCAAGTCAATTGTTCATCATTAACAACAAGACACATTACCAAACCATTTCTAGAAAGAATTCTAATCATATTTAGCAAAAAGGGACAATTTTTATGACCCAAAGAAATTCTATGCCTTTAGCAAAAGCAGAATTATACTCTGAGAATGTTCTATATTTGGTAAGATATGAAAGATGTCATTGATCATGAAATTGTGAATAGTAATAAAACCTTCAATTCTGAGAAAGATTCTCATCAACTAGAGGTACTAAACAAGTCTTTGTTGAAAAATTGAACTTTACTGAATAATGACAATGCAAATTCACATGTTGCAATATGCATGTGGGAAAAGATTTTAGCTCTTAATATAGAAGTTTTACCTCATCCAATTCTCTTGGCATCAAAAGCTGTCATACTTTGAAGTCAACCATATTTAAAAGAAAAAGACATCGTAAATTTTGAAAATTGCCATTGTCAGTCTTCTGACTTAAATATTATAGAAAACTAGCAGCATAGCCCGGCGTTGCCCATGCTTGATTCAAAAATCGTACAATTCATACAGCAATTGCTATCACTTGACTTAAAATATTTTTGCCCTTCCTTGCCCTTAAAGGAGTACCCTTTGCCATGCTGATGTTGCTACATACCTTACTTCTTGCCTATCTCACACTGCAAATTTTTTTGAAGCTCTATACTAAACATTAAATCTATTACGAAAAAAGAACTAAACAAAATGAATACAAAACGATCAGCTTTAAAAAAGAACTCGTAACTGGAAAAACCGAATGAAAAAAGTATGTTAACAGCAAATACTTTTTCACACCCAACCCAGTTCTGTGGAATCAGAATCAACGTTGAGTTTAAGCAAGCGAATGAGCCAATTGGAGTAAAGTGCCATGCAGATTTAAATTTTTCCCACTTGTGACGAATGCAGCTATCAATTTTTTTTTGCATGCATGCTAGTTAACATTTGTGTCAGTCAGCTGTTGGCTCTCATGCTGGCCAATAGAATCTTCCTGCCTATTCGTGGCAGACAGCTATGGGCTTTCACTCTGGCCAGTAGAAAATGGCTGCAAACTACATGAAAACTGCCGTAGAAGCATGAAAAAGTCAATTATTTCCACTATTGATGGGAGTTGGGAAATGCAAAGTCAGTCTTGGCTTTCCCGCTAACTTGGAGCATGTGCATATAAATTTTGGTGCAAATCCGTCGAAAATTGCGGCCATGCATTTGTTACACACACACACACGCACACACATCCTGCCTTTTATAGATAGAGCTTGTTGGATAATAGTGAAAAGGAAAGTGACTATCCAGAAATTATTGATCAGTTTGGGATGACCGTAGAGACTGAGTGATTAAATATGGATCATTTGTTTATTTTGATTTTATATTCTCTCTACTACCAAAAAGAATTTTCACTGTTTTAAGTACTAAGGGAGCTAGTACAAAATACTAAGTTATTTTTATAATTTTTGTTTTTTGGAAAATTTGTTTGATTTTTTTTTTTTTCTTATAAGTTGCTTAAAAGATGTGCTCACTATAAAGTTATAGAACATGTAGTACATTTGATATTTTATGCCTAAAATATTTGCTTGAAAATGTATTTTCTAAAGAAGTAATATTCAGGCAGGTAGGCAAAAATAAATAAATCTACTGTTTAATAAATAAATGGAACTTCTACTTAAATATGAGTATCCACTAAAAATGATCATTAAAGTGATAAAATCTGTCAGTGTAAAAAAATGAAAAATGAATTACTTTTTTAGAAATTGCTTTATGTTTGGATTGAAAACTCAGCAGATATGAAATTTCACTTAAAGGCAATATTCAGCCTTGCTTGATCGGCAAAGGTTCTTTGTGGTTGAGTCAGTTAAAGCATATCAGAGCCAACAGCAGTTCCCTCTGACCTGGAGGATGCAGGTTCGAATCCTGCCAGAGAGTCCATATTTTTCTTTAATAAGATTTCTCAAATATTCAGGCCAGTATAGATAAATTAATGAGTAAAAATATCACCAATTGTCTGAAGGTTTCTCTCTTCTATCTAACCAGTGTTGTACATGTAAATGATATGAAAATAATAACTGAAATTTATAAATTAATTCTTATTTAAATTTTCATTTATGCTCAATTCTTTTTTTTTTTTTTTTTTTTTTTTTTAATTCAGATTCAAAGAAAGAAAGAGAAACTCGTGGTTTGTTGAAATCAGCTGTTCAAAGGTGAATACTTCTTAATTGTTATTCTTCATGTTTTCCATATTATGTGTGTCAGATTTGTTATTGAAATTTTATACAACTTTGCAATTCAGCTTTTTGAACTGATTAACAACATGACTGGTTTTGTTGGAATTTTTTTTGTTTTGATTCCTTCCAATAATAATGATGATGATCTGCTTACAAGATTGTTGTTTTGAATTTAAAACAATTATTAAGATACAATTTGGTATCATTTTAAAGTTAACATTTTTCTAAAGGGAATCAGTAACTTTTCTTTTTCTATCTTCTCAACTCTTTCAAATTAATGTAATCATTATCAGCAAATTGTGCCAGTGAAGTTCACGCCTAGTTCTTGGATTCATTTTGTTTTGGTTCCATCATTTTATTTGTCGCTAAGATTAATTGTTCAGAAGAAATATCTTTTATACCCATTCACCTACACATTCACATGAATGATGGGTTTTACTCCCATGCAGAATGCCCTCCAAATTATCATGAAAATAATTTGGTCTTGTAATCCAGTGTTACATAAAAAGGTCAGAGTTCAACATGCTAATTGAGGTTGGATTAGGATTATTGTTTTTATAACATCAATAAAATACAATACTCACCAGCGGTGGGAAGTAAGTAAACCATTTCTACCACTGCTAGATTTACCTGATAAATATATATTGGGAATTGAAAAAATATATTTATCCATCTTGTTGGCTTCCCCATCCAATTAGTGTTTATTTTATGATGTCTTTGAGCAAAATTGATTGAAAAATCTATCAAGCCAAACAAATTTGGTCACAAGGAAAAGAGTGATTTGCAGAATTAGATGTAAAACACCTGTTCATAGATAACAAAAACAATACATTTATTCAGTAGGTTACAAGATTTGACATTAACTCTTCCTTGTTTTGTGGTTTTCATTACTACAGTTGGTCGGTCAGTTCTCATAATAGTCAACGTTCCCTGGTTCATTAAATTGTTCATTGGTTTAGTATAGGAATTCATGAAATAATGGTGTCAGTCCTACGGCCAAAGTTGGTCTTGAATCTCCCTCAATGTGACTTTCTTGCAATTGAAAATTTTCAAGTCAGAAAATCTCCTTTTTTAGGTTCTTTCAATGCTAAGTTCATCTTGCAAGGATGCTTAAGTAAGGGGGTTAGTTGTTTGAGTTGCTCTGGTTTTAATTGTTCAAGAACCAAAATCCAATGGCTTTTATTAAAATCCATTGCAGTGGTTGTGGGCTGAGATTAATGATCCCAATCAATTGCTTCCCACACTCTTCCAAATTTAGCTTGGTCAGTTTCCCATCCAATTCTAACATTGTTTCTCTTGATTCCACCATTAGATGGAGACCATACTTTTTAGGTAATCATATAATCAACATTTGGCCAATTAAAGATTTTGGTGAAAATTATAATTTTCCAATCTTAGCATTATCTATATTAAATAAAACACCTTAATAACTTCTGTCTAAAATTATCTGGCTTCTTGCATGTAACCCTTTTTGGTAAAATATTTTAATTCTTCAATCAGAATTCCAATTTTAATTTAAGGAATTAAATTAAAATTTTCAAATTTGTTGAATTTTTCATTAGCTTTAAGTAAACACATTAATTTCTCAATTTTTACAAACACTTTGATAGAAGAATACTTGAAACTAAAGTGAATTGTGATTAATTCAACTCATATGGCTGTAAGAAAAAGACTGTTCCAAGGGATCCATTTTGAGAGTTAAAATTATATTAGTACTCTGTATACTATGTTTATATTCAAGAAAATCAGTATATTAGTAAATTATGAATTTATATTTAAGAAAGATCTAGATGATGAATAAATCTAGAACAGTCACTTAAATGCTTGAGTCACTTAGTCTGGTGGCTGTGAATTGAGCTGTTGTCTTGTTAAAGTCACTTATCATGTTTGGGTTGAACCGGCCTTAATACTTTGATTCCATCTCAGACATGTTCTGGTGAAACCTCCCACTATGCTCATTGTTTATGGAACCCAGATCCATTGGAAAAAAATTGATGAGGTTGCAAGAAGTTTAGTTTAAGAGATATACAGCATTCCATTTTTTGATGTTGTTGGCATGTTGCTTATTAAATCATCATCATTTTTGGTTCTTTGAAACCCAAGAACGTTTTTTACAACTAATGAATCCCTTGTTGCCAGCTCAAGTGGATTTAAGTTACCAGCAAACTTGCAGTCAGATATCAAATCTCTCATCTCGGATTCAATGGAAATGCCTCTTTTCAGTTTTACATCACTTTTCTCTTTGCCAAATTTTACTTATCAGTATTAAAACCCACGAGTATCATGTGCCATTGCTTTTATGAAGTGTTCTTCATGAGGTCAAGTCTGATGTGAAAAATGTGAAAGTAACATCTTTTCTAGATCTACCAGTGGCATGTGTTGTACATTTGTAACAAACATGGGTTCATCTCTTTTAAGCCAGTCTTTTTATAGTGTAATGATTGTTGTTATCATGATTCTCATAGTTTTGTTAACTGCCGTTCCATTAAAGACATATCACAAGACAGAATAGAATTTCTACATTCACATTCTATCAAATATAGTTTGATTAACTGAAACATTTAAGCTTACCATTGGACAGTAGGGCATCTATTTTCAATTTCTATCTCAACATTTTCCCTGGTAATATCTTTTCTTTTTAATGGTGTCTCTTTTTAATTCTATCAGTTTTCAGGAGACAACTTTGATGAAACTTGAGGGTTTATTGAAAAGATTTCAACTTGATCCACTTTTCAAAATTTGACTAATTAAGACTGGGACTTTTTTAACATCCTTTTGTCTAATGATCAATTTTCAAAATATTTTGAATGTTAACTTTTACCAATTTGAAATATTTTCTTTAACTATTAACTAATCTATTATATTAATAGGTGCAGATCAAATTAAATATATTTTGTATAAAAATGTGCTCAATACAGACGTAACTATATTTTTATGACATTGTATGTTGTATAAAAAGCAATATTTTGAAGAAAAAATTGTGACTTTTTGTACTAGTGTTATATGACAAATTTTTTCATTATTTTACTCATTTTTAAAAATTTCATGTGGTTAATGAGTTAATTTTTGCATTTTTTCTCACTTTTTTTTTTTATAGATCTCTTTCAAAGGATGCTGTCATTATTGTGGATTCTATGAATTATATAAAAGGTAAAATAACAGAATTAATTAAAAGCTGGGGATTTGTTATTAAAAACATCAAATATTGTTGTAAATTAAAAAAAAAAAGTCATCACAAAATTTTGAGTTACAGAATACGAAAAAAGTGACCTGACTTTTAAAAAAAAAAAAAAAAAAAAAAGAAAAAAAAAAGAATCTTTTTCAATGCAGCATTTGTTAAACATTTGTGAGATCTTGCCAGAAATCATTTACAGTTTGGTAACATTTTACAACTGTTGTAGAAAATATTTAATTTGTTTTTACTTTTCATTAAACCTTTTACCATGGAAATGTTTAATATAAAAATACGATCCAATGTATCACATTAAAACATGTACATTGGTAAAAGGACAAAAAAAAAAGAAGCATCACTGAAAATAAGTGTCAAGTATATTTCTTGAAAATCTTTCTTAAATTCATTTGTTTTATTTTCTTCATTATTATATTATGGAAGGAGAATTGATTTATAATGGAGGGAAAAATTAATTTTTAATTTGAATCTTTTACTTTCCAGACCAAATTGATATGAATAATCAATATTCTCTTTACATTTTACCTTAATTTTTATTTTGTTAGTAGAAGCAAACCTTCTTCATCCTGAGTTCAATCATAACTGTAATAAAATTATTGTAGGTTTTATAAATATAAGAGACACTTGTACCAAAACTCAATAATCATTGTCATTTTTGTTCCATATATGGATGTACTGGCAAATATCCATTTTTTATTATATAGTTGATTGTATTTGTTCAATGACGTTTCTATTTTTAACAGGAAATTAATAATCAAAATAATCAGTAAAATTATTTAACAAGAGAAAGTAAATATTTTTTTGCTTAAAGATAATTGACCTTGTTTGATTTCAGAAATACTCTAAATGAAAGTTAGTGTTAATAAAATCTAAGTTAAAAATGAATTGGTAATAATGAGTGGGTTGATATTTCTTTTTGTATATTTTGAAAATACTTTACAAATATATTAAGAGAAATTTCTGATCAATTTAAATATAAACTCAGTAAACATACAAAGTGTTATTTTACTTTGTAGGATTTCGATATGAATTATACTGTGTCTCTAAATCCACTTCTACTCCACATTGTGTGGTAAGTAAAGTTAAAAACTTTCTTTTTTTTTCCTCCCTAAATACAGATTTTGCTTTCATTGTTAAACACCTTTTGGCATTTCAGTGTTTACAAAGTTATTTCAACTGCACCATTTTAAGATGAATTTTATGTGGGATTATTTGTTTTATATGAAAATCAATATTTATTTGAGCCCATAATTCTTTTTCTTCAATATGTCTGGATTGTATTTCAATTAATAACCACAAGTGAAATCTCTACCTGCATACGATACTTGCTCCAATCATGTCATTGTAAAGAAAGAATTTTTTTTTATTTGTTTTTAAAATATATTGAAAATATATAATTGTTCAAAATGTCTACCAAATTTGATGACTCTTCTAAATTGACCATTTAGTATTTTAGTTTTTCATTAGTTCACTATCATCCATGGTATGAATGGCATCTTCTAATCATAAAAATCATGTGCAATTCCACAGAGTTTTTTATAACATTGATTTTTAGATTAAATTATGAACATAAGTACCATTTACTCGCTGTCAACATTGACATCAGAAATAAATTACTTATGCATGCTTTTTTTTTCAATTTTAATTACTCATGTGAAAATACTTTTGACAGCACCAGGTGGAGGAGAAGAGAAGTTTGAAAGATTTACTTATCCAAAAATATTTACAATGACCGCTTACACTTCTAAATATCCATTTTCAATATATGTTCAATGAAAATACACTAATTTTACTATGCTGGTAAATGTTCTAATAAAGTTTGTGAATAAAATTTCAATTAGTCATGAACATACATTTACATATAAATTACTTTTTCAATACTATAGTTTAGTCAAATTCAGCGAAAACACGTGCAACTACAATGGTGCATTTTTATTTTGTGTCCTTTACTGCAATGGTAAATGTCACATGTGATAGAGGAATATATTGTTTCAGAATGAAAGAGAAAACTTATCATTATACTGTCAATCTTCATCCTGAAACAGACCAAAGGAAATATTGCACTCATTAGTAAATTAAATTCAAATTAGTGTTCCTGAATACTCTTTAAGTTACAAGTTTATATGAATAAAAGCTAAAAAGGACCCTTCTTCAAGGTACATTAGGAAAGGTAAACTTTTTAGGCATCTTTAAAATATTGGAATGTTTTTTCATCACTCAATTCATCTAGCTGCCATTGTATGTGAAAAAGGTACACAATTAGTTCCTGAGAAGATAATTGCTTTCCTTTATACAAAGATGGCTGTTAAAAGGAGAAAAGCTGATCATACTTTGACTGATATAAGAGAAAATAAGAAATGTTTTGTCAACCATTGAAAACCGTTTTGTTGCCTGAAGAATGCATTGAACTTCACTTATGAAATAATAGCCAGACGAATTGACTGTTATTTGGAAATGAACTAGAAATTGAATATTAAATGCCCTCTGCTAAAAGACTGCTTTTTTGCAGGTAGAATTTTATAAAGTCATACACAAAACAATTTAAGTTAAAATACGGTTTTAATTTTTCTGAATTTTTAAAAATTATTTAACTCTTAATCATGAACAATGAATTTTTAAGCATTTCATGAAAATCCCACATATCTGTTGAGAAAATGTAACAATAATGTTATATGTGGTTATTGTAAGTTTTACAAGTACAAAACTATTACAGAATGTTTCTAGGACTGACTCTAAGGCCTTTTTGATATTTTGTTTTTTTCTGAGCCACTCATATTTCTAATGCTTTACAAATCAGCAAAAATATACTTGAATGTGGCTAATAATAATAATAATATGTGATAACAACATTGGTAAATTGTTTTGTTTTTTAATTTTTCTAACCACTTCTTGCTCTGTAGGTACATTGTGCCAGTAATATTCAACAATGTTTAGAATGGAATGAAAGCCGTAATCTTGCTGACCAATACTCAACAGAGATGTAAGTTTGTGTAGATTTTTCAGTAAAGTTAGTTTTCCACTTATAATCCCAACATTTTCAAATATCAGAAAATAATCAGAATCACAATTCTTACTTTTATATCTCTAATGGTTGAAATCTTTCCCTTAAACTTTTTTGCTTTGACAGCTTTTGATTACAAGTATTGAGAACATTTCTAACTCCTCCCAAAATCATTTGCAATCAGTTTTAAAGTGTTACAACACTATTTCTTTCAATTGATTCCTTTTGATTTTATATATCCTTTCACTTTTATCAAACCTTCCAAGGGTAATTTTTTTTTATTGGGACTTGTAATGTGTTTTAATATTTTTAATTTTTGTTTCCAGACTCCATGAATTAGCACAGCGATTTGAAAGTCCCAACTCCCAGAATCGATGGGACAGTCCTCTATTTGTGATCCAAGTTGGTGATGAAGTGCCTTACAAACAGATATCTGATGCTCTCTTCTTACGAAAACCTCCACCGCCAAATATGTCAACTCAGTCAGTAAGTACAGTTTTGACGACTTTCATTTGTTTAAGTTTTTCAAAATTATTTCTAGCCAGTTTTTTTTTTTTTTTTGTAGACATGACGTTAATCATGTCATGTCTACGAAAGAAAAACTGGCTAGAATTATTCTGAATGTTTTCTAATTTTACATGTCTAAGCAAATATAATAACAAAATATAAACTACATAGTTTCCTTTCCTTTTCAATGATTTTATCATATTTCAGCAACCATTGTCTTCCACTAACTTTTTGTATGAATTGGATTGTGTCACTCTGAGTACAATTAAGGTGAGCATAGCTTGTTCTTTTTTGAGCGCTACCATTTCCACATATGACATGACTGCAATGTTGAAAGATACTATCAAATGTGAGTCTATTGTACCATCATAAAAGACAGACTTTGTAAACATGTTGACTGACCTACAATAATTGCTTTGCAAGTTGATGAGATTTGACCTCAGTTCATTGTTTTGTGATGTGAGGAAGAAGGAAAGTTAAATAAAATACAAATAAAGAAAAGTAAGTCCAGTGTATTTTTAGAGGAATTCAGTTGACCTGTTTGATTTTTGTCTGTATTGGGACCTGAATTGTAGATAAAATGCTTTTTTGATTGAAAATATCTTTTAAATAAATTCTCTAATGTTCTACACGAATATCTATCACCATTCTTTCTTCTTAATTCATTTGCATGGGTTTTCTCTCAATAATTAGGATGAAAATTAAATGACTAAATCATAAGCTTTATAATAAGGATTCTTTACTTCTTTGAAGGCAATTATGCAAGCTCAAACAACAAGTGTAGAAGGAGATTTGCTGACCATTCCAGATGTGAAAGAAAAAGTATCCTTTTACAACTAAAACAGGTTATTTTTCTTTCTTTACATTTTATAAAGTAAATTGACAAGTGTAATTTTGTAATGGAAAATAAGTTTGTTTTCTTTAAATCCTGGTTTGAGATTCAGATTGACCCTGAAAAGAAGCCAAACTTATACAGAGAACGAAGTCTGATCACAGTTGGAACTATTGCATATTCATTAAATTGATGGCTATGATAAACTTCAAATTTCTATTAAAATGGTAAAATTATTTAAATATCGAAAATAATTTTTACTATACTGAAATGTTGATGCCTTCTGCTTCTTTTGGTGTTGGTCATTTTAATGAAATGATTAGTTTATGTTGGCCACGTAAAAACGCATACATGTGGGGTTTTTTTTTGTTTTTTTTTTTAAATATTGTTCTGTGGATTTCAGGTTTTTTTCTTTTACCTTGTACTGTAAGGTTTAGAAGTGTCAGTTGGTTCCAAAGTAAACTATTTAAATAGTGAAGTAGTGGAATTTAGCATGTTAAGATGTTTGTCCTTTATAGCAATTGCAAAATGTACTTAGCTGAATGAAGTTTAGTTCAAGAAAGAAAACTACTAATGAAATGATAATTTGTTGTCTTACAAGTTGAGAATATCTTTATATCAATAAGTAATGGAGACAAAACTAAGCTAATGAGCCTAAAACACTGTGCAGTCTGCCTTAAAGTTATCATCCAGATCCTCTTTGTTCTGGTATGGCCTGTGCGCCTTGTAAAGCCTACTAAATATGGTTTTCATAAGCCCCAAAGTGATTCTGCTTATATGAAATTTTTAATTTGCTCAATATTATAACTTCAGGTGAATCAGACAACATCCAAAAGCCTAGAATCTTGGTAAAGGTTTTGTTTTTGTTTTTTTTTTTTACTAATGTACTTTACCAATTTCAATGTTCATCTTTTCACAATGTAACCTATCAGTCAACTTGTTGGAATCATAAGCATGGTTTTCAAAGGCCCTGTAGTACTGAATACAACAAACCAAACTAGTTATTTCCAAATTTGAATAAGGCTGATGCATCATTACTTGAAGCTGCTATTATTAAATTTTCTGTATTCATTTGTGTCAAACACTTTTATCATTGAATTTAGTGATACACCTTAAAAGTAACATTTTTCTAGTTTTAATAACAGTTATAACTTAATTCAGAGAAAGTTACTGGCTAAAATGTCATTTTATTTTAACTCTGAAAAAAATATTTGAATCTTCAATCTTACACATTTCTCTTCTATCTCCTTTTTTTTTTTTTTAACACTTTTGTTCAAAATCTAGAGTACGGGAAGATTTTTCTATAGTTTTAAAATATTTTAGAAAGACAGGAGATTCTCAGCTTGTTTCACTAACCAAAGATTAGAATTTATTTTGATATTCTTTCTTGGTGGGGCTGAGAACTTTTCAGCAACTCTTGTATCATTCTATGTGCACAACAAAGCAATATACTTATTTATTTTAAAATTCTCCTTTATGTCTGCTACTTTGTCCTTCTCAACTACAGCCATTATTTTTGTTGTATCATCAAATATGTATATATATATATATTATATATTCCGATAAGACACTCACAATTTTAATTCTTGGTCTTCAAAATTTGTTTTCATTTTTATAGGCATTTAATAATCACTTTTAATATTAATGAGGATAATATTCCCCAATGCTAAATCCAAGTTTGCCAAAACAAAAAAACCCTTGCAAATAATACAAGAAATATTATCCATATTTTAAAACTGTATATACTTTCCTTTTGTGCATGAAAGTTAATTTTAGTAAGACATTTTTAAATGATTCAATCATTGTATATATTCCTTTTTGTAAACTATTAACATGAATATGAAAACTTTTTTTTTTTTTAAATATTCAGTATCATCATATTTTCATATGAAGTTGAGGTTTTCTTAATTTTAGAAATTAATTATAAAAAAAAAACCAAAAAAACAACCAGTAATAAACATGGTTATAATCACCCTCAAAACTGACCAATTTTCTTGGATTTCATGAGTACTAATGCTGGATTTTTTTTGGGGGGGGGGAGGGGAGGTATTGGCTTCCAGAAATGGATCATTGGATAGAGTTAATTGCTATTATGTATTTTATTTTGAAAAAAAAAACCTTGCCAAATAATCTAATGGTGGAATTTAGTTGTCTTTGTAGTAAAATGTTTGTTAATACAACTGATTAAATCATTTCTTCTTAACCATTACACCCAGATCTGTTTGAATCGGCATTTGACAGCATCAGAGTTACACAGACATAGACGGCAATTTATTACTTATACCAAGATGCATCCAGTTGAAAATACGCAAAGATTAGCAACAATGTTTGTCTCATACCTCAACACATATATTACTTGATATTTTTGTCTTTCAATAAATTATAATTTTAACATTCATTTTTGTCAGCTTTTGTTCAATATATGAGTAAAATGTAACTTAAAACATCCGAGTTAACCAAACTCAAGGGAAAATACCTTTTCCACCTTAACCTGTAAACATCATTCAATAAATGTTGTCATTGATAACTCAGTAAAAAGGAGGGTAAAACTGAACAAATCTCAATATATATTTACATTCTTATCTAACAAATATTTTGACAACAACTGATCATAATTTTAACTGGTCTTTTAAAATGTTTTTTAAATGATAAAAATAGAATACTAATTGTAGAATAAAGATGTTGCGTATTTAGAGAGAAACTTTTTTGTTTAAAAAAAAAAAAAAAAAAATTATCACTCTTCAATCCATTTACATTGTACATTATTAATTTGTTCGAAATATCAACACAGCTTTTGTTTTTTTTATATAAAGCTTACCAACAGTACGAAATTGTATCTCAATATTTAACAGATGTTATTTCAAATTGAAAATGTAATAACAAATGTGGAAAATTATAGAAGCTTTTCAAGATTTCTATGCAGAATATCAATTCTTTTCTGCTTTTTGCCTTCAGTGAAATAAATTAAAAAGAGTTTTTTTTTAGAAATTATGACCTAAAAAAAAAAAAAAAAAAAAAAAAAACTCTTTGATTTATCTTCATTTATCAAATTAAAAAAATCAAGTCACCATTGATTTGAAGCCCAATTTGTGAACGTTCTTATGACAATGGTAACAAATAGAAAATATTTCCCAATATTGTGAAATATCAAGAGAATTTTCTGGAATGAAATTGCTTAGTGGCTGATGGAGTTGCAGTCTTTGAGGAATTCACAAGCAGGTCTCATTCACTTGGATGATTGTCAAATATTTTCTTAATTACTTTTTATTACAAATGAATTGACAATCTTATAGGAACTTCATTTTTTTTTTGTCTTAGTTTCCAAAGAACAACTTTGAAGAATGCTTACATCAATTGATTTGAATTGCTGACAACCAAACAAAAATGATGTTTGCACTAAAAGACTTCTCATATGTGCAGAGACATTTGCATCTTTTAAAAATTTCATTTCAGAAATTGATGGAAAATTTATAGGAAATTTTTTTTAGTTAGAATTTTATGAAAGATTCATATTTCTGTAAAATTTACTTTCCTCATATATTGAAAGTTAAGACAAAAACAAAAGTCAAATTTTAAATTTAAACATGTCATTGTTGCTTGTCTGCGCTGGCCCATTTTGGACAAAAATAGGAAATTGCAATTTACTTGAAATAAATGACCAAACAATTATGCCACTGGTGGTATTTTCTCATGGGTACTGCAATTTTGATCAGATACAATACATTAAACTAAATGGCACCTGTCACAAAATAGGTTGTATTGTACATTACTAGATATCTATACTACTTTATTAATAAACCCAAATCACAGAGACCAACATATGTTGACACCAGGCAATGTAAGTTTCATAAAGAGGTAATAAGTACATCTACAGTAACAAAAGTGTTAACAAAGCTTGGTACTTTTTTTTTGCTTGTTTCTAGAAAAATTGTTTAATCAAGTTGGTATATTTTTAATGTGAGGTTTTTAAAGAAAATTTTTTTTTTTCATCAATTTTGATGTCCATATCTATTGTTCAACTACTTTTACCTACAATATAAAAAATGTATTTTATTTTTATGATTTTAAGTAAAGGTGAGTTCCAGTTTTAAGAGTTATGTCTGGGATTTTATGGCCAATAATACTCATTAATTATAAATCAAATTTCAAGTTACAGCTGAAACAATACATGTTCTATATCAGCAGCTGATCCACAAGAATTCATGTTGCTAAGACATTTACTGATTTTTACAAAGACTTTGCATCAGAAAATGTTTGTTGGGACTGCTTTGTCAGTTTAGTTTTTAATATACCAAACTTTGAATGGGCACACATTTGCATGTTCATACACCATGTCCAAACAGAAAATTCCAGGAAATCAGTTTTTTGCATGAATACAAGACCATTAGTATGAGATTAACCTCGGAGATTATCTAAAAGCATATTATTTCTAACAAAACAGAATAATCTGTTGGGTTTTCTATAAAGTACGAAATGTTTTTGATGTCCTAAATGATAAAGTTGTTATGGCCAAAGTCAAATTTCAAAGTCATTGGAGTCAAAATTGTTTTATAGATTTTTTTTCAGTTCAGTTACATTAAATGATGCTTTGCATTTATTTCTTATTTAAAGTCAAAAAAGAATTTATAAATTGAAAATTATATATATATATATATATATATATATATATAAGAGAAATAAGAAAAGGCTAATAATGATAGGGAAATGGATTATGAAATATCATCCTACTTAATGTAGTTAGGATAAGTTTTGGGTAATCTTTGAGGGCACACATTATTTGCCTGTAGACGACTGCAAAACTTGCGGAAATTACAAAACAGTGTGCCAATTGATTTCTTAGCAAAGCATTTTATTTAGCAGGGAAAGTAGGAAAATAAAGTTTGTTTGATTGACACCAGCCATTTTTTCCTAACAACCAAACCATAAATTATATTTATTAAAAAATCATTATCATTTGAATTTTGGTCATTTAACAAATCCCCTCTTCTCAATGATCCCTTGTTTAAATTGAAACAACAAATTATTTAAAATTTCTAAGAAAGAAAATTATACGTAAAATGTAAAAGAATGTAATTCTCGCTCAACCAAAAGAGAAAAATTCTTTGCAGTTTTGTTTCTTGGTGTTGTGCAGAAAGAAAAACAATGAGTTTCTTTCACAGAATAAATAGAAAATAAAGACAAGGTGAATGTTGAAGACTTCAACCAAAAAAAAAAAAAAAAATCAGAAATAGAAAAAAATGCAACACAAAATATAAGTGCAAAGTATGGCTTATATTTATAGATTAGTCCATAAGAATATCCAGATTTCTGTCCAAATTATTCACCGTGTAAGTCAGGTCTTTCTGTTATTTTGTCAACACTAAAAGGTCATGAATGTCAGTTAGCACTGGAGCTTTTCAGTTGATGGATCTGAAAAGATAAAAACAGAGAACAATTATAAAATGAGAAAATTTTCAAGTAAGTCATACAATCATCAAAATTATTTTGTTGTACTGGTTAAAAAAAAAAAAAAAAGAAAAAAAAAGAAAACATTTCAGTTTCTGAATTGATATCAATACCAATTATGATTAATTTCTTTAAACATTTTCTTTAAACATTTGCTAACAGTCAAACTATTGATTGCTAGCAGAGAAAATTTGAATAAAAATAAAATGTGTAGAAAATTGAAAGAAATGCATCCATCTTAAATATCTTAAAACAAAAACACACACACTGTATGCACTGAAAGAAAGATTTAAATTGTTGAACTTTGCTGCATCAAATAGAATTCAAAACCTGCATTTCTTTGTCAATGAATTCATTTTAAATTGATTGAAATAAAAAGCATTACAATTAGTTTTAAATATTTCAATGCAAATAAATGATTATATATTAAAAATGCTTTAAGCCACCTGTATTTGATTTGAAAGCAAAATTCTTGGATAGTAATTAACAAAATATGTTTAGGTAGTATATTATTTTATGAAATTGGCAAGATTTAAACATTCAAAAAGAAAATTATTTTAGAATACCATTTTCATTTTTGAAAATAAAACCATCCCTTTTTTGCTGACAGATGTAGCACTAGAGATTATTCTAAGCATTTCACTGAACAATTCTTATTAGTTTTCAAAGCTGGGCAGTTTCATTTATGACAAATTTGAGAAAAATTCATCAAGTCCTATTGCTGAAAGTGTAAAGATTATTTGCTTTTCAGCATTACTTGAAAAGTGGTTCATATTTTCAATAGAAACAATTTTCTGTGTTTGGTCTTTTACAAAAACCAAGATATTTTTGCCAAATTAGTGCTTATGAGAATCCTTGAAAATAAATAATCACTACATTCATTTATAGATTGAAATTATCAGTTGTATGTGAGTGGGTATTATTTGCAAGAAAATGTCTCTGGAGGATCTTAAAGAAAAAAAATTTGAATTTAATTTCATCTTTCTTATAGACAGTTAACTAAATTTTATTTTTATTTCTGCTCAAATGAAATTTTTAAGTGAATATGTAATGAGAAAATATTAAATAGATGGACTATTCTCTACCTCCTCCTCCTCTTTACTAAAGAAATTAGAGATAAAGACATTTTACTTATATTAATTATCAGTCTTTAAAATGGTTCGGAAATCATTTTAAAATCTTAACTCAGTAATAAACAAATAAAATAAAACATGTACACACCTCCTCAACAAGACCTGCAGCAATAGTATGCCCACTGTAGCGCACCATGAAGCGACCAAGTTCTTTAAAATCTTTATAATGTTCAATGCATACAGGTCGCTCAAATTCCAGTTCAACAACTGCACTAGAGTTTTTACCCAAACACCTGGAAAAGACGAGAATATGGCAAAATTTGGGAGAATGTGAAGAATTTATGGTTTACTTTTGACTAACAAAGAATATTATCCTGCTTAAATCTTTAATTAAAAGAGGAAAAACAAAGAAATATTGAAGGGTGAAAGTTAAGACAAGACAACATAAGTTTGGAATCCAGAGACAGTGAGATTGGCTGGCTATTAGACATTCCAGAAAAAGGAACACAGAAGGAAGCAAAACATGGCTTTCAATTGAAAATACTATTTCCATTCAATTGAATGTATTCTTAAAAGTTGAAGGTTTTAGTTAATCAAACTACCAAAATATTCTTCTCTTCACTTGTTTTTGAAACATTTCTTCTTTTTATTATTATTATTATTATTAATTCTAACATTCCTCTAAGATATACATTCTACATTAACTATAGACAAAAAAAAAAAAAAAAGTAACTGTGTACATCAGAAAATATTCAATACATTGGCCATAATAAACTTTAGTTTTTATTTTAGAAAAACATTTGGGAATCAATAAAATGTATAGGAAGCTATTTTGTTGATACAGTGTAACCCGGATATAAGAGAGATTTTCTCTGGTCCCAAATTAGAGCCATACTTACCTAAACAGAATAGACCAAACCCGGATATAAGAGACTTCTTCTCCGGTCCTGACAACTCTCATATATCCGGGTTACACTGTATATAGAATTATTCAAATTTATGATATTGCTGCTGATTTTAATGTCCCAAACAATTTCTGCATTCTCAATACTAAATTACTTTCCATACATTTCTTTACCTCATCTTATATTCTGCTCAAGTCTAATGAATGTTATGAAGCTATAAAACTAAAGTGACAGTAGCCAATAATTATTCCCATTTGATATAAAGTAGAGGGAAAAATGTTCCCAGAAATCTAAACAAGGGCATTTTTTCTCTTTCTTTGAAATTACTGGCTAAAAATATAATCTCAGAAATTCAAATATAACTGGATTCAGGGATTAACTTGTTTTTACAGATTAAATAAATTAGATTGCATTTCAGGTTCTTTTCCTTTTAGTTTTATTTTTAATGTAAAAAATACTCAAATTCAAAATGACAAAGTCTTATTTTTAGTATATAAATTGTAAGTCTTATTGATGATAATTATTAAATTATACTTTAGCTTTTATTTATTGGAAAAATGTGATCAGAATATAAAACTAAGTAAATAAATTCATGGAAATTAGCTCAGTATCTGAAATTTTATTTTGAGCATTAAAATTAATGTGAGCCCAAATTTATTTAAAATGGGAATTGTAACAATTTCCATTTTAACTCTTACATTTTTTTATCAATTTTATTCCATTAATAAAAAAAAAATAGCAAACTCTTTTGCTATAAATTAATGAGTATAAAAAAAATCAATAATTTGTGTAAAGAATGAAAATCTCTACATTTTGCAAACAAATCAAACATTCAAGAAACATGTCTAAATCCGTAATAAATAAACTCGAAAGTCGGTTACTTTTTAGGGAAGATACTAAGTAGAAGTTGTTTCTATTAATAACTGGTTTGATTTAATCACTTCTATCTCTTCACTGGATGCAAGCATATTTGATGATAGCCAAAGTTGTCATATCTTCTTTAAGGTCTAAATATCAATAAGCATCAAACAAACAAGTTTTAATTGACGTCACAACGGTCATCTTAGCATCATAATCTAGAGATTTTAAAAGGGTGTTTTTCCTTCTTTTTATTAGGTTGGTTG
This sequence comes from Acanthosepion lycidas, assembly GCA_963932145.1. NCBI lineage: Eukaryota > Metazoa > Mollusca > Cephalopoda > Sepiida > Sepiidae > Acanthosepion > Acanthosepion lycidas. The sequence goes on along the minus strand of OZ010593.1, from coordinate 710,535 downwards.
CTTGGTTGGGTTTTATGGCATATCAACCACTGTAGGTCATTTAATGCCAAATTAAGTTATATATATATATATATATATTAAATATACAGTACAATTAAACGTATAGCTGGCAACATTATTTCTTTCCCAAAAAACGTATAGCTGGCAACATTATTTCTTTCCAAAAAAAAATGTATAGCTGGCAACATTATTTCTTTCCAAAAAAACGTATAGCTGGCAACATTATTTTTCTCTCCAAAAAACGTATAGCTGGCAACATTATTGTTTCAAAAACATTCAGCTCGCAACATTATTTTTCTGAAAACACCATCTGAGGCCTTCCTTGCTGTTGGATGTAGTTTATCATCATATCTTTTTATTAAGACCAGCAATTTGATTACAAAGCTGCAAAGAATATTTATATATTTTGTTTGTTTCAAGAATTCTGAGGAATTGGATTCATTCTGAATAATCTTAAAATGTTTAGAAAACACAATATGCTTTTTTTTTTTCTTCAATCTATTTGCGAATTAGTGATGTCTTCATAATTAAAGTTATTTTCTTTAAAAGATTCATATAACCTGAGAATGAGATTTTTTATTAGTGTATTTTGTGATTTTAACATAAAACGTGTGAATCAAAGCAATGATTTTGATAGGAAAGAAAAGTGTAATCGACTTGCAATATCAAATAAACAAATGTATTTGAGTAAAAAAAAATATCTTGAGAATGGAGGGTAAAATTAACCAGGTTCCGCGTCATGTGCTGTGTTCAGTTTTGAACAGAATGCCTTTGGGAAAAGTAATGAATCCACCTTTTCATCTTCAGTTCTACGTTAAATAGCAGAATAAACTGGGCTGTCTAACCTTGGATGGCACTCAGTCTACAAGGGCTACACTATGAATTCAAAAGTAGAAAGTAAAAGAAAACTACTAGATTAGCTTGAATTCTTGATCTCTGAAGTGAGAACTTTCTTTTTCTTAGATTAAATCTAAGCAAATAAACTGCAATTAATGTGAAGTGTGAAAGAATTGAACATTCACATTTCTTCAAAAACTAATTTGGCATCAAACATGTTTATTAACATGATTAATCAGAAAGCAAACAAGGTTAGCCATTAGTCTCTTTTTTTCATTAGTAAGTGATAAACTTGACACGAGATAACTTCAGCATGGCATCAACTTTCAGCTTTTGAGACATGTTCGCAAGAAGAAATCATTTCAGAAATACAGAAATTTCAAAATCATAAAAAAAAACAAACAAACAAAAAACAGATTGAACGAATAAACATTTTTTTTTTTTTTTTTTTTACTAACTTGGGTCGACTCTTGATAGTTTCTCCAGTGCTTTTATGTACTTGTGCAATGAGTCGTTTCCAAATGACTGGTTCCGTAACAGCTTGGTAGTGGAAGACACTCTGCAGATAATCAAGTCTTTAAGCATTATAAAATTCATTACAGAATAGCAATGATAGAAATTAGGTGTAAAAATAAATTCTTTTGTACTGCAAACAAGATATTTTTTATTATTTCTGACCTCAATTATGTTTTGAAAATCCAAGAATTATGATAATTTAAATATTACAGAGTAAATTCTTTCAGTAACAAAATGAATAGTTTTTGCATATATGGACTGATGAGCCAGACCATCTTGACTAGTTACATATGACTGGAATGACAGCTACTTAATATGTTATGGTTGAAGGTATATAAGCAGGTACACTGACCTCAAGTACTTCATTCTGATGTGCTGAAAACTGCAGTTATGGTCAAGAAGAAAAACTAGAAAACTAGGTCAGAGCATTTCCAAAATGGCACAGTTTATAGGCTACTCATGTTCAGTATAAGCAGTGGTAAAAAGTAAAAGGACACTAGGTGGTCAAGATTTACTGAAGCAAGAAGTGAACAGAGGCTTTTTGAGCTAAGTAAAAGCCAACAGAAAGGTTATTGGGGCAAAGAATTGCAGATAGCATTAATCAAGTAGAAAGAGAAGAGTTCTTGTTGCATATAGAACTGCATAGATACAGGCCTGTCAGAGGAGTCATGCTAATTAATATCCATTATTGAAAGAGTCTTCAATAGGAAGGTGTTACAAGATGAGATCTTGCCCTGCTTCGATAAACGTAAGTTACCATCCCGAGTCCCCGTCTCAAAATGAAAACTGAATGTCTACGCGTAGGCTCGACGCAGATACTTCCGTTTAGGATAAACTCAAAAAAAAAAATGAAAAGAATTAAATCAACCAATCGGACCGTCTCCCGCGTATTCAAAGACAATTCTATTTGGAGCCGATAGGTGTGTATAAGTTCAACACGGGAAAGTCAAAGGAGTCCCATTCAACGGCGGGAGGCAGAGGGGTCACGTCGCTCACTCCTGACACACTGGCCTGGCGACAAAACGAAGCATGTGACCGCTGCTGCTAATGAACTCTCGTCCGACGCTTGTCAAAGGGTACCCTTCCCCTTCCATAAATCAAGTTAACTCCATGAACTTTACTTGCCACTACCATAGACATTCAACTTCTTAAATACGAACTTTCTACTTGTTCTTATTTTCCTCACTAAAAAGACTATAAAATATATCTACAGTCTTTCTTGTTCTTTTGATTCTGAATTTCATTTGTTTTGCAACCAGACGCAGTATTTCGCCCACATTGTTTCCACATCGCCCACGCATCTAAATACGGAATATAACACTGGTGTCAAGTGTACAGCGAAACAATGGAATACTCAGGCCTCTCTCGCTCAGAAATTCTGGAACTCATCAAGCAACAGAAAACAGCGATTCTCCAAACGAAAATCGACATGGAACGCGCTGACAACCCCCAAACACAATCGATCATTAACGAACTAAAAGCAGACCTTAACGAACTTTTAGCCACTCTGCAGTCTACCACACATGATCGCTCACACACACCGCGATACACCACAGACTACAAACTATTAATGCGACAGCAATCACTTCGGGACGCTACGAAATCCATCCGGGCCTTCGAACCAGGCAATGACGTCAACCGCTTTATCACCGACCTCAGCAAAGCTTACACGATGCACGTTAAGCCAGAGTTGAGCGAATACCCCGAGATGGAGAAAGAATTCGTCAAACTGGCAAAACAACTCCTTAACGAAGGTATCTTCCAGCAGATGGAAGACTCAAAACAATCCACAGCCACGTTTGAGGAACTGAAAACTTACCTCGTCTCCACTCACGGGAACCAGGTGACGAATTTCCAACATCTGAGCCGGGCATGGGACCTCCAGCGCTGTGAGGGGGAGAAATTCACTGATTTTGCAGGCTGACTTGAGAACACAATCCGAGAGGCCACAGTCCACATCAAGGCGAGATTCAAGTTGGACAAACAAAATGCCGAGATGACGGCCGACACCGCTTTCTCCCTAATGGGGGCCATGCTCATGAGCGAAAGGATCAAGGCATGGGCACCCAACATTTATCCACACCTCGTCGAAACCATGGATAGACACTACTCAGCGGGCGGTATTGCCAGCGATGCGCAACGCTTTCTCGATCGTAGCATCAAAACAGACATGACCACCTCCGTTGAAACAACCGCATTGATTGCGAGCCAACCGGCAAACTCCAGCAAGCCTCACAGCCTTGAAAGTGACAGAATACTAGCCGGACCTGAACGAGCAACTATGGCAGGCGCACAGGCACGACCCAACCACCATCAACAGGAACAATCAGACTGGCCCCTCCTCCAACATGAAGCACAGCCGGATGCAAAGACGCACTGGCCAATCCGGCTACCCGGCAGTATGCAGAAACTATCTACGAGGCCGTACATGCTTCAAGAGTAACAGATGTCCCTATTTTCACCCTCCCCACGCTCAAGCTCACATAGCGACCACTGATACCACCTTACCCGGAGCAGACAGTGATCCACACAACGCCGAGCACTCGACATGCTTCAACGATCTGGATTTTCAGCAGGGACCGAACGAGATGTGATGTATTGTTCCCCGGTCCCCGAATCCAAACCCCATCATCACATATTCAACCTTCAGATCCTACCCGAGCTCCAATCCCCCTTTGTCCAGATCAACCTCTGCAGCAATGGCATTATGTTCTCTGATGTCGGCATGTTGGATTCTGGGTGCACGACTTGCATCGTCCCTATTTCTCGCTTACCCGAAGACGCGAGAAAGTTCATGACCCAATCTGACATCCGAATTAAGGGAATCGGAGGGGACGTCTCTATTTTGGGCAAGTTAACTTGCGACGTCACCTTAGGCGACCGTACTTTCCCCGCCTGCCACAAGATCGACACAGTGATCACGACATCGGACATTCCTATTCTGATTGGACAGAATATACTCGGCCACCACACACTATCTTCTTATACTATCGACAACCAGAAGGCTTCTATCAAATTTACATGCACACTCACATCCGGCAAGCTAACTCATACTGCCCCACTCTCCCCAGCCTTCAATCTAAAAAAAAAAAAAAAGAACCAACCCATAATCTCGCACACGGCACCCAAGCCATTTCCAACGAGGAGCCACGCATCACAGCGAGATCAATGTTTGACAGGTGGACCCTCAACCGAAAACTGGATTGGCTGAAACAAACCGTAGGCCTATCGCTTCCAAACCACCCTAACCGTAGTGAACCAGAAGCCACCACCGACCTGCTTATCGGCTATGCGGATATCCTCGGCACCGACGACAATAACAAGGGCACCTTCATCAGGCCCATACGCATACCGACCAATGGCCAGTCCAGAAGCCAAAAGCAGCATCCAAGCACTGGAGGATGACGTGGATGCAGAAATTGCACGCATGACCAGCGAGAGTATCATCGAACCTTGCAACGACCCTAAGGGATTCAACAGCCCCGTTTTCGCCATCCGTAAGAAAAACGGAAACATCCGAGTGGTAGCAAACGTCAAGAGAACCCTCAATAAGGTACTGGTCGATCTCGACCCATATCCGATACCTACCATTGATTCCACATTCAACAAGATTGGCGAGGGCAACAAATACTTTTCAACCCCCAATCTCCACAACGGTTACTGGCAAATCGTCATTGACAAACTTGACCACCACAAAACGGCCTTTACCTGGAAAGGACATTGTTTCCAATACACCCGTCTGGCTTTCAGTTTAACTTCCGCTGGACAGATCTTTTCTCGGTGCATAGCCGATGCTCTGGACACAGTGGCCTCACGCGCGAACATATCGTCCTATATTGACGACAACCTCATCCATGCCAAAACCTTCGAGGAATATATAACAGCACTGGAACAATTATTCATTGTTCTTCGCAAATTCGGATTGAAACTAAATCCAGACAAATGCGTCTTCCTTGCGTCCGAAGCCAAATTTCTCGGCCGCATCGTGAATAGCGATGGATTCAAGGCCGATCCCGAATATGTTCGCGCCATCATCGACATGAAACCCCCGACAACAAGAAAAGAAATGCAAAGTCTCATCGGACGCCTCGTATGGATTCGACAATTCCTTGAGACACGCCTATATGAGAGGATTCGAACGGACATGTTTTCCAACCTGATGGCCCCCATAAACGAACTAAACAAGCCGGCACGGACATTTGTCTGGACGGAAAAGGCCAACAAGGCTTTCGAAAAAATCACCTCCGATCATCTCCTTCCCCAACTTCTCTGGACTCTTTACCCTCACCACTGATGCCAGCGACATCGCATGCGGAGCTATACTCATGCAAGAGGGTGAACACGGTTGAAAGAAAATCATAGCAGTGGCCTCACACACCTTTAGCCCGACAGAGCGCAACTGGTCGACGACTGAACGCGAGGCGTATGCTATAAAATAGGCTATCACCAAATACGATTATTTCCTCCGCAGCCGTCCATTCATCGTCCTCACGGATCACCGGTCCCTTACCTACTTGGATCAACGCGAATTCAACAACGCGAAGATACGACGATGGCAAGAGGAAATCTCGTGTTACAAGTTCGTCTTGGAATATGTAGAAGGAGAGTCGAACGTCTGGGCCGACATGCTCAGTCGGAGATACGGCCACAACAAGGACAAATTACCAGCGGACCCCACACCCGCAGGCAAGGTCTTCAAACTCCAAGACTCCAGCCTACACATCTACGTCCCATCTTGGTGCCTTGACAAGCATCAAAATTAGACCTAGTATCAATGTTAGGAAATTGGTTCAGTAAATTTTTTTTCCTGAATAATGTACAGAGCAAAGTACATATGCATTGGTATCCTCAGGAAATGATGGCAGTAAGATGCACTGTAGGGAAAACAACAAGCTGGTGTGGGGGTGGGCAGTGTGCTGGTTTGGGTTCTGCTGAGAAAGACTGGCACCTATCATTCATGTAGAAGACATTTTTTTTTTTAGACCAGTTCTTAATGATGGCAGTGGGCCTCTTTCAGCATGACAATGCACCTTGTCATGCTGCATAAGTTATAAGGAGGTTGTTTCAGGAACATGGAGAAGATTTCATTATGTTGCCCTAAATACCAAATTCTCTGAACTCAATCACATTATTTATGGGATGTGTTGGATCAAGTCTATTCTGCAGAAGCTCCAAGTAACTTTCAACAGTTAAAAAGACCTCTTGAGATTCTGACATCGGATCTGGTAAAGTCCATGCCTGTTCAACTACATGAAGGAACAACACTTTATGAAGCAGATGGTTGTCAAGTTTTGACTTAAAAGTGTATATTACGGCAACATTTTTGAGAAAGGTAATTGAAATAACAAATGTAATAATTGTTTGTATTTTGAGTTTGTCAGCTGAAATCAGATACTTTAATGACAAATCTAAAAAAATATGTGTACTTGCTGCTATTCTCGATTTTTGTCTATAAAAGTGATGAATTCCATATATATATATATATATATATATATATATATATAAAATGTATTATTTTGCAGCTTTATTTGAAATGTAAAGTCATTATCCCTACAATGAACCCACATATTTAATAAGATTATATATGATATAAATTTTATCACTTATTTTTAGTGGATACCAATATTTGAATAGATGCTCTGTTTTTTATTTTTATTTACCAGCCTGAGTATTAGAAAAATCTTATTAAAGAAAAGATGCACCCATTGGCAGGATTTGAACCTACATCCCTCTAACAACAGAAACCATCATTAGATCCAACCTTCTTCAGACCAACTTAGCCATGTAGGGTCTTTGCTGATTAAGCAAAGCCAAATAGTGTCTTTAAGCAAAGACTCTCAAAACATTCATATGTACTCAAGTTTCATATCCTAACATAAACAAAGTAAAGACCGATCGGCAAGACCCTTTGTGGGTGATTTGGTCTAAAGCATATCAGATCTAATGACAGTTTCTCCTGCCAGCAGTCGTAGGTTTAAATCCTGCTGGAGGGTACATCTTTTCTTTAATAAGATTTCTCCAGTAGACAAAAATAAATAAATATACTGTTAATAAATAAACAGCGTCTATTCAAATATTAGTATCCACTAAACTGTTGAATTAATAAAAAGTCAATTACTTCTTTAGAAATATAATATAGTATATAATAATAAAATGGATCATTAATGCCTAACAAAAGATGTGATCAAGTAAAATAGAATAGACTTGTCTTACCCTGATTAGTGGTCTATCTGCCAATCTTAAAATCAGAAAAGTAAATCTTGATGCTATTTTTAAATTTATTAACTAATATATTTTAAATAAGCAATACTTACAGGATAGCCTCTTGTAATTGGTACTTCTATATTAAAAACAACAACTTTGGCTCTGATTCGAGTAGTACATTTGATGGGGTTGCTTATATCACAAAGGAAATTTCCTGCAATAAATAGAGGAAAAAAATGTTCCTTATAAGAATGAAAACAAAACATATTTACAAATATCTACATATGTTATATCCAAATAGAAATTAACTAATATTAAAATGCTGTCTCTTCAACTTGGTAGGGATGGTTGCATTGTTTTGTAATTAATTTTGGAAATATTGGATTTCTGTATAAAATGAGAATTTCTGATAATTCATTAGACTTTTTTTTTTAAGTTAAAAATTAGTCCTTAATGTAACCAATTCCTTCAAATATTTATTTTTACATTAATTAGCATTAGTTTCTTATTAGTCATGATGAATTTAATAACTTTTTTCAAAGTCTTAATTTTTAAAGCAAATTAAATTTATCATGTACTATTGTGAGTGCCTATTAGGAAGTTATTATTAGAAAGCACTTATTCTACTGAACTACAACCTATCAAATTTACACACACAAAAATACAAACATTTTGCAGAGTTAAAATTTATTTATCAAGGAAAAACATCAAGAAAATAATTGAATCCAAATACTTTTATGTCTAACATAAAAAAAAACTTAAAAAAACTTAAAAAAAAAAAAAAAAAATAACTTGTTACCAAAATATCTTAATTTTTTTAAAATGAAGAACATTCATATATAATTTTAAATTTAACCTTTAGCAATGTTACTTTGATAATAAATACAGTGTGTGTTACTGTAAATATCTATCATTTGTGCAGTCTGGTTTCTCCTTATTAATGAGATATTCAGTTGTTATGGTAACAGGAAGTACTATCTAAATTTAAATAGATGAAAACCATATTACCATGACAACAGAATATTTCATTAGCAAGTAGAAGATAAGGCTGCTAATACATTGTTGTTTTTTTTTTATACATTCTAACACATTTTTTGTTAACTTTAGATATTTTTAATGATAAAAAATTTAGAATTTTTTTTTTTTTACATGCAACAAAAGAGATAAAAATCCTAAATTACACAAATTAAAGGAAATCTAAGTAAAACTTACTTGTATATTGTTGCCATTTGTTTCAACAGTATAGCTAAATAAGTTATTCCAACAAATCCTAATACTGCTAATGCACATCCTGCCCTGAAAAATGCTTCACTGAGGAGTCTGTTGGGTACTTCAGACCCTTCCACTCCCTGATCTATGTTAAAGTTTATGCCAAATGAAAGGCATTCACTAATCTCCGATTTCATCTTTCAGAATAGCAAAGCTGATTGAGATAGCTTCAGATCTTGCGGATAATCCTCTTTCAGTATTCTTAAAAAGAAGAACTTCTAGAACTGCTTCCCACATTTCTAAAAGGGACCATTTCTGGCATGGAAAGATTATCCTAGAAAAAAAATACCAACAGAAACCAAATAGCCTGCCTTGGTTTGTGCCAGAATGTGTTGCAGTCATAGCTAATTGAAGCCACAATTACCATCTCTACCACAGAGAATGGTGTAGTAGGAACCTAGCTGCATTAATAACTGACCATAATCATTGCAAGAGAGTTCTAGAAAATGTAAAGAGCAACTACACAGTCAGTCCAAGCCAAGGTTGAAAACAAAAACTTTGTTTCCATGAGCACTTGAAAATCTTGAATAAAATTCTCAATAGAAGCAAAGTATCAGTGCCTACTATCACAAATAGCCCTAGGGTTATTTTATCCTTGTCAGATAAGGCAAGGCTCTTTGCAATGAACTTTGCCATGTTAGATTACAAGGGCCATCCCCTTTCTGACTCCACCCTCTGCCTCTCTCGAGGCTTAGAGTTATCTGCAATCTTGGCAAGGTTGTTTAACTTTTGTTTGAAGGAAAAATCTTTCCTAAGTCTATGGAAGGTATCAACTGTATGCCATTTTTCAAGAATGTGGGTCCTCCTCACAATATCAACCCATCTGCCTCTCTAGTATCATCAGCAAACTCTTTAAGAGTAAAAGTTGTTGTTAAAGGTAAGTCTTTTGAAGCCAATGAGATCAATGCAGGTGTTCCTCAAGGCTCTCTTGGTCTGACTATTTCTGATTTATATTAATGGACATACAAATATCTTTAGTGAATATTTATGCAGATGATACAACTGTATATTGATGCACCTTCAAAAATCTAGGTGATCAGAGTCTAAGCAGTTGATCTCTCCTCTAACTTAGCTCTAACAGCTTAATGGTGGAATAATTGGCTTGTAACATTCAATACCTCCAAAACTAAGCTAGTAACATTCCATCATCATTGAGTATAGCCTGAATTTTTGCTTATCATGACAAATAGTCATTCTCTCAAAGAGGCATCTTGCCTTGAACACCTATTTGGGACTCATTCATTTCAGACCTCAAGTGTAACTCATGAGCAATCCATCGCTAATGATGCTGGGAAAATGGTCGGTTCCTTGTACTGCTCTAAATACCTGACTCATCTTGCTATGCTCTATGTTTTCAAGAGTCAGATAAGACCATATATGGAGTATTACTGTCACATATTTGGGCTGGAGATAGCCTGTCCTCACTTTCCAGTTTTCCACTCTACAACTCCTTTCCAACAGACAAAATGCAAGCTTGTTGCTATTCTATTGCTGTTTCCATGACAATGGTTTGCTGAGCTACATTCCTTAGTTGCACCCATCCTGACCTTCAAAGACCCACAATGCTAGGTACACTGGGGGGGGGGGAATCATCCCCATTCCCTTAGTAAGATGTAAATTCTATTCAGACAACTTCCCCCTCCCCCAAAAACTACGACATTAAGGAATAGGATCCTGAGAGGATACTCTCCTGAACATTACAATCTCAACCTCTTCAATCTCTCCTCATAAACTGCACTTCTTATCTTCTACACTTACACTCATACAACAATCACATTCAATAAACCTCTAACTTGTTTGGCTCTTGTATTGAGTGAATAATTGATAAAAAAACAAACCCACAGACAAAAGCTGATATACCAAACAATCTAAATGAATATGGTAAAATAATTACATGATTTAAGGGAGGAAAAAGAAAAGGCAAGAGAAAGTGATTACAAAGACATAGCGAACAATAATTATGAAGTAGTACTTACCTACTGACACACTATTGATATCAATTCCAACAAGGGTTGCATTAATATGGTCACCAGCAAAGGCACAATTTGTGGGTTCATCACTGACTGTGATACCTGGATAGGAAAGGAAAAAGAAAAAAAAGAAAATACAACTAAAAATACATTTGATTAACTTGAGATTTTTTCTGTACCATTTGAAGCCATCAAGTCACAAGACATATCAAAAATTCAAATTACAAATACTACCTTTTTCTTGCATTTATACTAAAAATGATTATGTTGCAGACAAATTTATTTTTGTTTTTCACTATTCAATAATTTATTCAAATTATTTAAGGGTTTTAATAATTTTAATATTAAAAACAGGGATTCCTTTCAAATTATACAGTAACAGGAAAAATAACTAACTAATGGAAAACAAATTCTATTTAAACATTAAGTGTGTACCAAAGTTTCCAGGGCCTACTTTTTAAAAATTAGAGACTGAATACACAGTAGAATACAGTTTTATTCACATTTTTTTTGCTGGAAAACTTTTGTGCACACCAAATAAATCAATTTCTTTAAAACAAATATGCAAAGTTGAATAGTTTTCTAAGAAATGACTTTACAAATTCATTAATTTCTTCAGGTACAGTTTCGTGTGTGTGTGTGTGTGTGTGTGTGTGTGTGTGTAGAATGTATAATAATATCTAAAACAAGAATGGAGATGATGAGACAAAGTGGAAAATCAATAAACAATGCATTTTGCTGAGAGCATCTGCTCTCTGGCTACCTCAGGTTAAAATGGGATCTGTGAGGATAAGTGGGAACCATAAACTAAATTAAAATTCCTTAAACACAACCAATGTTCAGACTCAAGAGAGTGTCTGTCTGCCTATATATATATATATATATATAGGTACCTCCAATAATTCACTAATAAATCGGTATAGCATAATGGTAAAAGGCTCCAAACTTAAAAACAAAGTTTTATCATTAAAATTATGTTTATGTTATTAAGAGGAAAGAACAAAGTATTTTTTAATTATTTTAAAAAATTTTTTCTCCTTTTTAACACATTCTAAATTTGGGTCAAAAATCTTTTTTTTGTTATAATAACTTTGTACTACTTGCGGTGACGGCCATTTTAGTTAGCAGTTTCTAGGGAAAACCCAATTAATTTGGAAATTCTTGCAAAAATCAAATAATTGTCTGATTTTAATGAAACTTTCAGAACTTATTCAAAAATGAATGAATTTATTTTTGAAATTTTTATTTTTAGAAAATCTTGGTAAAATATATATATATTTGGAATCATATTTTTAAATAAATAATTATATATATATATATATATATATATATATATATATATATATTTTACATCTGTTATCCCCCACCCCAAACTTAATTTTATGAAATTTTCTGGACTTTCAAACAGTTCACAAATTGTTTTATATTACTTATAAGCAGGACACCTTGGAGAAATTAAATCATCAAATTTTTTTTTTTCACAACTACTGCCAACTTTAAAAATCTACTCCAAATCCTAAAATAAAACCTGCAATAAAGCCCATCTAATTTTCTAATGTTTTTGTTTTTTTTTGTTTCTCATAACAATTTAATTTTATGAAATTTTCTGGACTTTCAAACAGTTCACAAATTGTGAAGCTTTTATTTGCTTTTATAAATAATATACATTAAGGACATTATTGTCTGAAGAAAAAAATTTTTTTCGACGAATAAAGAATTTTTACAAGAATTGTTTGCATTTTATTTTTAGTGTTTTTCCTTTTTCTTTAATTTTAAAAAATGTTTTAAAATTCTTCTAAACAGAGTGTGGGGTCGGTTTTTAAGTGAAGACTATATTTACTAAGTGAAAAAAGCTTAATACAAATAATGCTACCAAAACTTTTTACCATAATTAAAAATATATTTTTGTGCATCAAAATGTTATTTTATTTTAGTATATCTCATAAGTGACATTATGGTTACGGTCACATGTTTCAAGGCTTGTCTCCTCCTTGGGGAAAGCCCCTTGACATATAAATGTCTTATCTCAATCTCAGTTATTAAATTAAAAATTAAATTGAAATAATAAAATTATCTCATTTATTAATTTAAACAATAACTGAGTGAGATATTTTAATTATGAATAAAATCATTTTATTAGTTATTATCTCAGTTATTAAATTAAAATGTAATAACTTAATGTAATAATAATTAATAAAATTATTTATCATTATCTTAGCTATTAAATAATGAAAGAGATAGACATAACTCAATAATGTAAGAAAAATTTAAATTGTTATGAGAAACAAAAAAAACAAAAACATTATGTTAATTTTGGTGCACCATACTAAACCTGTCAACACATTCAGTCATCAAATTATCGATGGAGATTTGAAAATAACAATACACTGAAGTCATGAAATATTTGTCTAGAAAATTCTATACTATAAGTTAAGTGATATTTGTTTCAGAACAGATTAATTTAACTTTAAATTTGCTAATTTTATGAAAGTAAAGTTACAGAAATGTATATCTTATTTTAGCGGGATTTTCAAAAAGAAAAAAATGTGTCTAAATGTCTCTAAGAAAGTTAAAAATGGCCATTTTGATTTGTTTTTTTTCCAGAAGAATCAACTAAAAATCATTCTAATTTCTATTTGAAATACTCCATGATATTTTTTTTTTCTGTAATTAGAAAATATAATCCTTTAGTTTTCAATTGAAGCTGGGGGAAAGGTTCAAAAAGGATTTTCTCTTTATGAAAAATATATTTAAACCTTTAGTAAACAAATTTTTGGAGGTATATATATATATATATATATATATATATATATATATATATATGTAATGAAATGGACAAAGTCTGACAATTATTTTAAAACATTTTTATGTTTATACATTCTTTTTTTTTTATAGATACACATATTTAAGTAAATGCTCTGTTTATAATAAACAATATTAACAACATTTACCAGCCTGAATGTCCAAGAAATTTTCATAAAAAATATTCATCCTCCGACAGGAACCGAACCTGTATCCTATACAGAACCATCATATAGACTGACGTGCTTTTACTGATTTCGCCACAGAGGAGTGTTCAGTTAGCAAGGTCGATTTTACTGTTTGTAAACTACAATCTTCCATGATTCTCTCATGTACATTCATATCTGCTCAATGTGTATCCAAATGTAAACAAATTATGTCACACATTATGAAATAGACAAAGTCCGACAATTATTTTAAGACATTTTTAAGTTTATACATTTTTTTTATAGATACAAATATTTAAGTAAATGCTCTGTTTATAATAAACAGTATTAACAACATCAGAGGATGCATATTTTCTATGACAATTTCTTGGTCATTCAGGCCAGTCAATGTTGATAATACTGTTTATTATAAACAGACGATTTACTTAAATATTTGTATCTATAAAAAAAAAAGAATGTATAAACATAAAAATGTCTTTTCATATATATATATGTGTGTGTGGTAGCAAAAAAAAAGAATTTTAAACTTTTTCTTGCAATCAAAGCCTACAATCAGTTTCTTCTCTCTCATCTGCAACATGTCTAGCCGGTTCAACACAGCAGTCAACAGCCTTTTTCCCCTCTCTGCCCTGTCTCCGCATTCTCCTGTTTTATTTATATATTGACAGCCAAAAATTTGCATATATTTAAAGAAAATCTTGTGAGAGATCTTATTTCAGGATCTATTTTAAATACTTGACCCGTGAAGCTGCCATTTCTTTCTCCTTTGGACAGTTTACACTGTGATGTATGTTCAAATCTTTGCTATTATTATGTTATTTCATTCTAGCATTGCAAAAAAAAAAAATAAAAAAAATGCAACCCTGGGCCTTTTTACCCTCTACAGTAGCTCACTACAAGTTATATATATATATATATATATATATATATATAATAAATAAAGTGAACATTGAAGCGACAGACTGCTCCATGCTAAACGCAATCATCAGGTGGCCTGACAATTGTGCCTAGCATGAAACAGCTTGTCGCCTCTAAGTATTTACTTCAATATTCACTTTTATATTTACACACGCTCTATCTCTGATATTGAGCACTTTATCCCATAAAAATAGCACACCTTAAGAGTATATATTTCTTCATATATATATATATATATATATATATATATACACACACACATTAGCTTAAAAGCCACCCTATCGAACAGCATTTAAGCTAGCTCCTGCAGAGAACTCTTGATTGGGCCTTCATCACAATAGGAGGATTAGATGCGATAGGCAACAATAAACTACAGCAGAATTCAAAAATTATCACTGCATTTAAGCATTACATTAATATTGAAGCTTACCATTTAAAAGTTCAACAATAATTCTTCTGCTGCCACTTTTAAAGACAATTTGATGTACTTAGGTCCTTACTTTCTATACAAACAATTATTTTTATTTCATGGGTGACTGTTGCTGGATTTTGTAATTTTGATTATTCCCAAATTTATTTCCAAGTTATAAAAATTGTTATCTTACAAAAAGATTTGCTGCAAAAAATCATGTATAAAAAAAAAAAAAATTAATGAAGACAATCGCAGTAATGAAAACTTGGGAATCCAAAATTTCATAATTACAGATCTGGATTCAACCAAATGTTTTAAATTTGCTCACAAAGTCAGTTTGATTTCAAAATGTTATATGTTGGGCTACGGCCTCTAGGAGTAAAGTGGAAAAAGTGTAACAAAGTGACACACCTAGATTAGCATTTATTATATAGAAGAAGATGACCTACTGAGAGTTGTGTGCCTTTAACTGAAAAAAGTATGACATTTTGTTGCATGACCTCTGTTTTGTTTCATTGATTCCAGTCGCTTTCTATAGTTGGCCACAAGTTTTTCACACTGATCCAACGTTACTTTACCCCATTCTTCCTTGCATAATTCCTCTAATTGCTTAATATTTTGTGGATTCCGCTTATGAACTTTAACCTTCAAAGTATTCCACAAATTCTCTATTGGATTCAAGTCAGGAGACTGACTTGGCCAATTGAGAATACTAATACCATTATTTTCAAACCATTCCTTTGTAAGTTTTGCGGTGTTTGGGATCATTATCGTGTTGAAGCACGAAATTCCGACCATGTCCTAAAGAAGTTGCAGATTTCTGAAGGTTCTTCTCTAGAATCTCCCTGTAGAAGCTACCATTCATTCTACCATGGATAACTTGTAACTCACCAGTGCCCTTGGATGAAAAGCATCCCCATATCATAATGGAAGCACCCCCAAACTTAACTGTGGGGATGGTATTGTGCTTGTTGAAGGCAGTGCCATTTTTTCGCCAAACACTCATTGCTGCGTTCCTTCCAAATAGTTCAACTTTCGTTTCATCCAACCAGATTACCTTTTCCCAAAACTGCATACCTTTCTTTTCATGAGTTTCGACAAACTTTAATCCGTCTTTGACATGTTTGGTTTTCCGTAAAGGTACTTTTCTTGGTGATCTTGAATGAAAGCCTGTACGATATAGAGCTCTGCTAATGGTATCCTTACTTACATTAATTCCAGCACCCTCAAGATCAGTTTTAATTTCAGAATGAGTAATGAAGGGTTTTTTTGCACATTTCTGCTGATCCACCTTTAAGTACTCTCATTTATTTTTCTCAGTCTTCCATTTCTTGGAAGGTTTCCTGTATCATTGCCATACTTCTCATACTTTCTGATGATATTTCCAACTGTACTTAGTGCTGGATTCATTTCTTTGCTAATTTTTCAGTAACCTTGTTCTCCTTTGTGACATTCAATGATTCTATCTCGCATATCTCTGGATAATTCTTTAGTTTTTGCCATTTTTAATCCTTGAATTGCAGAATGCGCATCAAAGAGTAAGATGATTAGCAGCACTATCTTGTAAACAATTGTGTACTTCTCTGATTGGTCAGAGATGACATTCCAATACTATAGAAAATTTGAATATTTAAAGTCTTAAAATACAAAGTAAAAATTGAAAATTTGAAAAAAGTGTCATGTATCCAATACTTTTGCATAGGGTAATTTTGAACTTTGATAAAAAAAATGGATTCAACCATGAGTTTTTAATTTTCCTTCCACATGCAACTAAAACAATTTTACGAGATATTACTTACCAAATATCAGGCAAAATGGCGAACATAAACTAGAGTTATAACAGAAAATAACATGTACCCAATACTTATGCGTGTCACTATATATATATATATATATATATATATATATAAAAATGAAATCAGCTAGATTATATATCCAGAACACACAAAAAATATTAAATTTAAAATTCCCAGTGCATGTTTAGTCACATCAACATAAACCGAGTCTAATCAAATTTTATAGGATGAAACATGTTACACAAAAACTTTTTCCACTTTGTCATACATCTTTCTCCTAAATTTTATATATATATATATATAGATAGATAGATATAGATAGATATGTAAAAATAAGCGTTTATATTTGTAATAAATTTTGAATGAATGCAGCAACAAAATATTAAAGTACATATAACATTTCTATACTAATGCCATTTTACATTTCTACAAATTTTCGGTTATCTCCCTTATATTGAAACATTTGTTTTATAAAAAATCCTATAACTACAATGGACAAATTCTAAAATAACTATAACAGAGCACATTCATGTATGTTTTTAAAAATCACTATGACAATGGAATACAGATTTTATCTCAATTACAATATGTTTGTAATTTAACTCTGAAGATGATCTTAGAAAAGGTTGAAAGTATGTCCTTGATGAATTTCATCTCTACATCAAGAAATGGATCAGACAACTGGAAAGGATCAGTATAAAAATAAATAAACAATATGTTTATATTATTCAATGAAACACACAGACACACACACACATAACTATATATATATATATATATATATATATATATATAGTTAAGTTGTAAGGAACTTGGTAAACCGAATTGGTAAATCCAAAGAGGATGAAATCCTGAGAGCTCAATGTTAGGACAGAGCTAATATGTAATGAAAAACAAACCAATTTAATGTACCATTACGATAATTTATTTCACCTAAATCCTTTTTTAAGGATTCAGGATCATCAGGTAAATCTTCCCACAACGAATTGAGAAAAAAAATGGGATTAGAAATTGGTGGGTAGTGTAATTTTTGTAATTTAATAGAGGGGGTTGAGAGTGGTAGTTAACCAGACAATATAAAGTATAGGGAGGGGTTAATTTTATATCTCTCTTAAGTATGTTTTATATTGGAGTAGGAGGAGTGACAGAAAACTTGACCTCTTTAGATGGTTAATAAAACGGAAATGAATTGTAGAAAATGTATACAAGTGAGTCTTACGGTAAAGAGAGAGATAGGGGGGAGGGGGAAAGAGAGATGGAGTTGTTATAATTTTGTTTTAACAAAATTATGATATATATATATATATATATATATATATATATATATATATATATATATATATATATAGTTGGTTGGTTTGGCAATTTATGTTTTGGTATCAGTTTCTGATTTTTTTCCCTTGATACTGCGGTTTTTGATTCAGTTTTAAATTTAGTATTTTTGCTTTCTAAGGAAGCTATTCATTTTCTTGTGTAATGATAGCTATAGCAGTCTATTTTGTATATTTTCAGTAGAATTTATTTTGTATGTAAAAGATTTAACAGGTTTTATTGATTCAACTGAATCTGTCAACTTTTTGCAGGATATCGATTTGAGAGTCTTGGTGATAAAGTAAAACCTAGATGATGATAATCAAGAGAAGTTCTCAATACGTAGCCAAGGGTCATAAAGAGAAAAGGTGCCAAGGTGGCATGCAGAAGAACCCCTGCTTTGATGTCAAAGAAGCCTGGGGATCTAGCAAAAGATTTGGTATTTTTGTATAGCATCATTATGGTAGTTACTATCTCAGTGTGTGTGGGGGGGGATGCCATATTTCACATAGCTAAAACCTAGCTGCCTTGAATAAAATGGATGTAATCTGAAAATTTGATCTACCAGACAACCTCAAGGGGAGATTCTTTTAAATCACTGTAGAGGTGGTGCCACTAAATAGACATTAACTAAAACCATAGAGTCTTAGCTTGATGGAACCTACATTTGGATGCTTAGAGCTATACTTAACATCTCTTTGTGACAACATCCATGTTGTAGTAAAGAAAAGACTGTCAACTTATAGTAGCAACTGCAATAGATTTCTTCTGTTTCTTGACCGCAACACTTGTAGCCAAATCACAGTTCAAATGATAGTCCATGTAACAGTCCAACAGAACAAAGTAGAAACAACAAAATGGACCCACACATCCAACCTTCACGTCTCACGAGCAAAAAACGCGTATTCTGCTCACCAGCTCAGAAAATCTGCCTTTATAAGCGAAAAACAACAGCTTTGGTTCATCGAGAGATCTTTCTGATCGGTCACGCCATTCAGAGGAGGGGAGAACATTAGCATAGATTCTAGTCATTGAAGTAGATTTTTGCTAACTACTTTTTTGTAATTTTTCTTCATCAGATCGCACACAGAACAAACTTTTTTTCAGGGTAACTGATCATTTCTTTCACTACAATCCAGCTGAATCACAGCTCTATGGATCCATCCCTGATATTTCTACAATCTTATACGAATGTAGAAAATGCTTTGCAGGACATTGCTGGTCAGCAAAACAAGAATTTGTGAGTGATCTACTGCTCTGGACACCTAGCTATGGAGCAGGACAGGTTGGTCATCCAGCAACCACCTCAAGTGACCAGTGCAATCAAAGAAAATAAAATAAAATTTTGTATATTCCTGCCTCTGTCCTGTTGTTGCTAACATTGTTTTAGAGATGTTGATGAATTTTATGTCAAGGTTGGACAAGTTTGTTTCACTAGTGGGTGTTATGAAGTTGGTAGGTAGGAATATTTGCGTCTAATTTTGATATGGTTGTTGGGATCATGATGCGGATTTTTGGTATTTTTCTTCTGTGGATTTTCTAGGCTTTGTGTAGGAAATAATTTGGGTATTGGAAGAGTTTGAAGGTTTTTTTGATGAATTTCTCTTCTTTGGACAGGAATTGGGAGCTACAGATTCTAAAGGCTCTTAAATAAAAGCCTATGATTCTGTCTATATTTCTGAGATAAGATATTATGTACAGTATTTACAATAGTCAGACTATTGTCCTCATCTTTGTCGCCATATTTGTCACAACGTTTTGGCCGTTGTATGCTCCGGCCTTTTTCAGGTGGTTGGAATGTCGAACTGAACCCTTTATTTCGATCACTGGGGTAGACTGTTCTAGTTCCACGTGCCATGTTTGATGGATGTCAGTTATCAGTTATCTCCAGCTAATTTTCCCTCTGAAAGTTCTCCACTGCCTTAACCGGGTATTGAACTCACACTCTTTGGGTCTGTCACTGGATCTAACCAACACCTTTATCCACTGTGCCATGTGTCCTTGAGGACACATGGCACAGTGGATAAAGGTGACCTAGACGGAAAATTAGCAGGAGATAACTGACATCCATCAAACATGGCACGTGGAACTAGAACAGTCTACCCCAGTGATCGAAATAAAGGGTTCAGTTTGACATTCCAACCACCTGAAGAAGGCCGGAGCATACAACGGCTGAAACGTTGTGACAAATATGGCGACAAAGATGAGGACAATAGTCCGACTATTGTAAATACTAAGCCTATGATTATTCAGGATTTTATTTTATTGTTTTAATGAGAGTAAAAGTGTATGAGATCATTATATGTTTTTTTTTTTTTTTTTTCGATAGACTTTTAGTTGTATATCCTTGTGTGTGTGTGTGTGTGTGTGTGTGTATGTGTATTTTATAGGGACTTACTGACCTTTAACCATTGCTCGTTCACCAGTTGGCATGAGCATCACTGAGTCACCATTCTGCACTGCTCCAGCACAGATCTTACCAGACACACAGAAGCCACTGCCCAACCCTTTGAAAATGTCAGAAATACACATTCGGAATGGAGAATCAACGGGACGGTCAAGACTACGGAACTTGTCTGAAATTAAGACAAAAATCAATTACATAAAAAAACTGGAATAAAAATTCACAGAATTTAATAAGCATTGGAAGCATTATTTTATTCTTTCTGTTGTCATGCAGGGTTTTTTTTTTATTGAATAAGCCAAGATTTTTATATACTATCATTGTCAATATGTGACATAATATTTGTAAAATATCTTGTCAGCTATTTTCAAGGTAATCATTGCTTTCACTGTCTTTACCACCATCTACAAATTATTTTGAATCACAATCAAATTCATTGACTTATTCTGTCAATGAATTTGATTGTGATTCAAAATAATTTGTAGATGGTGGTAAAGACTCAGAACTTTGGAAATTCCTTAGAAGTATATACACAATATTTTTTTTTTAATTCTTAAATGCTACAATATTGTTTTACAATATGCAGTCTTTAGCAGCGGTAAGCATAAATATTGCCACTTTGTGAAAATATGTAGAACTACACTATTTCCAGACCAAATTCAAATGTTAAATAGTCTTATGTACATTCAAAATGTGGTTAGTGCTTTAAGTTAAAACTGCTACATAGAATAATTATTAGTCTACTGGAAGCAGAAAAAGAACTGAAATTTTAATGGTTTGTAATAGCAATATGATAAATATTTTCCCTACATATTTATTCTTATTAAATTTAATAAAAATTAACAAATTTATGATATTTGTCTAAGAGAGATATAGCCTGTCATGAGTAAACTTGTTCTGTACAAAATGTTGCACTTACCAATTTGTTCCACCAAGCAGTTGCCTTTATACCATTTGGCTAGTTCAGGTTGGGAAACTGATTTTGTCAAGTTTTCACCATCAAGTCCGCTGCAGGGTACAAAATGAACATCACCTTCACGGTAGCCAGCCTGTTTCAAAAACGTTCCTAGTTTTTTAACAATTTCATCATATCTATCTTGGCTCCAGTCAACAGTGTCCATTTTATTGACAGCTACAATTAACTGAGACACGCCTATAAGAAGGGAAAAAAATTAATAGCATTTTCAAAATGTATACACAGGAAACTTTTTGAAAAAAGTACATTTATAATTGAAAAAAAGTCAGAAGAAAAATGAGAAATATTTAAATAGTAAAAATGTAGTGGATTTATGTTATGATTCAATCAATAAATAAGAAAAGGATAAATGAATAAAATTATAGGCAAATGTTAAAAATGTGAGGGCATATTTTCAAATTTGTAGGAAAAGTGTTTTGGGTTGTAATGTTATTTTGTTTATTACTTTTATTATTGCTTCAGAATAGTCAATTTCTTCCATTATTTCTCTTAAATATTTTTAACAAAAAAAAAAAATCTCATATATTTGATATTTTTTTATTCTTTTATTTATTTATTAATTTCTATTATCATTTAAATAATAATAATCTTAAAGTGGTACCTTTGATAATAAACTGTTTACTCCAACATCCAGTGTAAAATATGTGTTTTATATATAAGAAAAATTACATAAAAGGTTAATGATTAGGGTTGAATTAGACCAGGAAATAGTAGTATTAAAAAGTGCTCAATACACGTGGAAAAAAAAATCTCCGAGGATACCATAAGGTCGAAACCAAGGTAACAAAACCAACTGTGATGCCAAATATGGGAATAAACAGCCCTTCTGTATGGGGAACTGGCCACCAGCACAAGAGTGACTTCATCTTCGCTTCAAGGATGTTGATAAAAAAGACATGGACATCAAGAAGTGGGAAAATGTTGCCAATGATCAATCACACTGAAGACATGATTTACACCAGAAGTTGGCATGGGAAGAGAAGAAATGAAGGTTTGCCACCAGGGAGGAGAGTGTTTGAAGGAAAGAAAAAACACAGTGACATCAGAGGAAAGCATCTTTACATACATTGTTGTAATTAAGACTGTCACTTCCATGTGGGCCTGTACAGCCATAACAGATGCTGCGCTGCCATCAGTAGCTGAGGCATAATTTTTAGGGCACAGATCCATGATCTTTCGAGACCAACAGTTGCCATATATGGTTGATTTAACTTGAATATGGTTGAGACACCATCATAGCAACAGTATAGAATGTAATATCAGAAATATTACTGTATTGTAATAGGAAGAACTAGAACAGTGTTACTGGAGATGTCATTCTAATTCTTCACTGAAATTAATAGTGAGTGAATGATAGTTAAAGGAAGTACCCAATTTTGAGATAATTGCTTTTATTAAATATCTTTAAACTATATTGCAAGTGCACAACATTTAACAGTCTTGCACTAAAGTGCACTCATTTGCATAATAAAAAATTTGTTTTTGATGTATTGATCCCATTGTAAACACATTTATTATAAACAAAGTTATTTTACAACTTTGGATAGGAATACAACAATGTTACAATTGTTCTGATCAGATATGACAGCCTAATTTCATTGAACCATCAACTGCAGTTCTTTGACTCAAATGTCAATGTTCAATTTCTGCTGCAGTTAATGTAGTGAATGTTGAGAAAAAGTTTTTATGTGCTAAACCACTGAAAAAATTTAAAGTGTAAAATGCTTTGCATTTTTTCATAACACATTAGAGACTCAGCGAAGTGATGTTAAGTAGCACTAAATCATAAAATAGTTTTAGATTTTACCTAAAGATCTGGCAAGGAGAGCATGTTCACGTGTTTGACCTCCTGATAAAAATCCAGTTTCAAATTCACCTCGTGTTGCATTGACAACCAAAATAGCCACATCTGCTTGTGCGGTACCTGCAAAGAGGAAATCAACTTATTGATTTAAGTTATTAAGTTATATATCTCAAGTTATGAGATATAAAATGGAAACAATCTTAAATCTATGTTTTTTTTTCTACACTTCATCTTGTTAAACTGCATGTAAGCATTTACTCATAAACATGTTTTTATATATCTATGGACTTAAGTATTTTTTCAATTTTTTTGTAGAGGTTTTATTTGATATATTTCCAAGATGAAAATGTACATCAAGACATGAAATTATTGATTTTAAATGAAACTGAGAACAAATTGAACAAACTCATCTTATTTTAATGTTTGTCAGTGTAACAATGAAGTTGATTATTTCATATCACAGAAATTTGCACAAAGCTTATTAAACCATAGATGCTGTTGAATGTTTGATATACAGGGATGCATATTCTTTGCAAATAGATTTTTCTACTTATATTTTTTTTAAAATAAACATTATAATAATACACAAAATTAGAAGATATTTTCTTGAAATCTATACAACATATTTGATTTGTTTAGTTAGCAACAATTCAGATAATTGCAAAATCTCAAGGAATTATTCAGCAGAATCAACTTTCAATATTCAGTATTATAAACATGATTATCTCCTGAAATAAAAAAATAACAAAAAAAGATAAAATGAAATATGAAAAAAATATAAAAAGCTTATGAAATGTATTATGTTGATCATAATTTAGAGTGCCTGCTGTAGAGTAATGGTTAGTAAATCATTTTGCTAGTGTAGTGAATTCAAACCTTAATGGGTGTAGCACTATCATATGAAACTAAGCTTAGTAACTACCTTAAATATACTCATGCAATTTCAAGCATTTAGTATTTATACTTTTAATATGGGTTTAACTTTCCAAAATAGTGAAGTTTATATTTCTGTAAACAATGGTTACTTTTAAGACTGGGTTTCAAATCACAAAGACAACTCAAGCAAGATACACATCAGAGACAATCTGTTCTCTTTGAACTTTTACTGCAGTGGATTTATTCACTTATGAAAGGAGCTCTTTATTAATAATGGATTAACTAGTGTTGACAGTTATTGTGTTTGGCATTTCATTAGTTAGATAAATGTTATGAGCTTTCTTAAAAATAGCTTAGTAAAATGCGATTTAATGAAGATGACTTTTGTAACAATAGAACTGTTGTGGCTCTAGACAAGATGGTTACTTTCTTTGAAGCCTTTTTACCTACACCTCCACCATTATAGTGTTTTCCTTTTTGTTCTGTCTAAGGGTTTCCCATTTAAGCGCTATGGTGAAGATGCAACGTAAGGAGATGGTCTCTTGGCACTGAACTTTAGTTAATTCAAGTTGATTAATGTAACTCGAGTTGATTGTTGTTCTCTAAATAGTCAAACTTTATATCTGTCTAATTTCTGTTGAACACTCAAACTACTACTGCTACTGTTTCAACAATTGCCAAATATTATCAAATGATAGGGTCTGGTTACCTCCCTATGGAACAATAGCCAATAAAGTAATCTTGCAGCCCATGATAGGGGTGTTCAACAAAATGTACATTACAAATAGAAGCTATTAAAATAACAATATGATTGTTGCTCTATAACGATAATGGTTTTAAGTTAAATAGCTGCATCCATACATAGTCTCCCTATTAAAACATCTGTACACTTAGAACACAAATATGCTTGCATAGTCTTATATACTCTCTGGTTTCTGCATGAAAAAAATCTTGTTTTTATTAAACAACAGCAAACATTTTAGAAGAATTAATAGTCCAACACATTGGACACATTTTGTGTTTTTATTTCATTGGTTGAAAAATATGTAAAATATTGAATTATGGAGAAAAAAAATAAAATACCTTTAATGAGAAAAAAAAAATCCAATTTTATTTTGTTTAAAATATTCCTGAAAATTCACCTGTAATCATATTTGGTATAAAATCTTTATGGCCAGGAGCATCAAGCAAGGTCACTGATTTGTGAGCAGTTTCAAACTTGGTTTGTGCAACATCCATTGTAACTCCACGGCTCCTGAAAAGGAGGATAGATACAATAAGAATATTTATACTTTTTTCACAGCCTAGTTATAACAGTAGTTGCAAAGGTGTAATTTTGGTTCAAAATAATCTAGCAAATCTTCTTTTTATCTTTAATCATATAAAATGTTAAGTTGTCTCTTTAAAATAAATTTTCATAAAAGAAAATGTTTCAATACAATAAATTATTTTTAAGACCTTTCATGTTCATAGCTATTTTTTTTTCATGTTGATCAAGTAATTCTCTCTCACTTTAAACTCATTTTTATGACAAAAGAAAATAGTAATAATTCTTTATAGGTTTTTCATTGAGTAATACTAAATAAAAGAGAAAAAACACTTGCAATTTTAGTGTTTTTATTTTTAATATTTGGAAGCTGCATATGCATTGAATGTGTGTGTGTTGTATATATAAAAAATAAACTGAATAAATAAGTTATTTGAATTGTAGTTAACTGCTAACTACTGTGTTTAAGTGTAGAAATGT
This sequence comes from Acanthosepion lycidas, assembly GCA_963932145.1. Classification (NCBI taxonomy): domain Eukaryota; kingdom Metazoa; phylum Mollusca; class Cephalopoda; order Sepiida; family Sepiidae; genus Acanthosepion; species Acanthosepion lycidas. The sequence goes on along the minus strand of OZ010593.1, from coordinate 684,526 downwards.
TTTATGTAAAAACACCATTAAACTAATATCCTTTTTGATTTCTGATACAGCTTAAACAAAATGTCAGTTTTCATTTTTTAGAATAAAAGATTTATCAATAAACAGTTTATAGTCTCAGAAAAGTTCAGTTTAGGTATCCAAACAACAAAAACAGATACAAACAAAAGTGTTTTACATCTAATTTCAGCTTTAAAGAAGTAACTTTTGGACAAAAGACATGAAATTCACTGTATAAATTGCTTCTTTAAGAAAGATGCCATATGTAAATGCGTTTATATAAATTTTTCCTTGGTTCATTTTCTTAACTGAAAATGGAAGGATCCCACGAATATGTCAATGTTCAAATTAGCCTCTGTAGCTGCAGTATGAGTGACTAACTATAAATAAAATATAAAATAAATCCTATTAATGAATACAGAATTAGTAATGATGTAATAAATTCATAACATAACAGCAATTTTAATAAAAATATTTATTCCTTAATCAATATAAAAATGTTTTAGTAAATATTTAAATATTGTTAAAGACAATGAAAGCTAACTTATTGAAACTTATGAAAACGTTACATTAGAAGCAATAAGAGTTTGAATATTTTCTATATGAAGTGGTTATATACAACAAACACATGGATGCAAGTTGATGTAAATAAAGATCAATTATATCCAATGCAAATCCTACCAAAAAAAAGATGACCTCACCTTTCTTCTTCAGTTTCATCAAGCACCCAAGCATAAGCAAAAGATCCTTTGCCAACTTTTTTGGATTCCTGTTCATATTTATGCATAGATCGTTTATTAACACTACCCAATTGGTAGAGAAGGTGACCCATAAGAGTACTTTTACCAGCATCAACGTGACCTAGAAGAGAAAAAAAAACAAAAAACATTAAGATTTACAAGAGACAAATTTTAAAATAGAAAATCTAGGTTTTAAATAAAAGTTAAGCATTCATAAAATGAAATGCTACACAGTAGACCTTCCACAAACAGCTTTGCCACAAGTACATATATGCTGATATTGCCATCTTCCTCATGCACAAGAAATCAAAGACAATTGAGGACATTCTGTCTGTCAATTTGTCCAAGCTAAACACCTATTTCCATCAATGGCAGCTGAAGCTGAACAAGACAAAAACTGTTGGGAGTTTTGTCATCCTTGCAAAAAAGTTTACCAACCAAGAACTAAGTGCCTTCATTGGTGATATACAAATACCTTAGAAAACACCCCAAAGTACCAAGTGGTGACCTTCAACTGCACCCACTTCTTCAAGCAACATATCAAAGCACTGCTGCAAAAGTGAGTGCATGCTACCTCCTTGGACGTCTTGCAGTTAAGTATTGGGGGATAAAACTTCTGTCCTACACACCTCTGCTCTAACTTTATGCTTCTCAACTGCAGAGTACTGTGCTCCCATATCGTCTCACAGCTCATACATAAGAAAAGTAGATTCCAGCCGAAATGACTGCCTATGACTGATTAGCAGTGTAATCATATCTACCCCAACATCTCCTTCCTATGATATGCGGTATCCTGTCTCCATATTAAAGAGATAAGCTGTTGTTCAATAGGGTCCATGAAAACACACTCGACATCACCTAAGTGCAACAAGGAATTCCACTCCGAGGAGGCTGAAGTCATATAACCTACTATCACATTGTTGATGACCTCTTTCTGAACAAATCACTGATACTCCTCAAAAATGGGTAAACAACATGTGACAATCAAGATGGATGAACACTGACAATCAACTAAAATTTTTCATCCCTGTTGTATCTCCACCATTCACAAGGTCATGATCTACAGTAAGGTCACTGGGTCAAACTGAATCACCTCTATTTGGGATATGGTAAAAGCAAGGTTTTAATGCACATGATTAGTCTTGCACATATATATATGACCCAAACAGTATTTACAGGGAGCTACAAACTGTGCAAGATGTCTTGATGTGTGCAGATGTGAACAACATGCAAGGCAGCATGAATAAAGTTAATGACATTGATATATGATTGTCTAAATTCTTTGTGTGTGCATTGTGTGTGTGTGTGTGTGTCTGAGACTGCCAACATACTGTCTTTCTTTATACAAAAATAAAACTTCATAAAATGATAAATACTTACCAATCACAACTAAATTAACCAACTCTTTACACCCTACTTGTCTCTTCTCATATTCTTTTTTCAAATCAAGCTTTTCATATTTGGATCTGCATTAAAATAAAATATCAGAATATCAATAAGAATTAGATACAAAGTATTTGTATTTCCCACAAATTAATAAACTTTATCAAAATCCTGTTATTACTGCTCTATCTTGCCGATTAAATTGAATACTTGAAATAGACACTATAATCAAGCCTTATTAATAGATTTACTGTTTGTTTAGCCATTAGTTTAAAGCCTACTTCATAACCGTATGAGTTACCTCCCCTTTTAAGAAAATGTATTTATTTGTATTCGGTTGGTGCACAAATAACGACGTAATAATGCCGTTTTTTGACGTTAAAAAATACGTCAAAAAACGACATTATTACATCATTATTTTTGCACCAACCTAATAGTTGTACATCCTACTATAAAATACTGAAATTTAATTAAGGCAATATGAATCAAGTTTGCATTTCAAAACAAGGTTATAGAAGTATTCTGACGATAAAGTATTTACTGACCATTTAATTTGTAGGTTAATGCTATATTTAAAAATTATGGAGTCATGTTAAGACTTCCTTCACAAAAGGAAATGTACAAATAATAATAATAAAAAAAAAATGAACGAAAATTGCTATTTTATTTATGATCAAGGAATTTCTGTTTAGTAAGGGAGAAAACTTTTTAGCAAAAATACAAAAAGCTGACACTGAAATTGTTGCTCAATGATGAAAAGGAATAAAATTCCTATAATCTTACCGAGAAGAACTTTTTGGTATTCCAATAGGACGTTCTCCTACATCCCTGCGTGGAGTCCGAGGTGTCAATGACCCTTCTTTGTTGGGTGTAGCAGATCCTTCCTTGTTGGGAGTTGAGGAACCATCTTTTTTAGAGATACCATTTAATTGTGGTGTGACACCACAAAGTTCAGCTGCCAATGTTGCATCTGTGTTGTTGGGACTGAGAGAAGCCTTTTTGGCAGGGAGTTTTTTGTCATTGGAAGGTGAAGTGGATTTAGAGTCAGGTTTGACTTTATCACTCTGATTGCCTCCAGGGTTGGTATCAAGGCTTAGCACAACAGCAGGTTTCATTTCTGGAGGCGACGTATCTTTACTGGCAGGTATTACTTGTGGGGTTGGAGTCTCCTTTTTGGCAGCTGAAATAAAAATAACTGGCAAAGTTGACTATAGCACAAAAATAACTTTAAAATTGTTTTACAACTAACAAAAAGAATGGGAGAGACCCCCTGCCACAAAAAAAAAAAAAAAAAAAAAAAAAGCTCAAAAAAACTCACTTTTCACTTCGATAAAAATATATTTTGATTGTTATCATATTGAATGAGAGAATGAAATTGTACAATTGCTTCAGTATTTGTATCAGGGCTGAATGGAGCAACAACAGATCATTAAGCAGGTAAAAGTGAGAAACTGTAACAAATTTTGAGACATTAGACTATATAGTTCATAAATATATACAGAAATAAAGGCAATGTAGATAAGTACTTGTATATTTATATAATAAAAATGTGATCCTAACTCATGTATAAGATAGTTGCATAATTCCCACGAGTGTTTGGGGTCAGTGTTCAAGTCCAGGTAAAAGCCAGGATTTTGGATGCTGATTTTCAAGGCAAGCAGGTTAATTTGAAAATTGACATACCAGAATCTTCTTATGCTCTATTTTCCAACATGTGGATGGTATTTGTGCATAAGTGAATGTAACAAATCCAGATGAAATTTGAACTCGGCTTTCAGATTTCTCATTTGAGCCTCTATCTTTCTAATAGAAAATGATTGAGTTTTTCAGTCTTTAAATGGCTCTAACATTCAAATTCTCTTTTCTTATTTTGTAACAAGGGATGGGAAACCAAAGTGGAAAGAATATATTTCTACAGTTAATAAACTGAAACACTAATGAATTGCCATTATGATTAAAAATTGGTAATTTTCTCTGACCAAATAGTATTTAAATAAATATATATTTTTTTAACTAATTTAATTTTTGCAACATTTTTATTTTCTAAAAGAGCATCAAGAAAAAAAATGAAAATGAAGAGAATAAAAATTTTAAAAAATGAGCAATAGTATATTAAAAAATTTCAGATCAAATTTATTTCCAAGATATTAGAATTGTAATTTAACAAAGTTTTAGAAATTTAACAATGCCTTTAGGACATTGAGAAATATAAAAGCTTTTTAAATATTCTGCAAGAGTTTTTATATGTATTATAATTGATTTGATGATAGATTGACAAAAAAAAAAAATACAAGTGATGATATTCCTGAACTTGATAATTGGAAAGATAGAAAACAAAAATTAAAACTATAATAGGGATGAGAACTAGAGAAAAAAACACGTGTGAAACAGATTTCATTAGCAAAGCAGGATATTACAAATGTAAACATTATTAAATGTCCTACAAAGGTTTTTAAAATTTAACATTACAGATTAGAATTCCCATATCTTTATCCATTGATTGATGTGCTAAAAGTAAATTTGCAGAAATTATTTTTAGGCACCAAGATCAGTATGTGTAGTTTTTGATGAAGCAATTTAGAGATCAGAATGTATTTCTTGATTTTTTTTTTTTTTTTTATAATAAATTGAATTAGAGTTAAGTGAGTTCTACCTGAAAATTTAACTTTTAAGATTAATTACATATTATATATATATATATATATATATATATATATATATATATATATATATATATATATATGCTTTATAACCATAGGTGGAAGTGAAAAAAACATGTAAACATTTACAGTATATCTTAGTTCAGCCTAAAAAATATCTGTAAATTTGTTACTTTTAGTAAATTGAATAAATGTTCCAGCTACATAAAATTTATTGATATTACTTAGTAGTTTGAAAGTTAAATTAGTAACAATACAAAAACAAACTGCCTACTTTATGATTGAAGTAAAATGTATATTTCTTATTGTCATAACTTGAGAAAAAAATTGATGATTTCAAATTATTTTATGATAGGTAGACAGGCCTTCTTTGTAGGGTTGACACTACACACTCTTCCTACTACTGTTTGGCTTTGTCCTGTACAAAGTTAAGATTAGTTAAACATTAATCACATACCCTATTTTAATAAATGCACTTTGTTTAGAAATATTTTAAAATTTCATATGTAGCTAAAATATTTTACTCTTAAATTGTTAGCTAAGCATATTAAATTTAATAACCTAACTATAAATGAAAACTCAGCCAACACAAGGAGGCCCTGTTACAGAAATTAGAATTTTACTAAGATACACCAAGGAAATGTAATGGTTTACAATTGCTTGTAAGTATGATATAAAGTCACTATAAAACTTATAACAAAACTTTAAATAAATGAAATGCATAACTAAAATATTAAAAATAACTTTCAGTTTGTTTTTAAAAGCAAATTTACAGCTCAATGGTACTGATGACACTTAGTAACCTTAGCTAGTAACATTGTGATAAAAAATACTTGTAAAAGAGGCAGTCAAAGAGTAACTAAATATTGTCACTTCACATAGAAGCTTTAAAAAATTCCTTCCCAGGTTATTTAAATATTTTAGTAAAGTTAAATGTTGGTAATTTTAGCTTCACCTAATATAAAGAAAAAACAGATTTCTGTCAACTTTGAAAACATTGGAAAATTAATTCTGCATACACATACATTATATACATATATAATGACAGGTATGGAATATACAAAGTATATAAGATGAAATTTGTGAAAAATTACTAGAATGTTTAAAATATATTCTGATATTAATGTTTAAGAACATCCTCAGGACAATTGAATGAAAATAAATATATATATATATATATATATATATATATATATATATATATATATATATATATATATATATATATACACACACACATACATACATACACACACACGTAACTGTAGAGCAAAGTACAAATGTCCCTTAAATATCAATGGCTTGCAAAACAATATACCAAACCACTGTAAAATCAGCAAAAAACATGGAAAAAATATAAACAGGAGTAACTGAAAGAGCCAGGAAACAGAAACTATGCCCACAAAACATCTTTTACAAATAGCAATTATACAAAAAGCACAATCCTTTCTAAACATATATGGGAAATTAAAAACAAAATACACTGAAAACATCATAAAAAATAATGAAAACAGCATTAGCCTACATCAATTAATCCAAAAACTGTAAACTGTGCGTGGAGGAGAAAATAACTATAATCACTTCCCCAGGTCAACAAAAATTACTAACTGATCAGAAATTATCTCAAAATTCAAATATGAAAACAAATTTTTACTGTTACTTAAATTGAAAACTAAAAACAAATATATTGTAAAATATCACCATGAAAAATGCAAATCTGTGTATATACACACTATATACAACAACACAGATAATGTAACATACTTTAAAATAAACAAATAATATATACAACTCCAAAAAACAAAAATAAACAAATGCACAAATAAACAAAATGCAATAATAATGATTAAAAAGTTTAAACAAAACTATACAATATCTACAAATAACCCCCTTTAGATACACATTTATTTCTACTCAAGTGACTCTATAATAAATTTTAAATATAACCATTACAGTCTACCCAATAATCATTAAAATAATGCAATAGACCTTGCTACCCATAATGCCTAGCTTATATAAACTGTCAAGCCAACATACAAGACACATAGTCAGAAGATTGTGGTCAAGCATGAAACAGACTATTACTACTTGATGTTGACCAGTGTCCACTTTTATATTTACATATGCTCTATCCCTGACATAGAGTAATTGATACATATATAAAGGGCAGTTGTCTGTGTGCATGTGTGTGCCCAGTTAAAACTAAAAAACTACAATAGTTCATGACTAAGTAAATATGTATACAGACGTAAAAACTGTAAGAATTCTTATTCTCGAATCAGATTACCATTTGTCTTTTTTTTAATCTGCTAAATGCTATGTATTTTTAAAAGTTCTATTCTCTTGAATTTATTTTCACATCTATAGTAAATAAAAGTGTAACTTTAAAAAAATAAACATAAAAACAACAGGTTAAATTTAAAAGAAGAATATTAAATACAATTATTTGAAAAAATTTTTAATATTTATTCAAATATTCAAGTGTGTGTGTCTGGTTAAAACATCTAAATAAAGTAAATCAAGATATATATAAACATATTTAATTTAATAATTTTTTAATGTAAAATCTATAGTGGGCCTTATTTATTTTGGAGGGATTATTATTAATAAAATGTAAATAAACATAAAGTAAGAATTTAAGATATATTTAAACTTGAATTTATTTTCACATCTATAGTAAATAAAAGCAAAATAAATAAAAAAATGAATATTAAAACAACAAAATTAAAAAAAAGAATATTAAATACAATTATTTGACAAAAAGTTCAATATTTATTTATTCAAGTGTGTGTGTGTGTGTGTGTGTGTGTGTGAGTCTGGCTACAAAATAAATATACAAACAAACCACCCATCAATGGGCTTCGGATGCAATGGACAAAACCTGCAGGCAAAAAAACTTCCAAATCAGTGATGTATTTAAAAAATACCAGGCTTAGTGGAATGTATCAGATTAGTTCTCAAAGTGACCACTTGGTGGCAGGCCTTTCAATTGTAAACAAAGACAGAAAGTATTATACATTAGCAAGTGTGTGATAATAAAGTAGCTGTAAGAAATCTATTACTTATGTTATTTTGATATCTTTTGAAATATATCTATATTAAGTATATATTTATTTATGCCATATATACATGGTTATAGTATTTACATTATGATCATAACTACTGGTAGTTACTATAGTGGTTTTATAACTCAAAATTAATCCCTTCCCATCTACGGCTTTAATGGACCTCTATTAGTCCATTGATCAGAGATTTGCCTTTATATACAGACTCAGTATCACCCTAAAGGTCAACTGTGTGTGTGTGTGTGCATTATTGACTCATTAATATTTTTCAGCCATCTTATGGAAAATAATTTTTCTTATTCAATCTTTAAAAAATAAACTTCATTGTTTTTTTTGGTTTGTAATTAACATAAAAAAGTAAATTTTCAATTAAGTTTTATTAAAGTAGAAAACTATACCAAGCCTTATTTTTTCATAAATTAATTTAAATAAAATATAGTTAAATTTGTAAAAATATTCAACACAACTAAATGTTGGCCATAAGTCATGTCTATCTCTTCTAATTTTTATTTAACTAAAGTTTTTTCTTTTCAAATACAAATATAACTTGAAATTTAAACAATTGCTTTTCAAAATAGTAATTAAATTCATTTAGAGAAATGTTTGCTAATGTAATGTTTAAAAGTAAAACTTTATTTACTTAAAAAAAATCTAAATTCCCCTCCAAAAAGTAAATAATTATTTTTCAAAGAAGTAAGGCTCACTAGTTTTTGCTTAAAAAAAAAAAAAAAAAAAAAAAAAAAAAAAAAAAATTAAATTAAATGTTTAAATATATCTTAATTTAAGTTTATTTTTTATTAATAATAATTTGAAAAAATGTTAATGAACTTTTATCTAAGCCTGATCTGTTTGAAAACAACATTAACAGAGTATTTATGTTAGTATTTAAATCGAAAAATAAAGTGTCCTTTTCAATAAAAATATGGGGATGCTCAGCTCCATAAGACCCTCTCCAGTGTGGTATTTTTTTCAATTTAGTTATTTTGTAACAAATCAAAAAAACAAAGTTTATTTTTTAAAGATTGAATAAAAAATTATATTCCATAAGATGATTGAAAAATATCAATTGTCAATAATAAACTATTATTCAGAGATCTTCTGACCATCTCTGGATATCCCCACTAGTTTACCCATAAATATAACATACCATGTGTGCATGTGTGTGTTCTACTCACAACCCACTCATGGTTTATACTGTAACTATGCTGAGAAGACTTCAGTCATGAAGTCATATTTCCTGAATAATTAACAGAATGAAAAATATTTCTGTAAAAATTGATTTGATCAAGATCAAATTTATGGGTCTTCAACTTGAAATGGCAAAAAAAACAACAACAAACAAACAAAAAAAAAAAAAAAGAAAAAAAAGCAGCACAGAAGGAAATATAGAATAAAAGACAGTAGCCACCTTCAGTGTGTATATAAGCCAGTATTCACTGTAAATGCAAAACATGTCATACTATGTTATTCTTCCTGCATACAAACCATTTACACCTTTTGTATTTTGCAGACATTATACAAAAATGTCTATATAAAATGGTATAAAAATGGTGAAAAAAAGCATGTAGTTAGTCCTAAAAATGTAAATAAATAATTACTTTTTTTTACTTTTAGACTGTTTTAATGTAAATGACTGATATTTGTCAATATGACATATTTCAGACAGCATTAGTCATTATAGAAATATATAATTCGATGAAAATTACTTCACTTACAGGTTAATAATTAAATTCTGAAAAATATATTACTTTTTACTTATAGATCAAAATACATTTGTTTACTGTAGATATCTATTACAAGTTGATATTGAGTTAACTTTCTTTACTTGTGTGATGAACCCCCCCCCCCCTTAAGTTTATAAGCCTCTAATGCAACAGCTGAAGGACATAACTAAAAATGACAACAGTATATTCCCAACATATATAATGTGTAATATCATAAAAGAGATTATGAAATATGAATGTTCAATCAATATGGACAATTAATTAAGCCATAATAAAAACAAAATTTTCTTATAAAACATTTTTTATCCCTTTAAATTTCAAGGGTATATTTGAGATTAAAAAAAAAACTATTTCCAGCTGAATTGTGTCATTTTGAATACAATGTGAAATACTAAGTTTTTAAGTGATTGGATTAATCCTAAAGATTGAATCACACTCATTAGATGCTGTGTTACCTAAAAATTTAATTCATTTAATACAAAAGAAGAAACAATTTTGACATTAAAATTGAGCAAGATGTGTGCTGTTTCATATTGGGTTGGAACAAAATTTAATAGCATTTTTGATAGGTGGTATTTGAACATGTGCTTTTGTTTCACATATGACTGAAAATTATGACATATATACATATTCTAAAAAGTCACATTTCAATATGTCTTTCTATATGATTTATGTGTGGATTGTGAATTTTAAATGTTTTTACGTTAAAAGTGAAAATAATGGAGATGCATTTTGTTATTTGGTCCTCTTATTTTCATAAAGGAAAAAAATTAAACAGCAAAAAAAGATATGTGCTGTTTATTGAGATGGTGTCATAGCTGAGAGTTCTGTTTATAAGTGGTTCATTAGGTTCAGAAAATGAAATTTGGATTTGAAAGACTGACAACATTCTGGCAGTCCTGCAGTCATTGATGATGACCAAATCAAAATGCTGACTAAAAATAATCCTAGTCACATGGCTTGAAACAATGCAGAGGTACTCCAGATAGCTTATATGAGCATTGCAAGGCATTTGAAAACAATTAGATACATGAATTACTTCATGATTTAACAGAAAAAGATTTAATGGCTTGCATTTGTCTGTTGTTTTCTGCTCAAAAACAACCTACTTATGAAAAAAAAAAAAGATTGTTTGCAACATTGTTAAGTGAAAAATGTTCTAAAGAAAACAAAATAAACTTATTAACCAGTTTGCATCTGAAGAAGGTGGTGCTGTGTATCTGATCAGACTGGAAGAGCATTGTGCATTACAAGCTCCTTCTGTCAAATCACATTGTATTCAGACAAGTACTATTTCTAATTGGACCAATTAGAGGCATCAATCAATGAAAAGTACCTGGAATTAGTCAATTAGAAGGGTTTCATTTTTGCATCAAGACAGTGCCAAATCTCAAGTCTCTTTGCAGACCTGACAGAAATTGGTACAGCTTCAATGGGCTGTTCTACTACACTGACTGCACTTACCTAACCTTGCACCTTCAGATTACCATTTATTTGGATCACTACAAAATTCTTTGAATGTGAAAAACTTCAATTATCTGAAAGCCAGCAAAAAACACTTAGAGCAGTTCATCACTCAGAAAGATGTCAAATTCTTGAAGAACAGATTCATGAAAATGCCTTAATGATTGCAAAGTGTAGTGGAACAAAATAGCAATATATGGTCGAATAAATGTATGTACAAAATTTTAAATATTGTCTTTGAAATTCACTTGAAAATACTAGAAACTTTTGTTCTAACCCAAAAGTTCTATCCTCCCAGATATTATCTTTCCATGCAAAGAACTGATCTAAGTGCTTCCCCACCACCAGTCATTTAGAGAAATTTTAAATATTTTTCATTCAGAGAATTTTATAAAGATGACAAAAAAATAATGATGATAATTCAAAGGTGAATATAGCAGACAAGTGAAAAACTTCTCAGGTTATTACATTTTACCAAAGAACCATGCCTAATGGCATATTATTCTTTCTTTTCGCAAATTTTGGATATATTTTGTTAACAGCTTTAATTAATCTGATTGGTAGTAGCATTTGTTCAAATGAATCATTTGCTTCTCCAGAAGGAGCTCATGATAGAGGACTCTTTCAAGTTTACGAGAACAGCATTACTTCCTTTGGAAGAAGTTTGGCCTTTTGGTTTGGTTAGTTACTTGCTCCACTATCCCTTGCATTATGTACTATTGTAAAGTATCTACTTTTCAGCATCTGTCATAATTTCTAATAAGAATAATCTTTTTACTACATTTAATAAAATCTTGTCCAGTAGAAATTTCTTTTTTGCATAGGTGAAAGACACATGACATGCCAAAATAATAAAAACTGATGCAAATGATTGAGTATGATTAAAATGTTCTATATTATGCAACATTGATTGTTATCAATCAATGGTTCAACTGATCATAGAGCATTGCTCAGTGAGAAATAGCCAATTTAAAACTTCACAGAATTTTTTTGCATGATTGATTACTCACAGTAACTTTTCCATAAACTGAATAAATGTTTGAATCTCAGTTGCATTTTTATCTTTTCTTTAAAGTAAAACCATTAACAATTAAAAATTTCTTCTATCTTCAATGTTAGAATCAATAAAAAAATAAATAAATAAAAAGTCAGTAATGTATTTTGCATCCTCCTGATTTAATGTTTTCCTCTTAACTTATCTTTATAATTTTTGAAAATATCAATAACTGGCAATGACTGTTTAGTGTCACTGTTACTATTTTAAAATTTTGCCTGCTTTGGTCATGAAATGGGAACGTCATTATTTGAACTTTCAGTCTATAGTTTATCCAATTTTATGCATATTCAGATCATTATAAAATGATCAGGAAAATTTATGAACTTTTTTTTTTACAGAATTAGCTATTCATTTAAATTTTAAGATATTGGTATTTCATGTTCAATGTCATTTGTAACATTTCTGCTATATGCAATCAAAATATTGCAAGATTTCAAGAACTATTGCAAGATTCTTCATATGTACATTTTATTAAAAAAGGAAAAGAATAGGATAAATAATAAAAAGGTTATTTCTTCAATCTTTGTCCTTTAAAACTGATATTTAAGAGCATTAAAATGAGCAGCATTAAGCAGGTAGACAGTATGCTTTTGTTTTTGTAGTTAAGTGGAATGTAAACAAAAAAAGAAGTTATTCAAGAACCAAGAATCTAAATAGATATTGCCAAAATGTAAACAAAAATGTTATCCCAAATGTTTTTTGCATAGGATACAAAAACATTTGCATCTATGTGCTTTATATAATGGAAAATGAAGAGAAGAATATATATAACCTATAATTTGTCTAAATATCATTTTTTTTTTTTTTTTTTTTATTTCTAAAACAAACATGAGTAACCAAAAGTGCTCTCTATATGAAAAGCATTAAAAATGTCAAGAATATTTAAAAGGGAAAAGACTGGTGAGGGGAAGTTGCTTGTATAAGTTAACTGTTATATCAGATGCTTTGTAAAATCATTATGTATTTTAATTAGTACTTTTGCTTTTACAGTTTGTTTTCATTTCACACTAGTTATGAGTAATGCAGTTCATCTTGTACAATAGGCTAGCACCCCAAATGTATATTTGCTATAAAAAATAGATCACTCAAGATATGGAGACTTAAATTTTCACCTCATGTGTCATGTGACACAAGCGATTTTTGTTTGCATTGAAGTATAGGAACAAGGAAAATGATATGTGCCAAACATGAATAACTTTTAGAAGAGAAGTGAAATAAAGTTAAAAAAATTTAAGATATTCTCTAGAATCTAAATGAAGTATTTTAAAAGCAATTTCAGTATAAATAAGTTTACTGATTATGAATTAAAAAAAATAATGCGACATTTTACCAGATTTTTATAATTCAGACAAGGATTTAAAAAAGAAAAGAATAAAAAGAGTTAATGGCTAATATTATTTCAGTGACCAAATTCATAGTACAGAGATGAACAAGTCAAAATGACTTAGCTAATATATTGCACCAAATATACAATCAAATGTATTCCATCACTACCAGTAGGACTATAAAAATTTGAATCTCTAGTTCTGTCTAATTATCTCAGAAAATTAGATAATTTCTATACCCAAAACTCACAAATGAATTCTTAGTGTGAGGCAGAGTGTATTTAGTGAGGTTTATCAAAGGAAAAACTATTTGATACAAATCAAACTTTGGATGATTTTTTTCTCTTAGAACATTTTCAAACTAGTATTTTTTTTCTTTTTAAAATCACATTGGTTCTGATCAAAACTGGTCTTGAGAGAAACTAGTTTAAAAGATAATTTAGTTTTGATGCTAATATCTTCGATAATAAGTGTAAAAAACTGATAATTGTGATATGAAGCATATACGAGCTGTACCACACTTAAAACAGTTTGATGAATAATTACTGAGAAGTTATAATTATTAAAGGTTTCAGAAAAGTGTAAATAAATTTATTTAGGAATAACCTTGGACTTAAACCTTGAATGACTAAAATTATTTGGATATCTTTATTACATTTTGTTTATCTAGTAATTTCTGGAAAAAACAAAAAAAAACGTACAAATTTGAACTATCCTACTGTAACTGTGCTTGTCCATCCCTTCGTTATTTTGCATGATAGTTATGTGCTGCAGTTAACTCATAAATAGTGGATTTTTCAGTTTTGATTTGTAGAAAGAAGAGACAAAGACACTA
>OZ010593.1:316344-670076 GCA_963932145.1 Acanthosepion lycidas | reverse complement strand
CTTGTACTTGAGCAACATCTCGCTCTTCAGCCACAGCGCACATAGGTTCTCTGGGTTCTGTTATTTTGCGCATTTCATTTAACCATCTCTGCGGTACTCTAGTAAGTTGGTTGGCTCGATTGTTACACGACAAGCTCAACATCAATGTCCAGCTTGTATTCTAAGGCCAACTCTTGGAGTGTGGCTAGCTGACGTCTGATTAGCATCTTGGAGGCTGCCTTGGTGCGCACTCTCGTCCGTCCAGACAGTGTCAGCTACCCAGTGATGCACACATGCTGAGTCTGTCCGTAAATGAATGGTTTTAGCCTTCCATTGTAATGCAAGGTTGACACCTCGCAACACAGCATCAGGCTCAGCAAAGTTGATGTGCTTTCTTCGTGCACCGGTCGGAGCCAGCTTGCGTCTTCTGCCATGGCGCCATTGCTCTCCACAACCACAATGGCGGCTAAGGAGCTTGCATCTACCCACACGGTTACATTTTGCTCACTGATGCACCAGTCACCTTTCACTGGATCATCTTGGGCTAGTCTCTTAAAAATGTCGTCGATCATCCAGTGGTAACAGTGTTTGCCCTCCACTTCACAAATGCCGTGGCGACACGTAACCAACCGCATACCGGAAAATGACCAGTCAACTTCCCACGCAGTGAGAAGACAATTCGGCGGGTAAGTTTATCGGGGACTAAAAGGAAGTTCCCATCCACGATACCATCGCAGTTTTCCTTGCTCCTCTCAGACATACAATCCCAATACGCATGTGCCAATTCTTAACCATTCTGGGGTCTTACTTGACAGACCAAACTGCTCCAAATGTTCCTTGACGCGGACCACAGAACACACACTCTCATTCACAAAAACGTCGTCAATATTAGAGGAAGAGGCTACGTTGACGATCTCGTCCTGGCTCAAGACGGTATTAACAATGGCCTGCATGATTAAAGGGGCGACATTGAGCCTAAATCCTAGACGGGTTAGACAATACCTTTGTCCCTTAATCTCCACTGTTTGGAATGGCCAAAGGAACATGTTGATGTGTACCTGCAGATAGGCCCAGCGTAGGTCCAGCAATGCAGCATTTGGTCCTTGCTGATGCCATTCCCGTAATTTTTGCGAACAAACATCTACGTTGGCCGCATACGTGTCAACGTACTCATTGAGTTCCTGATAGTCCATAACGGGCCGAACTTTTTGTTTGTTTTCCTGCAGAATGGCCATGAGCGGGATTAAACCCTTTGGGGGTCTGAGTTCCTCCTCCGGGTAAGGAAGCAGCCATCCATTATCTATCCAAATCTGGAGTTCCCAATCATACTCCTCCCAAATTTGTGCGTGTGCTGGATATTCTGCCAGTCTATTTCTTAACGTACCCAGAGGTTGGTTGCCAGCCCGTTTCCAAGATGCGGTCCACCTCCGAGTGGTCTCATCGAATTCTACTTTAAAGTCAGGCTTGGTAATGGTGATGGCAGCAACAACTGGTTCAACACACTGCGGAAACTTCACCTCACCGGTGCCAGTTACAGATATTCCTCCCAACTGTTTGATGGCGTCTAGTCCAAGCAGGAAGTCAAATCCAAGCAGGTCTCCGTCCATGACTAGGGCTTCCATAGCGATGGACGGCTTTGCACCAACGCTAACTTGTACCACTTCGATTCCACAGCCGTCAAGTGTGCCTCCGTCTACTGTAAGCACGCGTGTTGATTTTCTTGTCCATGCTCGACAGCATGACTTGCGGACTAGTGAATGTGTGCATCCTGTATCCACCAGAGCTATACATGGTATTCCATTGATACGAACTGTCACTACATGCAATGTGCCATTTACAAGGGTTTTGGGGAGGATATTGGCGCTGAATTCTTGCCCCCTTAGCCTGTGTTCCGGACAACACCGAGCAATGTGCCCTTGCCGATTACATTGATAGCAAGTGATGGTCCGTCGGTGCTTGGTGCCAGCACCTTTGGATGGATCACAACCCAGGAGACAATCGCTCGCCCTATGATTGGGTCCATCACATTTATAGCACCTCGTGTGCACATCTGTTTCCTTCAACTATGCAGCCACTGCGGCCTGCTCCGTAGAACCAGTGCACTTCTTCAAAATAGCGCGAACTCGTGCCAGCACATGTGTCAAATCCAGGTCTTCCATCTGGGATGACGCTCCTCTGCATGCTCAGGCAATCCAGCAACGAATGCACACTGCAAACACTTTTCTGATACGCCACCAAACAGAACCGCGAGTCTGCGCAGTTCTGCCAAAAAGACGTCTACCGTTTCCCCTGGCTGAAGGTGACGTTCTGCAAACTGCTTCCACGCGGAGAAGGGATCTAAGACGAAAGCCGTGTATAATGCTTTCTTAACGCAATTGAAGTCTGTGCGCTTCTCCTCACTCAATTGCTGGTATACAGCATATGTGCCATCTGCCAAACGCATTGGGATAACACACTTAATTCGCTTCACACCACTCAACTGACATATTAGTTTTGCCTTCTCCAACCATTCCACTACCGACTGTCCAGAATCGCTTCCATCGAACAGTGGTGTCAGCTTTGGTTGAGGGCCATTATGCCGAAATAGCTTGTGCGAGAAAACGGGGGGAAAAAACCCCCCAAAAAACAACTTCTTGTGACATAACAACGAAGGCTTTCTTGCAAACCTGAAACGAACGCCTTCTCTTCCGAATGAACACTTTACGACAGCAAACGAGCAAAACGGCACCCAAAACTGCTGCCGACCGCAACGACTTTTGTCGCCCGAGAAAAGACGCCAAATGACTCATGCCTCTTCTTGTAGTCCTCAGTCAAGTCCATTATGGTACTCCAAGGTGTGCCCAGCGACAACACGCACACACAGTTTGTGGACGCTTCTGCGCATGCTCATTACACATAATCAAAATAGTTTTTAAAGTCTTCATAAAACACTTTAATTTATAATTACCTACCTCATATTATGACTAAATTTTCCATTTTTAAAATTCTCTTTTGTATTTTCAATTAAGTTTACAATAAGCAGAAAACATAACAAATAAATGTTGTTTGCTAATGGTTCATTCAGGTTTTTTAACCAAAAATTGATAGAAAAAGTATTATTTTCTTACTTTTTATTAAAGCAAAATTAGTTTTTGTAGTCAGTTGTTTTCTTTCCATTTAGAGAAATTCCTACAACTATCTAAATTTAGGTCCTTCAACTTTTCTTGGTGTGTGTATATAAGAGCTCCATTTATTAAAGCCTGCCACCATTGGTGGGAAATAAGAATTTTTTTTAATTGAAGAAATTAGTTGCTTTTATAATAAATATAATAAAATTTTAATTAAAAAGTTTTCATAGTCTCTAAAACCCAAACCAATTATTCCAGACTAATGTTCTCTCATCCCCAGAATGATAATCTTGATCTCTGATACAGTTTTATCTTTTGTTTTTTAAAATGTCCCCAGTCATATGGATTTTAACTTTAAGTATATGAAAATTCAAGTATCAATTTTCTGGATATTTGTTACATACACTAAAATTTAAAATTTATAGAATGTTTTATAGATTAAAAAAAGGAAGAAAAAAAGAAAGACAAAAATGGTATGTTGATATATATTACTCCCTCTCTCCAGTAGTATATTGTGCTAAATAAATATTAAAATATTTTATACAAAAGGTTTTGTATGGATGAATTTGCTTTATAATTCACATACATAAAATGTTATGTGGATCTATATCCATGTGTTGTGTGTGTAACACTTTTTACATCATTGGAAGAGTCCACTATATAGATGTAATAGAAACAAATAAAGTACTAGAGTTTGACTTAAATTATTTTTAGTTTACAGATTAATGTATAGTAAGTTTGCAGTTGTACTTATAAAATATCAAAAACAAAATAAGTTTTTGTCAACATAAGACAATATGTAAATGTAAATGATTGACTGTATCTTCTTGGATATAAGTAAAAAAATTGATAAAAAAATTTGCAAATTTGTTTTATAATGCAAAATAACATTTGTGATTTTCTATTTTCAAAGTAAAATGCTTGGGGAAATTTATATATTCAACTATTTTATTTTTTAAAAAGTTTTTTATGATCAAAACACTCGGGTAAATTCTTCTGAAGGCAAATCATCACAAGAACTGTTGTT
The DNA here is from genome assembly GCA_963932145.1 of Acanthosepion lycidas. NCBI lineage: Eukaryota > Metazoa > Mollusca > Cephalopoda > Sepiida > Sepiidae > Acanthosepion > Acanthosepion lycidas. The sequence goes on along the minus strand of OZ010593.1, from coordinate 665,963 downwards.
GCTGTTGTAAGGAAGCATCAGAATGAGCATTACATTTTCATAAGCAGCTAAATTTAGCAATTTACAAAGTAGCTACATGCTTCCTCTTGAATATCTGAACAGGTTAGTCCGGTTCAAATAGCTTTACTCTATCTATTAATGCCTACTGTACCAAAAATGGGACAATGGGCATTAATAGATAGAAGTCTATTATTAATAGCAGATCTTTTTAAAAGTCTATAATTAATACTGGATTTTAATTTTTGTAATTAATACCGGATTTTACAGTGGTCATTAATGGGTTAATAATCAAACTTGTAAGCTGAAAGCAGTTCAACTTCTTAAACAACCATTGTGATCCAACTTTCTTTCTCATTTCTTTGTGGTAAGTTTGGTAAATTGCATCTTCAACCAACACTGACAAGTTGTACAGCTGTTATGTTATTATATCACAGATTTTATAAGTACTTAAATGTAGTAGTGCAATTTAATATGGTATTAATATTGGAATTACACTCTGTTGAAATAAATTTTATCTTCTAAAAAGTTTTTTCTATGCAACAACAAATAACAAGTGGCAACTGAAACATTGCAAGTATAACTAACGGACAAGCTTGTAAATATATACAAATAGAACAGCATACATTGAGACAACTGTTAAATATCTAAACCACTGAATTGTTCTCATGTTGTCAGCAAGTGCATCTACTCAGATATTTTGAAAATCTTACTGACTGCATGTAGAAAGAGAGCTTCATCTTGCTTATTATTTGTTCTTCATTCTTTAGAATAACATGTTTAGTAATGAAATATTTTGCTATCACCACTGATTCAAACCTGTGAATACCTTTCCTTTTGTAAAATAATTATACACTCAGGTAGAATTATTCCACTATTTCTCAACATAGAAGAAATGTAAAAAAAAATGTACACAGCAGTTGGATCAATTTCAGCCTCTACTTTTTTTATATACCTTTACTGATGAAGTTATGCTATGAACATATGAATGAATTGGCAGTTTTTTTTTTTTTTTTTTGCCTAAAGCATAGAAATATATCTTGATCTTCCAGTAAATCTGAATGGAATTTTACAAATATCTCTGAAATTATTTAACTTTTTTTTTATTTTAATAATTGTTAATGTTTTATCAAATAATGAAAATAACTTTACAGTGTAAACACAAACCTAAATTCAAATGCCTTTTCTATAATGTTATGCTAGGTTGCATCAGCATTTGGAGAAGTGGCCTAAGTAAATTGTAAATACAATCAAGATGCCCTAATTCATAAGATGACTTATGTAAAGGGCATACTAACTAGTGAGTTGAGTTCTGTTTCACTAATGACTTTTCGTGTTGCTTTTTACATACATAGAATATAATTGGATGAAAATGTACTGAATGTACAAGATAATTTTGTTGTTGACCTAAAAACTCAAAAAAAATTTGTACTTATTAGACAGAAGTATGTCTGATTAAAAACAAAATTAATAATTACTGCAATTCACAACTGCAAGGTTTTATCAATAGCAGCTGTATCATGCATTTTGTTAGAAATAAAATGCGATTTGTCAGTTTTTGAAATGTCACCATATATAAAGTTTTTCTTAATACATTAAGTAAATATGGTGTTCTGATTGTTGATTTATTCAGTCATATTTATACAAATATTCTAAAAATGAGACAGTTGTATTTTTCTATAAAATACAAAACAAGATTTGCTACTTTTTTTATAAAATTCTATAAGAAAAAATAATAATTTAACTGAGTCAAAAATGTGTAATAATTCTATTATAGATTTTGTTAATGCAAGAATAGACTGATGAGTTGCTATAAGTAATCTGCATCTCATATAATTAACCACTTTTAATTTTTCCAAAACTAATGATGGGATTCATGAAGATATGTGTACTATTAACAAACATATATTTCCCATGAGAGATAAATTATACTAGACTACATGTCACTCTTACGATGTGGCAACAACTTTATGAATTCTAGCAGATTTTCTACATTTCACATTGTTAACAAAGTTACTGAAACTCTAAGAAATATGTTGCAAGTAAAAATTACAGAATAGATGCAAAGCTTACAAGTTGCTATTAATTTGAAACTTTGAAATTGAAAATGTTTCATACTGCTATTTGTTTATATCTCTACAAAAAGAACCAGTTTTCATCCATACTGCATAGATAGATGCTTTCAACATTCAGAAAATCAAACATTAGTTTTTTATTTTTACATATTAAAACATGTAGTGCTTAATAATGGGAGATGCATTGTATTTATTTTAAGTACAGTCCTCTTAACATACTTTTTACCTAAGAGGAGATCCAAGTGTAACTGTTTTCTACTGAGGAAAAATACCCTGATATCACAATTTTTTTTCCAAGATGAACTCAGATCTCTGTAAAATGTTCTAATGCACAAAATTATCCCATTTACAAGATATTAGCTATTGGTTAATACTAAATTAGGCACATCTAATTTTCTGATGAAATGAAATATTACCAGAGTATTATTATAGGAAAGCAGTTTTTTCTTTCACTATTTATCACGAGCATTTAATCATTCTTACTTTTTACAGAATGTACCACTAAGAAAAAAATATTGATTTGAATTCAAAATTTTTATTCTCCTGATTTATATTTTGTAAATAAAAGCATCTCATTAACCATCATCTAGAAATTGCTCAACAAGTCCACTAATATTATCAAGTACTTACTGCATAGCTATTTCTGCAAAACTTAACTCTGTGATGTTATGTCTGTGAGATATATATATATATATATATTTTTTTTATAGATCAATGCAGGGATAAAATAATGACTTGTAGTTTTACTTTTTTTCTTTGACTAAAGTTGCCAAATTTGAACATTTTGCTTTTTTGTATTATTTGAAGCCTGACTGGTAAATCTGTGATGTTATTTTGTTATTAATTTCTTTTTACTCATTTGTTTCAGGATGATCCAAAAGATGTCATTAATGGATACCAGTTCACCTATCGAATAAGGGATTTGGAGCGTCCTAGGTTTTGGTATCTCAGCATGGTCAGTTGTCATAGAGAGGTGATCAACCAAACAGCCTGTGACTGGGCACAGTCACCTACCAACATTGAGATTGCCTATGACATTTGGATGGTAAATGGTCACCCTTCTACCAAACACATCAATCCTTTTGAACACCAGTTTTCCTTCGAACTCCATGATGTTGTTGAAATCTACCTGATTGCCTTGTTGTTCTACTGTATATTGTTGCCTATTTGGTTGCGTGCCTGCAATAAACTCACTCAACACCCTGTCACTAAATTGCTCACACTGAACATTGTCCTTGAGCTTCTAGGCATCCTGCTCAACTTTTTACATGTCATAAAATTTGCATTTGATGGCATTGGTCTGTCATGGTTGTCAATAATTGGCAATGGGATTGATGTCTTGGCCGAGTGCCTTTTTGTTTTGCTGGTCTTAGTTATTGCAAAAGGGTGGGCAATCACACGCATTCATCTTGAGGGCAAGTGTATTGTCTTCTCTGTTTGGGGTCTGTACACATTCCTTAATGCCCTGCTCTTTGTGTGGAATCTTACAGAAATTGATATCATCTCAAATATTGATGAATGGCAGACTGGACCAGGCTACCTTACTCTACTCTTTCGTATAGTCATAATGCTGTGGTTTTTGTTTGAACTTCGACGGACATTCCTTAATGATCCACAGTCAAAGAGGTTGCTCTTTTTCCAGCATTTTGGGGCAGGAATCCTTGTCTGGTTCTTCTACCTCCCTGTACTTGTGATGATCAGTTCCCAGATCTCTGCTTTGTGGCGTTATAAAACTATTCTCAGTATTACGTATGGTGCTGATTTTTTGTCGGCTATTTGTTTAGTGCATCTTTTGTGGCCATCACGGTCTGTTTTGTATCTTATCAAGCAAGATGGACTCATTGGCACATATGAGATGGAAGTCACAGGCTTTTTGGAAGGGGAATCTGAGAACAGTTCTACTCAGTTGTTACCTAACGAAGAAAGTGAAAAGACAAAGGATAATGATGCCGATTCTACTGTTTCCTCTTTGCAAAATGGCAATGTCCATATAAACGAGAAAGATCTCTTGTTTGATTGATTGATCAGTTTCCTGCAAATGTTTGTTGTGATATATATGTAAAGAATTCTTTTTTTTTTTTTTTGGTGTGTGTGTGTGGGGAGGGGGTCCTTTTTACAGAATGCCAAACTTTCACAAAACTTGAATATTAATCGTTACTGTTCAATATTTTTGAAGTTGTACAAAATTTCTGTGAGTCTTTTTATGTTTTTTAATGCTATTATGTCTTTTTCAATGCATTAAAAAATTTGTTTTTTTTTCTCCTGCCTGTAAATCTTTGTCAATTTGTGGTTGTTTTCCAACAGAAAAGGAAACTGTTTAAAAATACTTCTAAGTCAGTATATTTTAGTCTATATGACAATATGGTTCGATTAATATGTGGAAGGAAGATGTTTGTAAATTGACCTTCTAAAAACTAATGTAAACAATGTACATTTTTCTTCTCTATGTGTTCTATACAGATGAGGATATACATTCTATTTTTATTCTTTCAGCACACAAATGGCCCCTCATGTGAAATAACTATAAAATGCAAAATGAATTAAAATTTACATGTTTGGAATTTGCAAAGTTTTAAATGATTCTAGCTTAACTGAAAACCTATTTTGAAATAACATTGTAACTTGGTACAATGGGTTAAATTTTTAAAAACTTGGTTTGAAAGTTAATGCATTTTAAAACTTATATTTTTTAAAGATTTGACAATATTTGTTTGGAAAATATTTCACTCTGCAATACTGTATTTTGTCAATATTACAGTTTGAATTTTGTTTTTTTAATGAATGTTTGGCAGTCTGTGCATTGTTCTTCTGGCATTAGCTTCCCTTTAACAAGGGAAATAACCTTGTATTCATTTTAAGGTGGGAAACTTAATATTTTTGAAGGAGAAAACTGCTAAAATTTGAGAAAAAAAAAGAAGATATATTGACTAGTGTTAATAAAAAGTTGAAAATTTAACTATTATCAAAGAACTTAATACACAGTTGTTAAAATCAAAGCTATGTTCAAAGTCAAATAACGTTATTCTTTTTACGACTTGATTTAATCAATGTATAATTGTGCATTAAGTAGAATTATGTCAGTCTTGCATTTCTTTTATTTCATTAACAAGTTACCAAGATTTGTTCTTTTAAGAACATTTGGCATTGCCTATTTCTGTATTATTTCAGTATATCATATACCTGGGTATATGCTGACATGGTTTGTCATTCATTTGTGTCAAGTGAATATGAAATTTAGCTTAAGAGTTCTTTCAGATTAAGGCAACTTGCTTTTTTTTTTTTTTTTTTTAACAGGTCAGTAAGTGAAATATGCATAACAAGCTTTATTTTCTGTCTTTGTGTTAAGTTTAATTGAATCAAATTAAAACCTGATTCTCACAGATCTCTTGGTCAAATACTCTAAAACTAGAAATATCTTTGAGGAATGCTTTTCATAACTTTATTAAAGTTATAGTGCATGTTGCTTAAATAGTGAAGTAAAATAGTATTAAACAATGTGAAAATGAAGATGCTATCACAAGAAATAATGGTAAATGTATGTCCTCTGAATATTTTGGATAAGGCTATCAATTTTTTTTTTTTTTTTTTTTAATCATTTCACCTCAAGCAAGGCAATAAACCCACTAAGACATAAGGGGTTACTGAGTGTGAAATAATATGTGAAAAAGAAAACATTAAGGAAAGAGAATGATGAAAGAAGAGGAATTAAGAAAACAGAAGCTAATGATTAACATTTATTTAAATTTTTCAAGATCAAAGTTGATGAGAAAATAAGAAGCTAGAGGAGATAGTTCCACAAACAAGAAGAGCCTGAGAAGAAACTGTTTGCATAGAACTTAGTGACATTTAGCCATTTCAACTGTAAAATGATTAGACTTTGCCATCTATTTAGTACTGCGTTTTAAATATAAAAGTCTAGGTACCATAGAGGAAAATCCGTCAGAACAATTAACATGAAAGTATTTATAGAAAAGGCACAGGAAAGCTATGCTACAGCAGTGGGAAAGCTGAGATGTCAGTTTAGGATCAATAAGATTGCAGATTCTCTTTGTATTTTATCAAAGAATCTCTAAATACACAGCAGAAACATCAGACCAGATGTGACAGCAATATTTAATGCATGGACACATAGTAGACTCATAAATATGTAAGATAGATTCTGGCAAGAAAAATTGTCTGGCACAATGCAGTTAATCAAATTTCCCAGATATAATCTTTCTACTTCATGTCAGCAGAAAATGTTAGCTCAAGAAGGTAGAATGAGTCATTCTCTTGGAGGTTAGCATCAGCCATGCTGATGGAAGGCAAAAAAAGGTTTTCTCAGATGATTAAAAGAGAGCAGTTTCATTTTGGAGGCATTAAAATTAACGCCATTTTTTGCCCGAGTTAACAATAGAGCGTAGGTCATTTTTTAAATCACCTGCCAATTTAAGCATATTGAACCTTATTCTCTTGTTTCCTTTGTTAACAACTCCTTTGTTGACCTTTATCTGAAAATGATTAAATACTAATAAATCAACAGGACCAGTCAAAGGCTAATTATTTAATATTTGTATTCGAGATAGTCTGTGTATATTGGTGCAATAGTTGAGGTTTCAATAGCAAATATAGATTTGTGCTTGTTACAACCAACTTTTCCTCCAGAATTCAATTTTGATGCATTTCCATGCCAATATATATATGAATATATGGTAAATAATTTGAAATATCAACTCTTTAAAATATGACACAGATACAGTGTAACCCGGATATAAGAGAGATTTTCTCTGGTCCCAAATTAGAGCCATACTTACCTAAACAAAATAAACCAAACCCGGATATAAGAGAAACCCGGATATAAGATACTTATTCTCTGGTCCCGACAACTCTCTTATATCCGGGTTACACTGTATTGTCAATAAGCAATAAGAAACTTAAGAACATTCCATAAAAGTGAATATTACCATTTGGCTTGTTATTGAAATAGTGTAGAATATCTGTGTTGTAGAATTTCTCTTGACTTTGCAGTTTATACATATAAATTGACTACATTTCACCTTAGGTTTGACAGCTTTATTACAATTTCTATGTTTATTAAATTTCTACAAATAACTTAGCAGTTAACATTCTACATTTGCCAAGTACTTATGAATGATCTGTGTTAGATATGAGACTGGAGTTTCTTTTTTATATTTCTGTTTAATCTTTTTCTTTATCTGTTTTCAGATTATTGCATTAAATAAATCAAGTTGTGACAAATTCTCTATTAATGATGTTTCAAAAATATGCCATTTCCCCCTCAAATATATTGTGCTGTAAAAGTACTCTTTATTTTTCATATTTTGTTTAAAGAACAAATTTTTGTGATCTGTTTTTGTATTGTTCATTGTAACTGAAGTTAATTTTCAGCTGTTTTTCCTTTTTTCTTTAGGAAACAAATTCAGAAAAAAGTATCAAGTTTTTCAGAAGGGTTTTTTATTTTAATTTTTTAAAAAATTTTTTTTTTTTTTGTCATTCTTGAGAAATTAAACAAAAATGTCCAAAATAGATTAAATTGATCACTTCATTTTTTTTTTTAAACTTACTTTTTTAAAATTTATTTTTGGCAACATTATTAATGAACTTTAAAAGTTTATTAATGGAGGATTTGGTGTCTATATAATAATGTTTGTATTTTTTATGTAAATCTTTTAAGATTACTATTTAATTTTTGGCATTAGAAGCCAATGCTTTTAAATTTTTATGCTTTGATCTGATATTTAGATCAACGGAATTCATTCCTCATTTGATAATCAGGTGGGAAAATATACTTAAGGGTCAAGAGAAAAAACTTTTTATTTCCTCTTTTCAATGCAAAAGACTTGGATGTTTACTGGTAACTTTGCTTCTATTTCAATTTAAAAACGTTTAACACAAACATTTCAGAATAGGCTATTTTTGAAATAAAAAAGATTTGGTGCCATTAATTGTTGCAGTAATTAATAAAGTATAGAAATAGAATAAAATAAATAAGATAAGAAAGAAAGAAAGCAATTTTTTTTATTTTTTTTGGGATCTAATGTCCTTTGACATCATTGAAACAAGTGTAATGAACTTTATTCTGGTACAAACTCACTTAATTAAAAAAAAAAAAAAAGAAAAATAATTAAAACATTAATCTTAATTATTTTTCTGTCACATTTCTTCAATTTTTTTTAAATTGAATGTAGAAAGTCTAATTTAAATTCAGAAATCGATTTCAATTTTCAGGGAAAAATAGTAATTTGAAGCTTAAATAATCTAAATGAAATATATTTGACAATTTGAAAACGTTTTTACTCCATATTGTAAAAATTGCATTAATTTTCCTTTTGACATTAAGATTCTCTAACTTAGCAGAAATAAGCAAGAATTTTTTGTCATTATTTTCTTATTCTTTGAATTTTTCTTCTCTTTTGCCCATTTTTTTTTCTTTTTACACACACACACACACACACATACACACACATTTTATTTTTATTGTATTTCTATGAAATTTCCAATATGAAGAGTTTGCAAACAAATTTCAGGTGGGAATTTACATAGATTTTTGTAAATTTTCCAGTCAGTACCTTGAAGAACACAATTGTTGCCACGATCCCCGTCCTTTTAATAAACTTTGCTCACCAATTTTCAACTCAAACATCTTGCGGCTTTTGTTGTTATTGTTGTTGTTGCATGTACAGATGTATTATGTAGTGTATATCAGTGGTTGATGAGTGGGAATGGTTTAATGAAATACCTGTCTGAGGATTTACTGATCTGAGAAAATGGTATCAGTCTTACTGGTTAATTTTAATTTACTCATCATTTTACAATTGGAATGACTAGTTATAACTGTAAGTTTTATGCTAACAGTTTCTTCTCTCACACTTCTCACTTGTAGAACTCTCTTCTGGCTTTCCAGTCAAGTTAGATTTTCAAAAAATTTAAATGTAATATCAATTGTTATCTTCTGTCTTCTTAATTCCTATTCTGTTATTGTTCTCTCTCCTTAATGTTTTTCTCTTTCTCATATTCTTTCACACTCAGTACTTGTATCTCAGTGGCTTTATTGCCTCGATTGTGGTGAAATGATTAAAAATAAATACTAGTGTTTTTGTGCAATTATCTTTGAAAAGTTAAATTATTCTCTCATATGCACTTCTCCATATTTATACATAGAAACATGTAACATTCATGATCTGTGCCAAGTTATTTTTTTTATCAGGATTGAGTAATGTGAAGGCAATGGTGGCTATGAATTCAATGAATAAATACATATTTTTCATTAAAAAATACAAACTAATATATAAATAGATTTAAGTTGGTGTATTGGCTTAACTTGGTTTTATTCCTACTAATGGTTATTAGGGTGGGTCAATTTTGGAACCGTGGTATTGCATGCAATTTGAAAGTTGAGCTTTGACATGATAAATAATGACAAAATATTTTTTCCAAATTATTACCATTTTTTGAGGAAATGAGTTTAAAGATTAAGTTTAAAACCATAGCGTCAACATTTCATTGTGGTGATTAGTGAAAGCCTTATAGCACAGATTTATAAAATTTATAATTTACTGAAGTTTTACAAATTGTATATGAACAAAAATTGATAAAAGCTATGAATCTAATTTTTGGTGTCAGTACTTATCACATCAAAATTCAGCTTTTACACCAAGTGTAATGTGGATTTTTCTTTAAAAAAAAAATAAAAAAATAAAATGAAAACCTGCTCTAATGAAGTTATGTGATGTTTATTACCAGGAATTCTTTTGGAATTTATTTTAAATGCAAAATAGATGATTTCTCTAAACAGTGTTAACATGAATCAGGATTTGCTAAAGTGATAAGTTTTCTGATTGTTTTTTTTTCTTCTTGCAAATCAAGCAAATTGATTATTTAATAGACTATAAAAAAAAAAAAAAAAAAAAAGCTAGGCCACAGCATGCTGAAACACGGATTCCAATAGTCACCAAAGTTAAGAAATGATGAGTCTGGTTAGGACCTAGATGACTGAATACCAGATGCTGTAAGCTTAGATGTGGTGGTGGTGTAATGGATAATGGCTCGGAATTGTTAATTAGAGAGCTGAGTTGCAAACCCAGTTGGGTTCATTAAATACCCTTGTGAAAAGTATGAAGTCACCTCTTCTCTCTCCCCACAAGTTATAGGTTAATTAATAAGACTTGTATCACTAAAACATTATTATCTAGAAAAAAAAAAACATTCTTACAATCTAAAAATATTTTCTGGTTTTAAATAAAATCTGCAAAGGGTTGATAATCTGTAGAAAATGAATGAATGAATCAATAAAAATTGGGGAAAATAAAAGAATGCTTGTTATATTTCTTTTTGAGTTAGTAATTATATTATATTTTCCACTTGAACTTCACATTAAGCAGTTAAAATTAAATTCTAAAATTTGTAAAAAAGAAAAAAAAAAAAAAATTTTTTTTTTTTTCCATCACTATCATAACTTTCTTTTCTCCAGTATTCCACCTTTTTAAAATTTATGATCAGCAGTTTATTTGTGGTTTCAGTAAAGTGAACAAGAATGAAGGTTTGCACATACCAATTCCTGTCACAGAAGTGAGCAAGAGGGAAAATAATATCTGGGCTGTAAGATTTGACTTCTTTTCTCATTTACTGAATTCTTTTTTTTTTTTCTCCCTTAACTGCTTCTGCTTCGTTTTAACTCTGTCACTCCATAACCAATGTCACAAGAAAGAGTCAAGAAAACTACACTAAATCTTTCTCTATATGGCCATGTATTACCTCCAATGCTCTCTTCTCATTTACTCATTTTCCTTGAAGCTCAGTTCTAATTTATTCAAACCACACGATCCAAGGGAGATAATTCCTGTCTATCTGAATTTAAAAGATTATTCATAAGTACCAAACTGAATATTATTAGTGAATCGAGATTTTGTACCATAGCAAAGAAAACGAATAGAAGAAATTTTAGAAATTCTTATAACTTATATTTGCATATATAGTATAAATATGTAAATTTACTCTGAATCGAAATAAAAAGCTACTGAACCTTTTCTTTTGTTAGGTTGGTGTGACTCCTTATATATATATATATTTAGGAAAGGAAATAGGAATATTTAAAACCTCAATGAATAGAATATTTTTTTTTATTTAAAACATATTTATTTTATTTGAACATAACCTGATCAATTATCAAAGACCTGTTTCTTTTTATAAAGCCTTTTTTCTGGTTTTATTTTTAGTAAACAGAAAATTTAAAAAAAAAATTAATTTTAAACCATTTTAGTAGAAATACTGATAATTTTTCTATCTGATATATCTATTTAGGATTATTTAACCAGGCATCAAAAGATGATGTAAAATACTGTCTATAGTCAGTTCACAAATAATTATCATCCAGAAAACATCCATTTTAAAATGGGATGCAACCTGCATTTTTCTTCACTTGATATTGAGATGCTTGGAAAAGACATTCTGATAGTTTGCAGTGTATGAGTTTATTTTAGTATTAGGTTGGTGCAAAAATAATGACGTAATAATGTCGTTTTTGACGTTAAAAAATACGTCAAAAAACAACATTATTACATCATTATTTTTGCACCAACCTAATAGTTATGCAAACATTGGGGATTGAACTCATTACCTAATGGTAATGTTAGCTGTTTCTCAACAAGAAAACATTTTGCATCCATTGACTGAGCAGCCAGTACTGATATCAGTTGTAATTTATAAAATCTTTCTCTTAAAACAATTTTCCAGAAAAATAAATTTCTCAAGTCCAGTAGCTGTTATTGCTCTTTCCTGTTATAATCTTTTATTTGAAATTGTCATTATTTTCCCTTTGAGTTACATGTGATATCCATTTTAGATGTTGCTGCTGTTGATAGTCCTCCAGTGACGTGGTTTCTGTTATTTGGTACAGATATTTGTGAACTGGCATAACAGATTCACAATGTTTGAAGAAGGATGGTTTTTGCCAAGACCCTAAGGTTTCACTTGCTCAAAGCCATTTTTCACATTTTATCTTAAAAAGCAGTTATATACATCAGGGTTTATATATTTATGAACAGATTTGGCACGATGTATGACATTTATATGAAGATTTCGATCTGATGAGGTTATTTAAGAACAAGTTTTCAGATTGATGTTTTTGGTTTTATAGCAATTTGCGGTGTTGCGTGAGACTATTTCCTTTTCTCCTATACTTTGTTATAACTGATTCATATGGTGAAGTATTTGAAGTGTTTAGCATTTACAAATGCCACTACCTGAATTTTTATAATGCATTCAGGGTAGGTGCCATCACTGCTTTCATTCCAGATCATAGTTTCTGATTTGGAAAGGTTTATCTAGTCTCCTATTTCTTGGAACACTTGGTAGAGGATGTTGATTTTTCTATTCAGGATAATTCTTATCTCAAATATGAATACCTATGTAATCAGTTTAGCCCCCTTCCCATCATCAATACGTTGACCTTGGAATGGAAAGCAGGATTATAGTCTTTTATTGGTAGATTCATTTGAAATGTGCTATGGAATGCTTAAATGATCAGTGCTCATCTCTTATATCGGTGTTTGTCAATGCATTAAGAAAAGATTTAAAAGACATTTAAAAAAAATTTTAAAACATTTAAAATCATAATTCTTTGATGGCAATCTACTTTTAAAAAAGCTGTTTATGCAAATGGTACTATGTATCACTTTTCTGATAAGAAATACACATTACTTAAGCATAAAGAGCAAAGCACTCTGGTACATGTTTGGTACTTTACAAATTTTATGCTTTGGAACGATACTTAAGTTTAAAGGGAGATAACTTCAATCAACGGCTTATTTGTTCTCTAGTTATCTTTCCTAACAGTTTTATAATTATTTCATGTCACTTTTTTTTTTTTTAAATTTATGTGAATAAAAAAAATGAGGGCTCTTAAGAAGTTTTTCCTTGGTTGCAAAGGTAAAAGAACAAATAAGGACTAAGATTTCAACAGTGTGTTTTGGTCAAAATTCAAAATACGTACGTAGTTGTGTGAAAGGTGGTAAATATTGTTCATATGTGGTTCCTTAGTTGTTGTTGGTAAGGAAAGTGCTTAGGCGTAGGGTGTTGTCACTAGTGCCGGGAGTTGACCAATTCCTTGAGTTGGTTGGCTGAGGTCACAGTTGGTGTAAGGAGAGAGGCCTGGAGCAGATTATTGAAGCCAATTGGCTGTTACTGCTGGGGTTTGACATGCGCTGTTCTTCAGGGTTAAAATCAAATTAGTTTTTAAATGTTTATTTTTTACATTTAATTGTAATTTTACTACAACTCTTTCCTTCCATACATCAATCTTGCAAACATCAGGTTTAGATGTCAACACCTCATAAAAATACCCACCTCCATGTTAAAAAAATGCTTTGCTGCAATATTTTAAATAGAAAGCAAGTAATATTTGTTTTAATTCAGATTAATTAAACTTTAAATCGGTTAATCTTTTTAAAATAAAGTTTCAGAAAAATATATTTTATTTTTGAAAGATTTTATAATAAAGAGAATTATGATGTGTTGACAGATTTAATATGCGTGAATTTAGCAATAATACCACTCCCCCCACCTCCGCCAAATTTCAAATCAATTTAAATTTAGTTTGAAGTGCAGCAAAATATTTTGCTTGTTGGAAATATTAAGTTAAATTTATTAGTTTGGAATTAAAACTAAAATAAAAGCTTCAAGAAAGACTTTGAATTTTTAAAACACATTTTAAACTTTAGATATTGCCTTTTTTAAGTACTTATATATAACTAAAGACTAATGGAAAACTTATTTTAGTTGACATGTTTTATCCTCTGATGGACTTTATCAAGGTAAATGAAAGGATTCATGTAAGACCCTTTTAAAAAGTGCACAAAAAAACAAAAGAAAAAAAGACAGAACACCAGCAGTTCAATAATCAAGAAATTAGTATTTATGTTTAAAAATAAATTATTTTTAACCTTACAAAACCAATAGTTTAAGAATATAACTTTATTCTATACAATTTTATAAAACTTAGAATGAGTATTTTTATTGTTTTATACTAGTTGAAAAGTAGTTTCTTTTGTTAGTTAATTGATACTTTTGAGTTTAATACATTGTTTTAACTTTTAAAAAGTTTCATTAGCTACATACTATGTGCTTTGCCAGGGCTACATACAGTTTTTGAATTCAGTTGTTCTAATAGACTAGTTGCCATAGAAGGCTGAAGAGTCTAGTTTTCCCTGTTGGGAAGGAGGCAGAAAAGATAGATTTATACCTTTCCCAGAGGTGTTTGCACCTAAATGAATGTAATGAATTGGCTTTCCGACTCCTCTATCCAAGCTGCTATCTTGTTAACAATACCTCCACAAATTAAATCCCCAAGTTAAAAAGTACACATGTGATATCGAAAAGGCAGCATAAAATGAATTCCCCCCCACAAATATTTTAAAAATGTTTTTTTTAATAAAATAACCTAATCAATATACATTTAATTAATGAATAAGTACTGAAAATTTTGTTTGAATCTGAAAATTTTATGATTTTTGGTATTTTTAAAAATATAAGTGGTAAAGATTTTTTGCTTTAATTTCGGAAAATCAAATCCCTCTTGCTGGTTCCTAGTTTTTAATAAGATAAAAACAATGTAATATTTACACTGGATGTGGATCTCTGAAAGACACTGAGTAGTGTATTAAAAAAACATTATCTTGCGGCTGGTTGAATTGTATTTAACAAGGTTAACTTAATTGTTTATATCGTGTATGTATAAATAGTAGGCACTGCCAAAATGGATGCTTTTTTTTTTTTTTTTTTGAAATGAAAGCAAATCACAAGCTTCAGTTTTTAACAAAGAATATCAGATTTAAATGAAATAAAATGAATTGTATACTGAATAAGAAAACTTTGTAGAAATATTTTTGAAGGATCAGTTATCCCTCTTTCCATACATTGGGAATACTTTTAAAATTAGAGGTGATGACATATATTTTCTAGTTTTATGAAAAAAGATATTATTTCAGTGAAATTTTAGCAAAATCAAATCAGAACATTATGAAAAAATTTTCTAAAATTTTACAAGGATAATTCAATAAAACTATAAAAAGAATGTTGGTCGAGAGTTACTGCTGGTATAATTTAGTGAAACGTTATTTATTTCTTTCAGATTTGACAGGGAAAGGATCTAGAATGAACATATGAAAATTTACATGTAATTTTTCAATGCTATTTTGAAACACTTCTGTCTGCTGATAAGAGATCTCTTTATCAACTAAACGTATTTGGATATAGATATATATAAGGATTCATATAAATATGAAATCTGTCACTTAGCTGATTGATGTTAATGTCAGCATCTTGACACTAGAGTTTTATAGATGGACACTCCAGCAATCGCTCCGTTCACTCGTCAGGGGATATCAGTAATTCACTGTTTATTTTCTCATATACAGGGTTTATCAAAAATACTTTTACAAACTTTGGGGTCTAAAGTCCATATGAACATATGTCAGTAAATCCTTTTTTTTGAGTTATTAAGTTTATGGTAGATGCTGTTAAATGTACAATCCAAAAATATTTTTAGAAACTTTTCCTGATACCAAAACAAGGTGAAATGTTCATATAGGCATATGTCCAAAAGTCCATCATTGTGCAACAACTCATAACAAATATTCAAAATGTCCTCTTCTTGCTTCTACACACGGATTCACCCGTTGGATCCTTGACTGGCGGACCCTTTCAAATACTCCCACTTGGTGTCAAAGTGTTTTGCAGGCCCTCTGTGGTTATACCATCGTTTATGTAAACTCGGTCCACTTTCATCTTCGACCTCAGCTTTGTAAATCGCATCCTCTGTACAACAGGCCCCCATTCAATTTTGTTCCTACAGTTGCAAGATATATTATTTTCACCACTGTTTTGTACATCTGCTCTTAAATTCCTTACATTTTACTTCTTTATAGTTCTTTCTAAATTGCCAGTGCAACTATAACTTAATTTTATAGTGTTGCTGTTGAAAATACTGTACAATTCAGAAGGTTTTGGGAAGTATTTTTCGATCAGATTAAAGAAAACTATTTCTATACAGGTATACTTCACTACGCTGTCAAATGGTTCAAGAGGTCATGACTTAGCTTTTAAAATGACTTAAGTTGAAATAACCACAATATAAACTGCAAATAAGCACTCCCCATTGCCTGTTACAGTATTTATGATATATGTGTAAAATATTCTGAATAAAATAATTAATTTCCACTTTATCTTCCAGCAATATAGCCTTATGTTTAGCATTAGCACTTGAACTGGGACTTTTCTCCTGAGTCATTGGCAAATATATTCTAAATCATATTTGAAATGTAACTGAAAGAATGACAACGGCAGAGCACTGATGTAAACAAGTCTTAATTCAAAATCGGTGTTGGAGTGGAAAACAATGCACGAGTGCCAACTGTCAGCAAGAATTTGAAATAAGGACATCTGCTGAACATGATATTCTGTTAATTTTTGTTATTTTTGATGAACTTATACATATATATATATATGAGGCATGATGGAGTAATGGATAGTGGCTTGGATTGAGGAATCGGAGAGCCGAGTTTGAATTCTAGTCGAATCTATTACATTCACCCTTGGGAAATGAATCATCTTCTTTTCCCTCCAGCTATGAGTAAATATATAAATAGCAGGACAGATTGGGTTCTACAGCCTTGGGTGGCAACTGGTCTAGAAGAAGGACAACTCTGAATTCAAAACCTGTGGAGAGTTGTTTGGGGACCTTGTGGTACGTAGTGCACCAGATATCTGTATTTGGTCCTTCAAAAAGTGTCGGTGGTTCTGCACAAAACCTTCACCAATATAATCAAATCTCATGTGCTGGTGTCTGGCTGTTGGCTCCTAGGAACTGATCTGCTTGACCCTCATACGTCAAATTTGACGGGAGAGTCAAATATATATATATATATATATATATATATATAGGATACATAATATTATTTTAAAATTTATTTAAATATGATTTTATGTGTTTATTGTAATTTTAGTGTTTTGATGCTTCTAATATTTTAACGTCCGACATAAATTTGAATAAAATGACCTAAGGTGAGTTTTATTTTTCCATATCATAAAAACCGACATCTTTGAAAGTGACTTAACTGGAGAGAACTTAAACTGAGATATCACTGTATTTGTTTTCACCTGTAGATTAAATATGTTGAACCAAATTATGTCCCTTTTTCTATTTTTATTGCCCCTATTATTTCTCCCCTGTTGATTTGTTTAGGAGTTGAAAGTTAGATTCGTTTTATGTCCCCCACCCCCACTTCAATGTAGTTATACTTTTTTCTTTTCATTAAATATTTCCTATTGTTGTTAATAATGTCATCATTTTTTTTTTGTGTTTGTATTTTGTATATTTTCTCTTAGCATTGTGGGTGAATAAATGAGGATAGTCGAGTATTTTGAAAATGTGTTTCAATGTATATTTCTTTTTCAGGGAAAAACAGATAATAAAATCATTAATTCAATAACAATATCATACACTCACTTTCATTATATAGACATTAAATTAGTTCACTTAGCATCCACCAAAATTTACCCAGACTTCCCAGTTAAGCTGATGAATATTTATGAGTTTTTGGTAAATTTAAAAAAACTAACATTTTTACTTTTGTTTATAAATTCTTGTTGCAAATTAAATCCTTACATTTGCCTTGATAAAAACCATCAGAGGACGAAACGTGTCAGTGAAGAAAAGTTTTCCTTTTTGTCTTTATTCATAAAGTCCTTTTACATCTGAAATTTTACACGCACACACACACACATTATATATATATATATATATATATATATATATATATATATATATATATACACATGCATATATGTACACTCACACACACACACATATATTTACACACACATATATATATATTCATAACACATGTCATTAAATAATTTAAACAAGTTTTGTCTGCTTATTTTTAATAGGTACTCATAATTACAGACACGTTTCATAGTATCCTTATTAAAGGAAAAAAGAAAATGACCATGTTGATGCTTATTCATTTTATTCTGAGTACTTTCGACATCAGCACAATGTCATCAGGGTCTTGTTTTGGGATTCAAACTCTCTCTATATATATATATATATAAATATGTGTATGTGTGTGCGTACAGTGGGGACATAAATATTCGTCCACATATAAATTTTTAATTTATTCTATTTCTAACTAATGAATTAACATACTTTTCATAAAATTAACTGTACATTTATGCATAACTAAATATGTATAGAAACATAACTATTTGATTTAATAGGCAAAATTGTTGTGTTCACCTGAAAATTAAATTTTTACTTGTGAAGTGAAAAACGATAAGTTTATGTACTGTGCGATTTTTAAATTTTATGATGTAAACATACGTGCTAACGTCAAGGCAATTAACTAAATTATTGAAATGTTTAAATATTAAAAAAAAAAAAAACAAACTATTTGTTAAATCTTAGATATTTTAAACTATAATTTTTTTTTAAATTCTGAAAAAATGGCTGATCGGGTTGATTTTCTAGTAAATTTAATTGACTAAAAAACAAGATATTTGAATCAATTTCTTAAGAGGTTAGGAAGGATTAAAAAATCTGAAAAAATACTCAAAAAATACTTTAGTCTTTCCTCTTAATAATAAATTAAATATTTAGACACTAAAAAATTGTTTTATCAATTTTCGCACCTTTTTTTCTCAGAGTATACGTTTTTAACGTGATAAATTGGACACTCCTAATCTAATGTAAACATTTTAAAACATTTGTGCAGTATTCATAATTAACGGTTGGTTTCATTTTTTTAAATATAGATAGCCTCAAGAATTTCTAGTTTATGTTTATTATTTTCATGAAAAAGTATAGTTGTATTTTTAACAAGAATTTTCCTAAATTGCGAATGTGGACAGGCATACTTTTGTAAATGTTGAGAGATGTTGGATGCATCATTTAAATAAAAACTCAACTTTTAGACAACGTAGTAAGTAGTGATATGACCAACGTCTATATTATTTTTTCTGTTGGAGATATAATTTCACAAGTAACATTAAAATTTATATACAACTAGCAGTAGAGCCCGGCGTTGCCCGGGGATGTAACAGAGATAGATCAAGAGTATATCGACCATCATAAAGACTGAAAAATAAAATTGACAAAGATTATTGTTTAGGTTGACGGACATGCATGTCTTAATTATTTTGTTTTTGTTTTGTTTTTTTTTTTGCTTTTTTACGAATTGGTTAAGCACAAACAAAAACATTGTTTTCAATCGCTATGAGTCTACCAATTATAGATTTTATAAACAATTGTCTTGTAAATGGAATTTTGAAAGCATTCTGAATGTAAAAATAAAGAAAAAAAAGTGCAAGACAAGAAACACTACGTGCCAAAAAAAAAGTGAAGTTTTGTTGAAATCGGCCGAAAAATGTAGGAAATCCGATCCCATATAAAAACGAACACACACATACACGCACACAAACAACCTGTGTTTTTAACCCGATGTGAGTTGTCCCCCTTTTATTAATGCCTCTTAATCGTGTTTTCAAATTGATTTTGTGCAAAAACTATTGTGTTTTTCCAATTTTGGGCGCTGTTAGAACCACCGCGAGGTAATTTTATGCAGTCTTGTGAAGTTTTGTTGAAATCGGCTGAAAAATGTAGGAAATCCGATCCAATATATAAAAACGTTACACACACACACACACACACACACACACACACACACACAATCTGCGTTTTATAATAAGTAAGAAGATGTTGGTTTTCTGCAACACATGGGTTGGTGGCGGGGAGTCATTATGAATGATTAAATTGGATATATTGAATTTAGTATAGTATAATTAATTTTATTTTTTTACTAGAATCTGTGGTGGATATATTAGATTTTATTCCTAAAAAAAACAATATATATATATATATATATATATATATATATAATAATAATAATAAAAAGGCTCAAACACTAATATTCCATGGTTATAATTTATTACATTGGAATCATAATCATGATCCAATTCATCAGATCTACAAATTCAAAAAGAAACTCATTTATTTATTAGAATATTTACTTATTTATTTACATTTACCGGCCTGAACATTTCAAGAAATATTGTTAGAAAATACGCGCCCTCCGACAGGATTCAAACCTGTAACCCCTTGTGGGGTTCAGTGTACCCGGATTAAAGGAGAATTTAATACGGGATACCCTGCCCACATAATACAATGCAAATTTCAAGAAGAAACAACACGATAAGGAACGTTTGTAGAAAATAGAACATTGTATATTTATTATCTTGTGAATAGGGTAAAAAAGATTAATGCTTTAGTTCGTTTAAGCAAAATTGTGATTTTTACAAAAATGTCTGTGTTCGCTGTCTTTCAACAGAGTAGCAGAGTAATGTCTGTTTCTTTTGTTTTTGTATAGGTGTAAAGGAAAAAGGGGCGATCAATTTAAGTTGAAAAAGAGAGTGTGGACGTGGAATAAAAGAGAAAAGGAAAATATACTTATGAATTGTTTTGGAGTCAGTTGTAAATTTGTTGTTGTTGTTTTCCTTTCCTAATCCACTTTCGGCTCTTAGTGTCGGGTTGAGTCAGTGATGGAATTTACTGTCAGTCTTCTATGATCTCTACGCCCTTCTGACTGGTGATTGACTTGAGGTTCTCTATTTATTGTTGACGTTTTTTTTCACACTGGCTCGTTATCTTTTTTTTAGTTTAGCAAATCGCCTCCTTTCATTGGTCAGAAAATTAATTTCACACCTTATTGCGAAATCTGTTTTTAGTCGTTTTGATCTGATTTTGCGGGTGTGCAAATCTACTTTGTGTTTTTTAGTCATTTGTTGGAATGATATAGGATTTGTATCCTATATCCTAAGGGAAACTGTCATTAGATCTGACGTGTCTTAAACCAATTCGACCACGTAGGACGTCCTGGTCAAACAAATAGTGCTTTTGAATATAGCTATAACGTTTATAGTACAATATATATATATATTTGCTTACATATATATATATATATATATATATATATATATATATATATATATATAATATAATCTTCATTAAAAATGACACTTTTATGATGAGAAATAAAAAAATTGAGTGTTACCAAACACTTTTGACTGGTAATGTATGTATAACGTTTATACCAATATACATGTAACATTTACAGTAATTTGATTTTTATTCGTATATATATGCAACGTTTGTAGAAATGTATATATTTATATATATATAACGCTTATAATATATAACATTTATAGTATATATATATATCGTTTATAGGAAGATATATATGTAACGTTTATTTTAAAATATATAATGTTTATTGTATGTATATATATATACATATATATATATATATATAACGTTTATAGGAATATAAATATAGGAATAAATTTTCCTTATTTTCTTTTAATGTTCCACTGTTCATGAAGAATAAAATATAATATTCATACTAAAACAAATCCACATTATAACCAAAAACGTTTGTGGTTTCTCGCTTTTTTTAAAATATAATTTTTCTCCCCTTCGAACAACTATAACTTTTTCCATATATATATATATATATATATATATATATATATATATATATATATATGAAGAAATATAGTCTTTAGGTGTGCTATATTTATGGGATAAAGTGCTCAATATCAGAGATAGAGCGTGTGTAAATATAAAAGTGAACATAGAAGTTAACACTTAGAGGCGACAGTCTGTTTCATGCTATATGCAATCGTCAGGCCACATGTGCTGTTATTTTTCTCGGCCATTTATATATATACGGGTCAGTGGTGCATTGTGGGTAGTCCATTATGGCGGTTATTTTACCGGAAGTAGTTTATTTATTTATTTGGGTTAAATTATTTTGTTTGTTTTTATATTTATTTTTATTCTTGTTTCTTATTTTATTTATTTATTTTTAATCGGTGTTTTTATTAACGTAGTAAAAATTTGTTTATATCACTTATTTAATAGTTTTGTTTTGAGAATTTAATTAAAGCTATTTATTCGATTTAGGGGTTGATTGTTGTAGTTTGTTCTAACTATTATTTTGGCAGGGACAGTTTTTAATTTGTGTTTATTTTGGTAGATTATCTTTATTTGTTTTTTCTAACGGTAGCATAATCGGGGTTGGTTTCTTTATTTATTTACTTGGATGAATTTAGGTCAATTTATTTTACTTGTATATTTTCTCTTCTCGGTTTTTCGATTTTTAAGTAACGTAGTATTTTTTATTTTTTTATTTTTTATATTATTTTATTATATTTTTTTTATCGTTATATAACAGTTATAGGTATTTTTTCGTCCGATTTTTTGGTTCGATTTTTTAGTCTGACTGATATTTTGGTCATAATGCTTTGCTAATTTGTTTATTATTTACTTTATTTATTAGGGTTCGTTTTTTTTTGTTTTTTGATATTATTATTATTATTATTATTATTATTCTATTTCGTCTATTCTAACATCTGTGATTTGGTAATTTGTTTGGATTAATTAATTTTGTTTATTTTATTGTTATTTTGTTTATTTGTTTTTTTCCGTTTTCAATTTTTTAAGTAACGTAGTAAAAATTTGTTTTCATGTCTGCATTTTGAGATGAGCTCGGATCTATTATTTCATAATTTATTTTGGTCTGGGAAAGTAATGATAGCTATTTTTTCCTTCAAGCAAAGTTTGCAAGTTTTTGATTGATTGTTGTAGGCTGATGATCTTTACCTTATTTTCCAAGATATTTTTGGTGTGATATGTGTTTTGTTTTTAATTCCCCAGATATACTTAGAAAGCATTGTACTGTTCGCATATTTACTATTTGTGAAATATGTTTTGTGTGTATAATTTCTTTGTTTCCAGGGTCCTTCAGTTACTCCTATGTATACTTTTCTTCATTATCTGATAATTTTATCGTGGCTTGGTATATTACGTTATTTTGTAAACAATTTCTGTTTAAGGGACATTCGTTCTTTATTCTGCAGTTGCACGTGGGTTTAATTTGTTCGTGTGGTTTGTTGGTAATTTTCCTGTTGTGCTTTTTTATTATTTGTGCCATGTTCTCGGTGCAGCTGTAGCTGATTTTTACTGTGTTTTTGTTGAATATTTTGTGTAGGGTGCTTGATTCCGGGAAGTGTTTGTGTAAGAGTTTGAAGAAATAGGTTTTCATCATGGTAAGATGTAAAGAATCAACAAATTCGCATAAAGAACTGCTTGTGAAGCTCTTGGAAGAAGGTAAAAGTTACAGAAATATCTCAGACAACCTAAATATTCCATTTACTACGATTAGTTCATTCATTGCAAGGTGTAAAAAGCTCAAAAATGTTGAAAACCAAAGAAGAACTGGTGCTCCAAGCAAGATTTCTGCAAGATCTTCAAAGAAATTAATGCATCAAATTAAACAAAATCGAATGGTTACTCGTCAAGAGTTGCAGGATGATTTGCTTTCATCAGAAATCTATGGCACCAAACGGACAATAAGCAATGAAATTCATAGGAACAATCTAAAGTCACGCCCCCCCCCCTAGGGAAACTCTACACCTATTGAAAAGACACAGAGATGCCAGGTTGATATTCGTTCATGAACATAAAGATAAAGAAAATTCTTATTGGGAAAGAGTATTATGGACAGAGGAAACCAAAATTGAGTTGTTTGGACGTAATTCTAGAAAACATGTATTGAGGAAAGATGGCGATTCCTTTAAATAAAAGAATACTGTTTCAACAGTGAAATTTAGTGGTGGCATTATCATAGTTTGGGGATGTTTGTCTGCAAAAGGTACTGGCAACATATCAGAAATACATGATAGAATGAATGACGCAGCATATCAAAATAATTTGGAAGTAAATTTAATGATTTTGGTTGAAAATCTTGAACTACCTCCTGATTGGATCATTCAACAAGACGATCCTAAACACACTGCGAAATCTACGAAGAAATGGCTTGCTGAAACCCAATCGATCATCTGTGGCTTTATTTGAAAATTCAAATCCAATGCAGAGCTCCAGCAAACATCCCGGATCTGAAGACCATATGCGAAGAAGAATGGAACAAAATACCAACTAAAATTTGCAAATCATTGAGAACTACAAGAGAGGTTGATTACTATAGAAGTGAATAATGGCTATTCTACAAAGTATTAAATGAAGATTATGTATTCATTTTTGGATTGTATGAATATTTTTCACTCATTAAAATGGATAAATGGGATTTATTTCTATTAAATCAAAATTTTTCCATGTTTGTATGCATATTTAGTTATTATGCATCTATGTACAGTTAATTATATGAAAAGTATGTTTATTCATTAGTTAGAAATACAAGAAACTGAAAATTTGTATGTGTACGAATATTTGTTCCCCCCACTATATATATATATATATATATATATATATATATACAGAACAGGTAAAAAAAAACCGTGGGTAATTAATCCAAGTAGATCCTATTAATATAAAATATTAAAACTGATCCACAAAATGGAGCTCAATATAATTTTTATTATCGAGCATATAAGTGAAATACAATTAATGAGATCCAAAATGGTAACACACACACACACATATGTATGTGTGTTTACATATATTTTTATCTTTCTCTTTTAATTGAACTGATGAAACCAGAGACGACATAAACTAAGCTTTTCTCCGGCGAAACGTTTCTTTGCTTAAAAACTTTCCACTTTGTCTTACTATCTTTACTTTTATTTCGGGTACTATTACACACGCACACACACGCGCACGCGCGGATTTTCGTGATTTAAATTTACTTTATCTCATTCTTGATTGTTTAAGAATTTTATTTTTTCATGCAAGAATTTTGTAAACAGAAACATCTTGAAAACGATGCTACTTCATTTTGTAAAGGTCTACACATAACAAGGACGCAAAATTTCTCCAAACATTTTCGCAACGAATTTTCTAGTACTTCCGACGTTAAAATAACAATTTTAAAAAATCACATATTGTAATTAACATGTCATATACCGCCAAGGAAAGCGCCTTTAATCTAAAAATTAGGTGACAATTTATCGAAAATTAGTTACAGCATTTTCTCCAATCAACGACGAAACCTGAACACTTTCATTTAACAAAATGAAACAAGAAACATGAAAAAAATAAAAGACAAAATTTTAATATGTTTTAATCATTTATTTTTTATGTATAAAATATTATTTTGATTCACTCTTGTTTTCATATAAATACAAACTCCTACCTGGAAGTTTTCATCATATCAAAATAATTACAAACAGACACGTAAGAAAAATATAATTTCCGATTTTCATTTTCTCCAAATGAAATACGACCAGACGACTCACTGTTTTGTCTGCATCTGTTATATAATGCATATGTGTACGTATGTGAGTGAATTATACGCATGCGTAAAGATGGCCCCAGTTAAGATGATTGTGCGAAAGTGAGTAATATTCATTACTTTGATTTAAAAGCTTTCGAAGATTGAAATTAGATGTCAAGAAATCTAGGCTCAACGATGAAATATATACCAAATATATATCATGTGTATTCTAGAGGGTCCTTCACTTGCGGACAGACACATGCCATTTTGAACAAATATGTGTGCAAAGACATGTGGAACTGTAAATTTATATAAATGGTCACCCATAGAAGAATAAATATATACTTATGTCTATATATACAAAGAAAATAGTCTTTAAAACTTTTGTCCATTTGAGTTGTGTAAAGTGAGAATGACATTACTTCTGGTTACCTGTATTCACTATAATATGAATAGCTTACATTGTCTTCATTTACACGAGCAGGACATGAAAAATTTGATTGTGATTATTTGGTCGATATATAAATAAATTCTTTATTTTCTTATTATTGGTGTTTATTATAATTCGTTTATCTAATGAGATCAAAAAGAAAAAGTCAAAAAGTAGTATATTTACAAAAAAGATTATAGATTATAACGTTTGGCACGAGTGAAAATATATAGCCACACTTAGAAAAGGGTATATATATATATATATATATATATATATATAATGTGTGTGTGTATAGTATTAAATTGTGAGTGTTAGGTGCCAAAATTGCTGGTTCTTTTTTCCGTAGTTTACTGGTAGAAAGGCATTTTAGGCGGTCAGGTTTTTATCTTAAAGTGCTTGATATCAAAAGGTAAGGCTAGAGCGTTAATAGAATTAAGGTGAATAAACTTGTTACTTAACTGAGTGGTGTTATTTAAGTCATGTCAACTTCGAAGTTTCGTCAGCGCATTGTTGTAATGCCTTCACTCTTCAGGGCTGTTGGCTTTTCTGCTGCTACTTCTCAACATTTCGCATTTATGTATAGTTTGGTGTAATTTGATATCTTTGTTTGAGTGTGTAATCTTTTCACTTAATCGGTGTTGTATTATCGTCAGTTCTTTTTGCTGTTTCTTAAGTGGTGTAGGCTTTCTCGGTGATTGCTTTGCATTGTGCTGGCCTCTTTTTGGCCGCTTAATTGCTTTATGCAAAAATTACCTTTTTTTTTACCGTTCTGAGCTGGCATTTTTTTTACCAGGTCAGTGTATATGTCCGTTTGATTATTTTTTTTTTACTTATTTTTAGATCATTGTTAGGTGTTTGTGCTTGTGTATGTTTTTATGCTTAGGTGTTTGTGCTTCTCTGTGTGTGTATGCTGGTTTTTGAACAATAAAAAGCAAACGATCATCAAGAAAACCTACACCACTTAAGAAACAGCAAAAAATTGAAGATAATACGACACCCATTAAGTGAAAAAATTACACACTCACACAAAGATATCAAATTACACCAAATTATACATAAATACGAAAAGTTTGAGAAGTAGCAGCAGTTAACGATTAACTCTTAGAACTTGACCTCTCTGCCTCCGGGTAGAGAGGAAATCAGACGAGGTTATGTCTACGGGCAGAGTCTCGTCTGAGGCGGTAGACAGCTGCTCGACGACGTATATGCGGGGTCTACGGGTTTTTTGCCCGAGCGTACGCGCTCGGAAAGCCCCACGTTAAAAACAGGCCTTGTGTCACATCCAGCCTTGTAGGGAGGTTTCGGGTAAATACCGAGAAGTCAATAGCCCTGAAGAGTGAAGGCATTACATCATTGTACTCACGAAACTTCGAAGTCTGAATGACTGAAATAACACTACTCAGTTTCAAGTTGAAATGATGATCCCTTATGCTGTTATGACCTCCTGATTCAGTTTTCCTTTTTAATGTTCCCTGTTTTTAAAACTTATTCAACGTTCTCTTGATGCTTCTAGAAATTTGCTTAATCGACTTCACACTTCAACTACTTATTATTCAAATTAGAGTCCAACAGTTTTATATATATATAAAAAAACAAACAAACAAAAAAACTCGGAGAATTCCAGTGAGATATCTTTAATCATTTCTAAGATACAACGATTAAAAGCTTAATCTAGCAATTGGACAATTTTGCTGTTATACGATTTGGACAATTTTGCTGTTACACGATTTGGACAATTTTGCTGTTATAACCGGTATATATATATATATATATATATATATATATATATATATATATATATATATTTCTAAAGAAATTTTATTTATTAATTCGACATATTTTTGTCACGTTAATTTTTTACACCCATATTTGAGTTGATGTTCCATTTATTTTTGAAACTATTTTATTTTCGTCTACCAGCCTGAATAAATTTTATTAAATAAACATGTGCCCTCATGCATGATTCGAAACTGCGCTCCCCTTTGTAAGAGAAACCGCATTTAGATCCAATGTGCTTGTAACCGACTCGGTCACGAAGAGTGGCGTCGATTAAGCAAATTTCTATGCTGCCTTCTAAGCTCATCCTTCTCGTCCCAGATTCCCAAAAGTTAACTGCTCAGTTTCGTATTCGAAACATAAACAAAGTAACTTCTAAAGAATTAATGGATTCTTATTTATTCATCCAACATATTTTTATCATTTTAAACGTTATTTTTAGTGGATACCCATATTTGAATAGCTTCTCGTTTATTTTTTAAACAGTATTTTATTTTCGTCTACCGGTCTGAATATTCGAGGAATCTTATTAAAGAGACATGTGCCCTCCGGCAGGATTCGAATATGCATCTCGATTTGAATGGCACATTTATGTCTCCTGCCATTACTTCATATATAATGGATTATTCCGTTTTGATCGCGTGGAAAGACGGAAAAAACACATACAGAGACGCTACTTAGTTTTAACGAGAAAAAGAAAGAAAGAAAGAAGGTAAGACTAAAGTGTTTAACGCCTCCTGTCGATACCTCATAAATAATGGACTATTCCATATTGATCGCGTGGAAAGACTGAAAAGACATATCAGAGACACTATTTGCTTTCAGTGAGAAAATGAAAGAAGGGAAGCTAGAAGCGACCGTTTCAGTGAAAGGGAAAAAAATGATCAATTTCAAACCTTTTCATTTTTTACCCCCTTACTTCTAAAAATAGCGACCAGCATTCATATTTATGATTGTCATTTCAATATTTTGTTAAAGTTGTTAAGCTCAAATATTTAACGATGCGATAGGGGAAGTTCTACGGATATTTTATTGTTGTAGAACTCACCATCAGCTTATTCAATCGTTAATTTAAGAATTAAGATTCATCAGAAAATAGATATATGAAAAACGTGAAATTTTCACTGGTCTTGCTAGCAAATATAAAAATACTTTTTGTGAATTCATATGTACTTTACATTCTAATTATATTAATGAATATTAGAAATTATATATTCAAAATACATTTAAGACAAAATGCTCATTTCAAGATATCCTAAAAGAAATGGCGCTGAAAGGAATGTTTTTGAGGTATGAAATATATATATATATATATATATATATATATATATATGAATGTAACGCGGTGAGAAATAATGTACGAAAATCATAACAGTTTTTTGTCTAGTCTGTCGACTATTACACATGAATGATTGTCGCGCGAAACTTGATGAATTTAGTTGATTTCTATAAGACTTTCTTGCAGTTTTCCATCATCGCTTTTGTTCTATAAATAAATTCATTCATACTAAATTGTCTTTTTCAATTTCTAGCAACAATTTGTTTTAAAAGTTTATAAAAACTCCCGTTGCCATTCATTCTTTTATAAATCATGATCATTTTTTGGTTGTAACACTGGAATCTTTTGTCTTTTACTTTTCACTCTTCATTACAATGTCTGTTCATATTAGGAAGAAAGTAAATCGTTGAGGAAATCATGCTGAAGTGTTTCGACTTGAGGTTGTATAATTTAATTGCATCTGTTAAAAAAAAGTCCAGAAGATTTAATACTCATCAAAAGTTAAGAGTATAAATTGAAAATGGTCGTTCGTATGGCTGCCATGAGAAATAAGACGAGTTTGATTAAAATGAAAAACCGAACCAATTTAACTCACCGAGAAGTTTAGATGCCACCTATGTCTACCTTTTTATTTGTATTCTGTAAGTTGCAGAAATTAAGAGTAGTGAATTAATTTTTATTTCACTGCTTTATGGGAAAGTCAATGAAGAAATATTTTTTCTCCACGAGGAAACACTGTGGTGTGTTGATCAGATGTTCATATATTTATTTTTAAAAGGCACAGAATTTCGTTTCGAAGATCTGGGTAAGAAGTCAAGCGCTTCCGCATGTTTTCATCATAACGGCCATGCAAGAAAAATGTTCGTTGTTTCCTCCTAGTTCTACTCGTTTCCCCTTCTCCTTTTCGTTTTACTCATTCTTTTACTCCAGCTTCGCCCCTCCTACCTTTTCTCTTCCACCTCTTTTTTATAACCAGCATCGGCTTGAATATCAGCATGCACATTTTTTGATTTTCTCGTCTTTAATTTTGAACGATGGGGAATTTGTGATGTCTACTTTCGGAGGTTCTTCTTCTGGGACTGTGAAATGTGGATAATACGGTGACATCTGTCCGGAGAAAAAAGAAAGAAAAATAATTAAGAAGAGGTGTTCTTGGCCCTAAACCAGTTCTTTAAATTGGATTAAATGACCTAACAAAATTTATTTTGGAATCTATTCAAGGTCGGGCTGAGAACTTTTCAGTACCCCTTGTAGCTAACCAAACGAAATGAGGACTGTATCATCATCATCTGTCTATTCTGGATGCGGATGATCATGGATCTCCACAACTACCTGTCCCTTATAACTGTAAACAACTTTAAACTCTTTGCCTTTCCCTCCTTGTCCTTGCCCTCCCACCCATTAGGTAAATTGCATACAGTTTCCTTCTACCCTTCCT
The DNA here is from genome assembly GCA_963932145.1 of Acanthosepion lycidas. NCBI lineage: Eukaryota > Metazoa > Mollusca > Cephalopoda > Sepiida > Sepiidae > Acanthosepion > Acanthosepion lycidas. Next base: position 635,683 of record OZ010593.1, on the reverse strand, counting down.
TCCCACGATACGCCCTGTGACTATTATTCTTTCCAAGTCGTTCTTCCTCGCATTTTGTCCCCAGAAAGGAATGGGTAGATAAATAGAATGAGGCAGATAAATGTATAAAATAGAAATTTGAAATTCAAAATGGTTGCCACCTATCCTGAGCATATGTAGTTGCAGATAGGTGGTTATAGGTGAGCAGCTTAGCTTCAAAGAATGTTAGCTGAGTCAAATGATATTTATAACACCAAACCATTTGATCTATGATTACTTTCAATAAATAAATTCGCATTTCGTTGCTTTTTGTATTATAGACATGACTTATCTCACCATATTTTACTCATAATTTTCTGAGCTATCAAAGACAGACTAAAAAGAAGTCACGAGAATCAGCAAGTGAAAATGTATCTTTAAAAATACCAGCAGAATAAAATGATAGAAATTAATTTCTTTCATCGTTTCTATTTTCTGATACTTTGAGGAGAACAAGTTTTTCTTATTCCGAAATATTTAAGAGAACTGTCAGCAAGACAACAATAATCGATATTAAATGTTCAATTCTTTTGTGTGCAGATGTCGTATTGCACAGTCTAGTAAATAAAACGTATAATTATCGCATTATTTTCTACTTGTTTAGCATATTATGTAAATATGGCCAATTTTGTTACTTTAAAATCAGTGGAAGAGTCTCACTAGCTTTGCCTAACTCTAAAGTCAGCAAGAACTTGAAAGGCGCATATGAAACGCGGTATCAAATCTGTAGATACTTACCAGCTGAGGATTACAAATATCTGTAATATGATAAGCCAATCGTTCGAACACTTGTTGAACGTTTTTACCAGTTTTTGCACTAGTTTCAAAGAATTCGAAAGCCATTTCTTTTGATGCCAACTGCAAAAGAAAATATTTCACATATTTTACCTGTGAAACAGAACATTTTCTAAAAATGTAGAAGTTTTGATGTTAAAACACCTGTTCCAAGAAGTAGCTGTAATTTTGAAGTATTTTTTTCTGTGAGTCTGTCTGATATTTTGATAAATGATCGTTAACATCTCAAGGTCAACGGAATTGCAATCTTGTCCAGTCGCTGTCATGGCGAAGTAGACCAGCGTTTAAGAAATTGCACATTTTGAATTAGGACTGCGACACTTTCTGAATCGTTTCTTCAAATATCTCGAATGTTATACTTTCATCTGTGGCTTTCACAACAGAATTTTCTCTATCCTGTTTGAAAAACTATCTCTGTTTCCTTTGATATAGAAAAATCTTTTGTTGCACTGAAAGGGTGTTTTTTTTTTTGTAGAAAAAATGCGGATCATCTGTGAATAAATGGCAAAATGAAACCAAGTATACGTTGTAATGGTTGAAGTCGGTCAGATTCAGTCACAATTTTCTACCGCATAACTCAAAATTTTAAGTTTATTTGTGAAGAAACACATTTTTTTCGTTGTATGTTATCCTATATTTTCAGCCTCATGAATCTTCTATCATGTTTATTTCTGTTCACATCTAAATAAGAAAACGTCTCTTCCAGGTCTTCCTCCTTAATAAACGAATTGATATTTAGTTTTGCTTTTCCTTCCGCTTGTGCTGTTAGGTGTCGCTGGAAGACACAGTCGTCTGTCAGCGGCAAGGCCTAGAGGAGAGATATTTCGTGGGCTCTGAGAGTGTCTGCCACTGAGTCGCTCCAACGTCATCTTGGTCTATCTCTTGCTTTCCAGTCAGAGTACCTGAGGGTGTATGCTTATAGGGCTGGTTGGTTGATAGGCATACGAGTGAGGTGTCCGAACCACTTGATCCTCTGTCCTCCGATGTGTTGCATGATTGGTATTGTTCCTACTATATCTCTTATTGCCTCATTCCTGATCTTGTCTCGCCTGGTCTTGTTCACTGCTTTCCTCGGGCATTTCATCTCACAAGTGATCAGTTTCCTCTCAAGGGTTTTGTTAGGGCCCAAAGCCCAACCCCGTGTCCTTGTTGTGGGAGGTGAGAATAGGTAATGCTGGCCAACGGAGCACTGGTGATGTTGTGACTGGCTTAGCAGGCCGACAGTGAATAAAAATTGCTCAAGGAAACAAAAGGAGATACAAACGGACTGAGTGAATTGATAATTCTCTAAAAATAAAGCACGCAATTCGTTATTCCAAACGGTATTCTAACACATGCCTCAAATGAGGTTTCTCTTGCTACTTGATGAAAATTTGGTGATACGCATTGTGTGAATCTCTGAAAACTTGATAGTGTAGACATAACACTGTGCAATTTTATTGATAGCATCGCCAATGTAGGGAAGTATATAGCTATCAATTAATGTAAACTTGATAGTTTCTGAATAAGCAATTGCGAATTTGTGATGCTGAAAGGGTGAAAGTATATACCGAGAGACGAAGCCAGATTATATTAAATTCAGAGAATTTGTTTTCTTCAATGAATAAAACCAAGGAAGGAAGGAAATAAAACGTTTTTATTGTTCTGATTGATATAACTGAAAAAGCCATCTGGATAATTTAAACCCACAAGTCGTGGGAAGAGATGGTAGAAGGACATTCGAAATCGGCTGAGAATTTTGCTAAACAAGGCAGAAATAGAGAACATTTTTAGCCTATTTATTTTTTCATTGTGACTTCACTCTGCCTGGACCAAACCAATACAGCGATTCCTGTCGACGATATGATTTGCCAGCCCCATAATCGAAACTTGGGACAGAGCAAGGCTTTGATTGAAGTGACCGCTGATTCAATGGCCAGCCACGGTGATCAATCATCAAACGGACGAGCGGAGAGGGGTTACAAACTCGGTTTGGCACAAATTACTTGTTCTCCCATATGTTACAGGGCTCTACAATGCCTTCCTTTAAGAATCTTTGAATTTCTTGCTCAATAAAACTGAGCAATTCAGAGAATATCATTATGATTTTGCATCATTTGGACACCGGATTTAAGTCAACAAATAATAATGGTAGGAAGAGAACTAAGTCCATAAATCACTAAACATGGCTGTTTTTCATCGTATATTAGGGTTAATATTTTGTGGAGATTTTGGAAATCCTGACCTAGTACTACATCTGAGCAACATCCAGCAAGTATTTCCGATCGAATCCTGGACAAATGTTCGTTCATTCGAAGATTATCATGGCAATGCCTATTGTTTTAATGGACAGTGAAGTTGACGCCATTGAAAGAATGCTGTTTAAACAATAAATCCTCAATTAAAAGCGCCTGAACACATCTGGATGGATAAAGCTCGCAGAGATACAATTATAAACAAGTCCAGCAACTTTTACTCCATTTATAGTAACGTTTACGACAGCCTTTAACAATCTACTCGGTGTAGCAGAAGAAATGTTGCGGCTACAATATTATATGTAGGCGTCACCAATTCAGTATTAAGGCGTTAGAATGACATACTCGTAATAACCTGTTTTTTTTACATTTCTTTTACACAGCTTTGGATGCATAGTAATCATGTTAGGTAATCGTTGTTTCAAGAGAAGCAGACACATTTACAGATCTTACTGTAGTTTCTTCTTCGACCTCAGGATTAGATGCAGCAGCCATTGAAGACTGTGATTTTGTATTAGGATTTTTTATTAGGATTTTACACATACGTATTTATTCGCATTGTTTCTAGTGCTTTTGGTTGGTTGAACACGGTGGCCAAGACAAGCGTTCTATCTTCCAATAATAATTGTCGAGTCAAAGGTGACTGCAAACCACGAATAAAGGCATCCCTGATGTATTCCTACCGGTAATGAGTTGCAATTACTGCTTTAAAAATACAGTTCTTGTTTAAAGCATTCACAGCTTGGAAATATCTCTAGTCTCTCCTGTCTGTTGACGGCGGACCATCAAACAGAATCCCACAAAAAAAAAAAAAAAGCAACTTTTTGTCGGTTTGACTGTAACACGCTGAGTAGTACACAGATATGATATCGATATTTCTAAGAAAGTGTAGTCTGTCTTGTAATGAATTTCTAAGAAAGTGTAGTCTGTCTGGTAGTGAATCAAGAAAATTTTGGAAAGTTGTGAATAAGTTTTTTCATTCTTGTATAATAGCTGGGAGTTAAGATGATTTTCTAAGCGTAGCTTAGATGTAGCACAAAGCCTAAAGTATGGGGCACCCAGTGAGGATTCAACTCATTATTCCTTCTTAATTGATCTAGCGAGACAAGCTTTGTAACCATTACACCATGTCGAAGTGTCTGAACAGTTAGGAGTTAAGATCATGATCAAATCTCTGACTTGAGTAAACGTCCCATGGGACTGGATTACTGTAGTTTGGTTGTTCTGGACACCGTTTTGGTCATTTAAAGGAAGCCGAAATTTGATGATCAATAGATTGAACTGATTATAATTAATAATAAAATCGTAGCATTATCATTTCGTAAGTTTTTATTGAACATAAAATGTCCGGTTTGAAGATTATTATGAATATGAAACGGATTAGTGGATTTGGACTAAACTGGTCAATATAAGGCAGCTATGAAAGGTTTTAACCAGTCGTCTTCAGCTCCTTATGACTTAAGCAAAATTAATCGTAGGTGGGAAAATGAGTCGACAAAAAAGAAATCATTGAAAGCTAAAACTTATGTTGGCGAAGTTAGATTCAATTTATGTAACAATACAGTTTGCAAAAGAGTCACACAACGAGGCAATGTAAAAAGGATTACACGACATTTATCAATAAAAAAAGCTTTTGATGAAACCACGTAAACTCTCAAATGTGAGAGACATATGAAAAGACCAGATAAACATAAAAAATATGTAAACCCAACGCGTAATGAAAGTCTTTTACACAACACCCGAACTGCAAGGAAAAATGAAAATTTGTTATGAGGAAATTTTTTCCTCGCAGCATTTGACTTCTTGACTGATAAATCAAACATCAAATAAAAGTAAATCCTTTTAAAAACCGATTTGACTTTGAACTTAACAGCATTTTATTTAGTTAACACAGTGGTTCCCAAACTTTTTTTATCCTCTGGGCCGCATTTTCGGAATGAAAATTTGCTCATGCCTCACCAAATTTTGTGATAAAAAGTACGTCCCCCCCCCCACCAAAAAAACAAAAAAAAAACAGAGAGAGGTTTAAAGGGAGATAACTTCGGATTCAAAGTCAGAACATTATCATTGATAACTCTCTCCTCCAATTTGCGAACCCTAGTTACTATATTCTTAATACCTGATATAATACAAAAATATCACAATAATAAAATCGGCCAATAATTATTTATAATTATTTATACTGGCACTCATGCATGAAATTACAAATAATCCATAATAATATTTTAAAATTTTAAGTCATATTTATTTTTGGCATATGAATTTTTTAAAACTGTTTCTAAATCTTTGGTCGTCGTTTAATCCATCTCTTCAGCTGCTATCCTCTTCCGCCTCACCCATGAGGGAATCATTGGGTTAACACATAAAATAACGTTCTTTTCAGAATTCGCTTGCAATCTTCAACTGACCACACTGATAGAAATCCGACGTCTTCAAGAAGCAAGAAATGTTTTAAAACAATATTAGTTACTCTTAGTAATCAATTCTTGTAGAAGATAATTCTTGAAGTGATCTCGAACACGCCATCAAGGATTCGCAAGAATATCGTGCTAACTACTGCACTTTTAGCTTTTGTAATCCCTTCTTCAGAAGAGACGAAAAACAGCGCCTGCGATAGCAAATTATTTTATTTTTATACAAATCTTGCTATAATTTGCCGCTGACCTTTTAGAAATGTGTTTATCTGAAACATAGTGTCCTTGTTGTTGTACTTAGGAATCGCAAATACGTGCCATTATAAAATTCTGTTGTTTCGAAATAAAGAGAAGCTGGAGATGAGGAAAAGTTCACCTGTTGCCACTTGCCAAATAATGAAAGAAGCAAAATACGTAATAAAGCTAAAAGATTACATTCCAATTCTAATCCCGTCAAATGAATGAAGTACACACGCCAGTTTGTTTTGTTCTGTGGATGTAACTTTGCGGCAGTCATTCAGCATTTTTTTTATCATTATTATCATTATTGTCATTTATCGAAATGTGAAGGGTCAGTCAAATTTTAGAAATTAAATTTGATAATAATCTCTAATCTTTTCTCTGATTAGACCTAACAATTTGCTTTTTGGTAAATCTTCTTTGAAGAGTAAGTATTTTCGTTTAGTTTTAAAATCATTTTTATAAAATGAAGTGGAAAAGAAAGGCCATTAGAAACTTGTTTTCTGAGCTATTTGACACATTTTCTGAGCACGTGTAGATGTTTTGCAGGCAGTTAAGAAATTTTAACTGACATTTCAACGGATTCATATTTATTCTTGTTTGTTCCTAAAAATGATTTTATATTTTGCATAAATCACAAAATCAGAGAATAATTCTTTTAACATTCTTCTTCTTTAACTTTATATTAACCCTGCATTTCCAATAATCTTTTTCGCTTCATCTTGAGTTCCGTCTTAAGTATTATTCCAGCTTTTTACAGCATATACACTAATTAGGCTTTTTTTGGTTGGTGCTCGACTCATATAAAGAAATGAATTTGCCCAAGAAATGAGGCCGTAAATCTTTTTTTTTTTTTTTTTTAATGCAAATTGAATGAAACAAGGTTTATTTATCGAACTCCAGGTTCTATAAATAATCTATAGGTTTATCATTCTTAGCATATTGCTGCCACATAGAGTCCGGTGACCTTCCTATTTACCTTCAGCTCCTTGATAAAATCCAAAGAAGAATCAGCAGTATTATTCGTCCTGATCTGGCGTCTCGGCTACAGTCACTTTTCCAACGCCGTAAGGTTGCCTCCCTGTCTCTTTTCTATAAATACTTTCATGGTAATTGTTTGGATGAGCTCTTCACTAGACTTTATGAATTTAAGCGCAGTACTTGACTGGTGGTGAGGTCTCATCAATTTACAGATAAGTTGGCTTGATGCAACCGTAGGTTCTATGCTAACAGTTTCTTTTTATGGAATAGAAAGTGAAGTCTTAGTGAAATAAAAATGGAAGAATTTTTCAAGAATTTTGAAATTCGCTGAAACGGGACATTTTGATTTAATAATAATAATAATAATAATAATAATAATAATAATAATTGTTCATATGAAATATACGAATGATTTTCTCGCAAAATATATTTGTAAAAGACTGTTGGGTAGCACTGACATTAAAAAAAGATGATCCATAATATCAGAATTGGACAATGTATTTGTTTCTCTTGTCTGTTTTCGTAGCAAAGTGGTGTCTTTAACAATTCTTCTTAGACAGAAGAAAAAACAATAACAAATATGGATGTTGTTATTAAAAAATCCTAAATATACTCACTTTTTTACCTTTACTTGTAGACACTTGAATTTGTTCTGTTAAATCCACTTTGTTACCAATTAGTATAATCGGAACAGGTTCCAAACTGTTATGGCTGTGTGAAATTTCCTGCCAAAGAAAAGTGAAATGTCATTTAAAAATACGTTTATTTTTATTTTAATACAAAATCGTAAACAAATTAACAGCAAAATATTAATTATTTAGTTTTTAAACAATGAAGATTGTGAACAGTTTTTTGTTTTATCAGAATCTGCGTAGGTTAACGAATGCTCATTATCTTCTTTTAATGTTGATAAGAACATAACATTCTCAGAGTTTACTAATCGGGGTTTGATAAGAAGACCGTTCTCCCGCAGTTTAAAGATGGATACAGTCCATCTCACATCTATGAACAACAAAATACATGACAGAGCGGCAAGAGTTGTGTTTTTGTTACAAAATTAATCAGTATTTGTATCGAATGATTTTCAGAGAAAACCTATCACCATGAGTAGCTTTATTTTAAATTTTTGTTAATGCCATTAATTCATTTCAGGAAATTGGTTGCACAAATTGCATCTTGACACTTCATGTGCATAAAAACCAATAACTGTAGTGTATGGCCATACGATTTTCTGTCTTCGCTCGAGACACAAAGGACGATTGGTCTGTAGTTAATTGCCCTTTATTTTTCATGACATTCGAATAAAAAGATAGATAAATAAATAGATAGATACGGTAGTTGGCTACGCGATAGTTTAGGGTTCACGCCTTTTAAAGCAAATTGTGACCGGAACAGCCAATCGAATAAAACCAGAATGAAAAAAATGTAATTTTTCTTGGCGCCGTTCACTGTAATTCTAAACTGATGAAAGATGAACCGAAAGAAAAAAAAGAAGAGAAAGGAAATGATGTCGTACCAAAAAAGAAAATAAATAAAGATGGGAAAATGTAAAAAAAAAAAGAGGTTCGTAAGAAGGAAAAAAAGAACGTTTGCCCGTAGTCCTTACACAATTGATACTGTTCATCCAGTAGGAAAGATGAGTAAACGTAGACGAATTGGTGACGTCATAAACCAATACAATCCCCTGAAAAGTGATGGGAAAATATTACAATATTAACAGCACATTTTTGCAAGGGAAATAATGTACGTGTCTATTAAACTGATTTGGTTGCAATTTATAGAAATCTACCAGTTATTTCATAGAAGAAAAACACTTGATCAATATGGCGTATAGTGTCAAATAGAATCTTCCTTTGTACGGCATTGATATCCAAAAAAAAAAAAAAAAAAATTGCTTTTTAATATGTTTCCTTTTACTTAAATGCCATGTCTCTTTAGAATGTAGGCAATCATGACTCTCCACAATTTCCTTTTCTCGAATGTCTATAAACTGTGCATTTTCTTCTACGGTTCTGAATTCAGAATTGCTCTCCTCGCTTGGTTATCAACCAAAACTAGAGCATAATCTACTCTGCTATATAACCCATAGCTGGGGAGTTACAGTTATATTTATATATATTTACTAGTGCCAATGATGACCTGTTTAACTTCAGTAATTTGCATTTTTCAATGACGTTCGTGATAATGACTTCTTAAAATATTTATAATAATATTTATAATTAAAAAAGAAAAAGATAATTAAATAATTGAAAACTCATACTACTTACTTGAGCCCCCCGATACTGCATCTTTGTGATTGATCGAAATCTTTCTTGTCCAGCAGTATCCCTGAAAGTAAACAAAAAAAAGAAAGTCAAATTTGAAAAAGTTCAGCTTCGTTGAGAATCGACATTCAAAACGCTGTGGTTCAGTAGAATAATAAGAGAGTGACTGAAGCTGAGATGCCAGGTCAGGACCAATAATATTGCTGATTTTTATTTGGATTTTATCAAGAATCTTTAAGTATATAGCAGGAGTACCGCAACCTATGTGACAGCATTATTCTAATCGTGAATGGTAGACTTATAGATATGTAAGATAGATTAAGAAGAGAAAAATTGTCTAACACGACACAGTGAACCAACTTTTTTAGCAGCTGACCTAGCAATGGATTCAATGTAGTCTTTCCACTTCATGTCAGCAGAGAATGTTAGCCCGAGAACGATAATTTCAAATTTCACTCTTGGCTGATCTGGAGTATCTTTGGCTAACTTCCAACTTAGAACTTAATCTCTTTTGAGTGATATGCATAAAACTCCGTTCATCTTTAAACTATCCTCACAAAAACATGTGAACTTGATGGTATCCCTGAAATAGTTCTCAAAATGTGCCCCTGAAGTTGCTCATATTCTCTCGAAACTCTACGATTAATGTATTGCTGTTTCTTGTTTTCATGCTTGTTGAAAATCGTCTTCTGTAGTTCGTCTTTAAGAACTCAGACGAACCGTTTTATCTTTCTAACTATTGGTCTATTAGCCTTCTACCTAATCTCTGATTAACTCTTGATTGGTTGAGCATCTCACATTGCAGGGGCTTCTTTCAGATAAGCAATATGGCTTTCCCATTTTTTTTTAGATGAACTGCTAATGTGTTAATGATTATTCTTGAAAGAGTCTCTCAAGCTTTAGATAAGAATGGTGAAACTCTGGTTGTTGCTTTGGATATCTCAAAGGCATTTGACATGGTTTCGCATACTGGTCTTCTACACAAGTTGAAAGGTTATGGTATTTTGGGGCAAATTTTTAAACTCATTCAATCTTTATTATTAAATTATGAAATGAATGTTATCTTCTAGATTTTTTTTATTAATCTAGGTGTTCCTCAGGATTCTATCCTTGAACATACATATAGGCGTGTACACACATACCCATCTAATACATTGTTTATTTGTTTAGATGGGTGTGTGTATGTAATTGTTTGGAGATGTGTAAGGTTTTATATATATGTATATATATTTATGTGCCCGTATGTGTATGTACGTATGTATATATGTGTGTAAATGTATATATATGTAGGAGTGTATGTGTATGGATGTATATGTATGTATGTATATATATATATATATATATATATATATATATATATGGGTATGTGTGTACACGCCTATATGTATGTATGCACGTGTAAATATAAATATGTTGTTGTGTATGCGTGTATACGTATGTGTTTTTGAACATAGAAATACAGGTCCTTTCTAGATTAGATAATCGTTATATTTTTATAGGTTTATATTTGATTTGTAACCTGTAGTCGATATTACTTTTGTCAAATTTTCTTGATTACACAGCGGGTCCTTTTATAAATGCCCTTTGGTTTTAGTCCCCCCCCATCTCTCCCCCCACTCCTTTTTCTTTTTTTCCCTCTCCCTCTCTCATCTTCTGATCTTTAAGATTATATCGTCTATTGTGTGTGTATGTCACCACAAAATTTATACTCTTTTCCGGTAAATCATTAATGTATTAGACATCCGAAAATATTCATATTTCTCTCACTTAAACCATCTTTGACTCTCCTCTTTAAAACTTCTCTCTGTTAAATTTTAATCCCCCCCTTCATCTTTAGACCTTCCTGTTCTTCTCTCGTCTCTTACCCCTCCCTATAGCTTTCATTTACTCTAACATTCGTCCCACACTCTCATACATACATTATCACTAAATTTTATTTTTTATTCCCGGAGTTGTTTTTTCTGTTTTCTTTTTGAATTTGTAGGTCTGATAAATTGGATCGTATTTACGATTCCAATGGAATAAATTATGACCATGGAATATTAGTGTTTAAGCTTTTTTATTATATCCTTACTCTGTCCTGGACATTGAGTTCTACCTGGATTCTATCGTCTTGGAATTATTTTTTATGCAGGTATATATATGTATGTGCATTTATGTATGTATATATATTTATATAGTTTAGATATATGATTGCATATGTATGTGTATATTAACCACTAATATTATATATATATATATATATATATATATATATATATATATATATTGAGTTAAAAAAATATAAAATTATATATTTGTTTCTTCGTAAATACTTTTGAAAGAGTATAATAATTTCCTAAATTTAAATCGACTTAGCAAAGCCTATTTCTTCCCAGAAGTGCCTATTTGTCGTATGGAAGTGAGAACATATGTTGAGGTAGATATTAGTCTTTCTGGATAGATTTGTATCTGTAAAATGGTAGACTTGTAAATCATCTTGTCTACAGTACGCACCAAATACTTAGCTGTTCGCAAAAAAAAAAAAAAAAAAAATAAAATAAAATTAAAAAAAAAATTAAAAAAAAAATAATCGACAAAAACATACAAAAATAAGAAGATGATAAACGGAAAAACCACTAATGCAACGCTAAACAATATTTTCATTTTTTATTTTTAATGATGTCCGCGTAAAACAAAAATCTGTGGGGATCTTTATATATTTGTAGGTTTATATGTTTGTACGTATGTACCACTGGAAGGATTGTGTCCTCCCACAAAAAATTCAGTTTATTAAGTAAATTTTTTATTATTATTTAATACATTAACTACAATGAACAATATATTGTTTTATATCTTCTGACGTTTTAAAACAATTTTAAAATTCTGTCCGACACAAAACCTTCTCAACAAAAGATTAGGTGAGGTGCTTTCTTGCAGTTTGCCGGGTAATTAATTTTTTTTTCATTAATAAACCAGAATAAATGGTAATCTGAAGGTACAAAGAAAGGTTAAAGATTAAAAACTTTCCAGACAAATTGTAACAATTTTCGGTTGGTCATGAGACGTACGGTTTAGGCTTATCCTGATGAAATATTATAGCCTCTTTCTGATATTTGATTCTGGACGCCTTTCGTAGATTGCTACTTGTAATTGGCCTATTTGTGAGTGTGAGGGACCGTGGGTTTGCGTGTTGTTAAATTAGAAACGTGCTGTTTATTTCCTGCTAGAAGAGTCCAACCGAAGAGGTAAAGAAAACAAACAAGACCGATATATATATATATATATATATATATATATATATATATATATATATATATATATATATATATATATATATCAACAAATATATGTATTAAACGACAGAATTTACAACGGACATAGACATTAACATTTGTTTCTGTGTGTGAACGTAAAGAGTTTGTATTTTGGTGAATGTTCGTACGTACGTGTATATGTGTTTCATGGAGTTTTCCTACAAATGTGTCCGCTGAAATGCAAAGTAAAAAGAGAACGAGGCAAGAAGTTGTCCAGTATTTATAGTGTAGGGAGAGCGACCCCTAGTGAACAATTAGGGAATTAAGGAGAAGGTAACTCCGATAAATGTAGTACTTGTCCAAATCAATCATTTGATTATCTTTTAACCCTAACCCATATATACATTTGTTTTGGTTAAAAGTGGTCTGTTTTAATGAACCCACGATCTAAAACATCCATTATGTCATGTGAGCGGTACACGGAAATACGTTTCAGTCGGTTTTGTTTGTTCAGCTTATGTGAAAATCACCGGTCAAGGCAACTAACAGAATGATTCAAATGATTTTCAACACTTGACAGGAATGTTTTGGACATAATATCTTAATTTTAATTTAATTGATATCAATTTCTACTTGTCTACGCGATTTTTCAGTAAATTTCTTTAAAATATTGAACTACTTCATAGAAAAACGAGAAGCATACGTTTCTATTGCCTGAAAAGCAAATTTAATGAAACATCTTCCGATAAGTTTTGGATTTATATCATTTTGCACGTGGACACAAAAATAAACAGTGAATGTCACATTAGATCGGACACTGAACGAAAAGAAAAACCCAAAAATTAAACTAATTCCTTACCAAACGCTAAGCTGAATCTTTGCTCCGTCAACATTGAAAGTTTTTTTCACAAAATCCACACCTGCACAAAACAGAAGAACTGAATTTATCACTTTTGAATTATGAAATAAAGGCATTTGATATCTTAATGGAAAAGAAAAGAGAGTGATTCATAATTAAGAATGAATAAACAAACTGTTTTTTTCTTTCACTCAACAACAACGACATATGCAACGAAAGAGGCCTACAGATTTCTATGTGTGTAAAAAACAAGGACAATTTTTCTTCGGGCTGACATCAGTCCATAAGACACACAAAGAAATATATAGAATTAATTCGGACTATTGTCCTCATCTTTGTCCTCATCTTTGTCCTCATATTTATGACAACATTTCGGCCGTTGTACGCTCCGGCCTTCTTCAGGTGGTTGGAATGTCGAACTGAACCCTTTATTTCGCTCATTGGGGTAGACGGTTCTAGTTCCACGTGCCATGTCTAATGGATGTTAGTTATCAGTTATCACCTGCTTAATTCCCTCTCCAAATTCTCCACCGCCTTAACCAGGTATTGAACTCACACTCTTTGGGTCCTGTCACAGGATCTAACTAACGCCTTTATCCTGTGCCATGTTTCCTCAAGGACACATAGCACAGTGGATAAAGGCATACAACGACTGAAACGTTGTAATAGATATGGCGACAAAGATGAGGACTATAGTTCGAATAATGTAAATAGTGTGCATAATACCTCATCTCAGAAATATAGACAGATACTGAATTAATTCCTATTATATATGTGTGTTTGTGCTTGTGTGTGTTTGTGTTAGTATGTGTGTGCGTGTACGCGCATACACACACGCACAAGAATGTTCATCTATATTTTTATTGTTCCTGTAATGCTAATCTAAAACACTATTGCCTTGCAAAACTTACAAGTTGTCCAACGTCCTTGATACACGTGAACATCACGATGAATAGAAAAATTATACTTAAAACTATTCCTCTTCTTGTCTTTCTTGATTGTCTTTTTTGTTTGTGGTCGTTGGACGATCGATTATAATTTTCCTTCTTCTATTTTGATTGACTTGCGTCAGAAATGCACGAAGAAAAACACACATCGATGTAATAAATATATTCAGAGAGATATTTTTTATAGTTGTTACTTCTCTTGCTAGATTTGGTGTTAAAAGTAACACTACAATTAGGGCTGTAGATGAATGGAAAGAAATGATGAAGAAATGAAGTCACTTACCAACTGTAGGCAGCATACTCGTCTGAAATTCACGCCCAACCAGACAATTGATGAGAGCCGTCTTTCCCACAGATGTCTCTCCGAGCACCAATACTTTGTAAGTAGCATCAATACTGTTTGCCCGCGGTTCAGAAGAATGCATTGTCTTTTCTATGGGACTCATTACTGGTTGACAATTTCTTTTATATTAATTGCAATATCTGTGACCAATTACCAACTGCAATTGGAAAACAATAGGTGATTTTTTTTCATCTCCAACAGTATTTAACAACAACAATTTCTAACAACGTGTTCACATAAGATAAATTTGTTTAATAACCTTATAGATTCTTAAACAGGTTTAAGATATTCTAAAAGACTTCTAGTTTAGTTCAAGATCAATTAATATTGCTATTATTACTTCCCACTATTTTCTTGTATAGAGTTTAACATCTTTACACTTAGTGTCAAAGTCGGTTGCCAATGTATATCGCTTAGCCGAATATATTTTCAAATGCAATATTCAGATTTTATCTCTACATTATTTCGCTGTTCTTGTTTGTTGCTGAATTCTTTTTCCTGATTCTGTGAATCTTATCTAACGCTAAGATATTAATAAAATTAATTCAAATTAGAAGCAGGATTGAATTTAGTCTCTACTGGACAACATAAAATGACAATAATAATACGTTTTAATATAATTACTTTGTCAAAATGATATCTGTCGATAAATTGAATATTTGTATTGTATTCAACAAAATTTAATTTTCACAGTCATGTGACACAATGCTACTCGGCCATGATTAGAGCAAATATGAAATCAAGTAGCCTCTAAATGATTTTATCTGAGACGAGTTTTATGACTGCGTAAACAGTAACTTTAGAAATAAGATCTTCAAAGCGAGCACCTATACACAAGTAAGCCAAAGGGAAATAAAATAAATAGATAAATAAATAAAAAACTTTTGGGATCAAGTGCCACTTAGCCGGAAGTTACAAAGTTCCGGTCGCAGGTTTATATAATCGGTAATAATAAGAATTAGTAATTACGAACCATTCTTTTGCAAGTTGCGAGTTGCACGTCGTGATGTAGAGATGGTCAGAGGGGTGTTATGAGAGTTGGATTTCTCATTAGTCGTTATGAGAAAGGGTAGAATTAGCAGTTCTTTCAAGTGTCACCTACCTACCATTCAGACTATGCCAAGGGAATACCAGAATAAATAAGCAAATATGCTGATTTCAGAATTTGCGTGTTAATTTCTCGCTGTGACGATATTGTCACTTTCCATTTCCTTGTGAACGTACACTGGGTCTTTTCCAGTTTTTGTGCACACCGATGTGAACGAAAACTAAAACAAAACGTGGGGCGATTTGTCCAATTTGTGAAAGAGAGAAACCTGTTGTATGTTTATAGTTTGGTGCTAATTAATTTTAATTTTACCTTCAAAATCTTTAGTACCTGCAATAACCAACTGATATAAAAATCTATTTAGAAGCGTATTAGTGTGACTGAATGCGACATTATCGAATTGAAATACGTATAAAGAATAAAAATTAATGTGAAAACACGTAGATAACCAATACTTGATTAAAAAACAAACAATGGTACCTTCAGTGTCAATATTTTAATAATCCAGAACTTTCTACTTTTTTTTTTTTAAATCATATACTTAAGTTATTACTCATAAAAATATTTCACGTTTTGGTATGAAATTTTCCAAACCGACAATCTTATGTTACTTGCATTATCGGCGTTTTGATATGCAAGTCAATCGACTAAAGAAGTAACGCATTTATTGAATATGATACAATCAGTCTGTTAACTGCGTGATATGAAAATGATTCTACTTATTAAAATTCAAATAAATCAATTATTTGAATTAGCGTTTTGCGGGCCAAGTCCATTTAACACCGTTACACTGCGCCGTACATTCGTTTTCTTTTTTTAGCGATTTTCATATGTCATAAAATGATATTTGTCGAATTGTTGTAATTAAAGCAGTTTGATAGGTTTAGACATTTTGCCCATCCTTTATTTCATACACGGTAAGATATTGTAATTTAATATATTAATTAGGTTTTCAAACCATTAAAAACGTCATCGTCACTTACTTCCCCTTTATCCATTGCTTACTTTTCCTTTTTTCCTTTTCTTCCCAAGCTGTGAAGTAAATGCTAAGTTCGTTACCATTTTGAGAGCAAAATAGGTTTTATTTAAAAATTTAAACAATTTGTTAATAAAAAATTATAAAAGCCATAAACAAAAACAATAACTTATTGGAAATGACTAGATTAAAAACGGATAACAAAACAAAGTTATATTTTAAATTTTAATTCTAAAGCTTATTTTCAGTAAAAAGGAAAGATACAAGACATATACTGGTTGATGTAAATGATAAAACCGCAATTATTTGATATAGTTTTCTGTAATATTTGTACACGCACGCACATGCGCAGACAACCAATTTTATATATTTAATTTATTTTCAGGTGTTCGAACGGAAACAAATTGGCGTATTAGAAGAATAAGTCAAGTTAGGATAGATGTCAGTATCACGCGATTTTCTTTTCTTAGCAAAGAAATCGTCGGCACCATTTTCCCTTATCTCAGTTGGATCGTTTGGATATTTATTTGATTATTACTTTACTGTTTCCGGTTTGACTGCAACCATTCTTTAGTGCTAGTAATTTAATCTGTTGGTTGAGCAAAATGAAAAATCAGGAAAAGAGTTTGTCACTGACCAGTGATTAATGCAAGAAAATTAAAGACAGAATAGATCTAGTATAAATGCTGCTGAAATGATAGTTTTCAAACAAGTAACTGCAAAATCATTTCTTATTGCAACATTTTATAATTTTGTAAAGAGTACGGAACTGCTAAGCAATATCAGCCTTCCTATATGGCAATTAATGCTGTACAATCTCCGTTGAGATGAAGAAGAGATTTGAATCAACAGAAATGTGGTTCTACAGGAGGATGCTGAGAATACGGAACATGTGAATAACGAAGCTTTAGGAAAAATGCAAACAAAAAGGACAATTATTATAAGTAACATCAGGAAAAGACAGTTTAAATTTCTAGGGCCCATAATGAGGAAAGACGGCTTGGAAAATTTGATACTCGCAAGACATAAGGCAATAGGGACATAGGAAAACAAGGCATAACATCATCAGCTTGAATAAATGAATGGCGGAACAAGGTTTAGGAGAGATAACCAAAAGACAATTTTTAAGAGCTACAAATGACAGGAAATTGTGGAGAGCTATGATCGCCAACGTCCTAAAGAGATACGACACATAAAAAACGGATTTGTAGAGAATTCAAAATGCAATTAAATAGAATTCAAGACATTTTTCAAACTTTTAAATGTGACTGAATTGTTAACTGTTTTTTGCAAAGTATTTTTCTTAATCAAGTTTAAACATAGTTGAAGTTTCACCCACTGAAGAAAAAATATTGGATACATTTTTCACGTTTTGTGCCTTAAATACATTTCTATACTAGTAAAATCTGTGATGTCTAATATTTTACTATATTCTTAGCCTCATTCGGCGCTTAGTTCATTTTCTTTGTAGGTTTATGAAATAGAAATAATTCCACTTGACATAAAAAACTAGTTACTTGATATTGAAAATTGCAAAAATCAATCATTTCCTATGACTGACATCTTCAGAATCTGATTGAATGTAAAGCAAATCGTGTAGAAATGGTTATAATGATGATCATCAGGTGGTGTATAGCTTCACTCTGATTGGTCAGTTTATTATAGAGATGAGAGTAATCAATCTGATGTCTGTGCGTCAGATTACGCAAAACCGACCAAATTATTACAAAATAATCATAAGAAACTTTTGGAAATTGAAAAGAGGATATCGGCCACCGACAGAATAAGAAGTTCCAAAAGACATCATTGAAATGAAACGACTATCATACCAGAATTTAGTAAAGCGACTAAATCAAATAAAACCAAATATCATACAAAAATCAAATGATTGGATATATTGAATGCACAATGGAAAAATCCCTTAAAATAGAAATTGTTGCTGTTGTGCCAAGCCCAAGAATAATGATGTTTCATGTTTGTCGTTTAAGCAACATTCTAATTGGCCAGTAACAAACGAATAAAAGTCTTCTTCAAACCTTGAGCCTCTAATGCTACGGCGATGCGAAGATCAGAAAGTTCATCTTGTATGTTTGATTCTTACTGATTGTCTTACTATTGGGACTTTATACCAAACTAACTGAAATTTAGGAGTTAATATCTAGGAGCCGTCTTTAAATGTAGCAGATCAACGAGCCTCAGTTAGGAGTAGAGATTAACAACCGATTCTGATGTAGTCAACTAGATTCTTACTCGGTGCCCCGCATTATTGTCCTCGCGCCAAATACCTATTTTGGTTGCTTGCTGTGGCGTATTGTTCTGTATGCTTGTCCTGAAGACCGTGTAGTGAGTTTGGTCTTCGGGTTCACCTTACTAAGTTTACTAAATAACTATACAGTCATTGTTGCTATTACTCGGATGAAATCTCTGTAATAGTTCTCGCTCAATGCCGATTAGAAACGATTTTGTTCCAACTTTATATTGACTTTAATTCAGATAAAAATAATATTATTGCGTAATGGCGTAATGGCCACATACAAATATTTTGCGCATTCAATACAAAAGGTTGCGATAATGAGCCTTAAATAAATATAAACCATCAGTCGTCATTTAATATTTATTTATCTTACATTATTTAAATTATCTTACATTACTGCAGTACATATATCTTTGCAAAGAGAAAAGTATAAATTACATTTAAATTAAATAACAAAGAGTATATGAAAAGTTCTCGACCTGACACCCCCTCCACAGTATATAAATGACTAAATAACCAAAGATTTTTATTTTGACATTCCCTCTTGGTTGAACCGAATACTTTTCAGCCCCCCATCTATCGTAATCATCTCTAATATATTTACTGGGAGAATCAGTTGACCAAATATGTCGTTTAAATAAAAGACTGGGATTTCGGATTTCGGATATATATAAATATATATATTATGACTGCTATTTCGGATATATATATATATATATATATATATATATATATATATATATATATATATATATATATATATTATGATTTTTCGGATATATATATGTTATGATTTTTTGCTGGTATTTCGGATATATATATATATTATGATTTTTTGCTGTGCCTTTAAAACCCAGTAATAAATAAGTTACTCCAAAATTCGCTTGAGGATGAAATGGAACTAATGTCTTTAATTTAATTAGAAAATTAAATTCGAAGCTTTTAGCTTCCATTTTTGAAACATGGTTAGAACTGTGTAGCGAAAAAACATATTTTAAATCAATTAATTTATAATATTAATGCTCTGTAAATTTACATTGAGCACTATTTTGTCATTATACTTGATGTGATAATAATTCTATATACTGTAAGGGATTCTAATTACATTTAATTGTTCTTAAAAGAAATATAGTATATTCAAAATTAAAAATTAAAAGTGAAAATATTTCAAATCGTAGTTAAATAAAAAGTATTCTAACCTAAACGCCCTCCAAAAATCTTTAAATATACAAATAGACAAAAATGCCGTAAGAATTTTTGACGTTAACAAAAAAAAAAAAAAAAAAAATCCAGACGACATGCTTTTTTTTAACGGATGTTAGATTTCATTGAAAAATACATCCCTGCCCGCTACCAAAATGTAGCTAATAACTGATACATTAAAGTACAGACATAATGAACACGCAGACACCCCTTGTCTAGTGAAAGTGGATTTATCTGTAACCTTGGAAACATGAATTATGATTTTAGCTGTGTCTTTAAAACACAGTAATTTTAAAAGTTACTCCAAAATTCGCTTGAGGATGAAATGGAACTAATGTCTTTAATTTAATTACAAAATTAAATTCGGGGCTTTTAGTTTCCATTTTTGAAACATGGTTAGAACTGTGTAGCGAAAAAAACCATATTTTAAATCAATTAATTTATAATATATATATATATATATATATATATATATATATATATATATATATATGTTTCATACTTGAACGCAGTCTTCAGGCTATATGGGTTGGTTAGTAGCTGGACTATTTATATATTTTAGTCATTATTGCCAATTATTTCTGGAAATAAATGTTCTTGTCATCCTGTCAATGACGAGGATAAAGTAATTGTTTGTTTTCAAATTATATTTTCATTATTACTCAGAAATATTTTTTCTTTTCCTACTTGGCCATTCAGATCAGTGATTCTCAAATGGGAGCTACTTGGCTCCCAGGGGAAGAATTATAGCCATATTTATAAGACATAATTCACGTCACTGTTTTCTTTCTTATAGATTGGTTGCCACTTCAAGACAAGAGAGCTCTAGTCAGCTCTACTGTTTAACCCCTACATGTGGAGGCAGAAAAGATGGATTCGTACCTTTTCCAAGGAAATTTGTGTGAGATTGAACGTAACGAACTCGACCGGGATTCGAACCCGGATCTATGATTTCTCTTTCCGAGTCGCTAACCGTTACATTACTGGCACATCCAAGACATAAGTATCATAGTGAATAAAAATGCTAGATGACATTTCAAAATGGGGGATGAATTTAGTAAACCTAGAATCCTACGGGGTGAAGGGAATGTGACTTGGGACTGAGAATGACAATTAGAAAATTGTGAATCTATGCGCATGCGTGAATATATCTCGTGATTTCGTCGGACGAAATTTTAAAAGATTTTTATGAGGGAATTGTGAAGCACACTATTTGGAACTACAAACGCAGATTCTAATTTGTGAAAGGAATTTACTGAAACGATACATTGGAAGAATTCATTTCTTCTCAGAAGGATCAAGCAAACGGACAGACAACTAACATATGAGATTTAGCTATTAATAAGAATCTGTATAAAATCATTTATATAACGATTCATGTTAAAGTAAATCTAAGTCAACAAAAATTAATCCTAAATCCGACAGGATTTAATTTCAGAATCTCCCGAATTAGCTGCTCTAATTGTTCATTGGCGATAATGAATATCTTAACGCTTCTATATGTTGTTCAGTAAAGTTTTATTGATCGCCTCTACATTTTTTCGCCCTGGGTACGACGATAAACTACAGCCGGCAGCAAGCCGTCTGATCGGGAAGGTTTGAGGAGTGTGGAACCACATCTTAATTGCTGCTGTTCCCAGTTCCACCCTGACTTGGGGTAATGACCTCTGTTAGGGTTGCAATTATGGACAATTAGTTACCCCGCCACACTCGTGTCAAAACACTATGAAAATATAAACATGTTTATAGTAAACCAGCAATACATTTTCATAGTTAAAAAATGACCGACATTTTTGTAAAAGAAACATTTTAGTAGCAACAAGGCAAGCAATAAGTGAGCAGTACTAAAAAGGGAAAGACAAGACATCCCTTCACATGGAAGAGCGAAAATGAGAACAATCTACTTGAGTAGATTAAATTTCAGTTTGAGATTCTCTGGAGAAACAGAATGTGCTTTCTTATTGACATGGCAGTCATTGCAGATTGTAATGTATCTTTGAAGATCTTCAAAAAAAAAAAAAACTATCAAAATACAAGGATCTTGAAGTGGAAATCTAAAAAATATGGCACATAAGGACATCAATAATTCCAGTTGTAGTTGGAGCCCTCGGATTAATTGGAAAAGGTCCCGATAGACTCATTGAAGGGATTCCTGGTTAGCCATGCCTTAAAGAAATACAAAAAAATGTACTCACAAGTACAGTTCACACATTACGAAGAGATTTATTTATCTTTGTAAAATGTATGTGATCTTTATTTTTTTTTAAATTTTTTTTACAAAATTGATCAGTGGGAAATTTCATGAAGCCATTTCTGGTTTTAGGTCTCTTGTTGAGACCTGGAAGGATATGTGTATACAACAGAAATCGAAGGGAATAATAATAATAATAATAATAATAATAATAATAATTAAAATAATCCATTCAAAAAATCGGAATAAAGCTTCAGAAAACTTCGTTGTTTGGTCCTGCAAATATTCTGTGAAATATTCTGTCTGAGGTTGTATGGAAACGAAAAACCGTGAGAAAGAAAGAAAAATTAAAATAAACTGAAATAATCAACCGCAACGATGTTCCATGTTTAGTGTTCTTTTCTTTCTTTTCAGATTGTTATAAACGATCGAGTAAATAAAGTTTGAATGAGAATCCAACGGAACAATAAATAAAAAAGACAATTCGGAAAATTTCTATTTTGAATCGTCGTCAACAGAAAATAAAATCCGATTCATTGGTGAACCATTATAAACACAACACAATAGTTTTTCAAACTGTCTTATATTTACCAAACCATTTCGCGTAAAGCGTATATGTTACAAATTGCAGTTTCAGTGTTCCTCCCTGATCCAGGATTTCAGTTAATAATTGCACTGGACAAATTATTTGTTCTAAAACAATAAGAATAAAAAGAGGAGTGTTCAGTGAACTTTAAATTTCATACATTCATGAAATAAAATATCTTTTTATAACTATTGCACTCATTAAAATGGTCGGTGTCTATGTGTAGGTTTTCAATAGAATACATTCGATACACATTGATTTATAAAGTTTAATTACTTCGTTTTTTTTCTCTCTCAGTATATCCATAGATAATTAATTAATCTGTTATAAGCAGAATAAAACAAACTAATTTGTCAGTCTAAATGAAAAAAAAAGGTATTCCCATCAGAGGTATGAATTTTTTCCCCAGCAATATACGGTTGAAAATACAGGAGTCATGCTGAAGTTATTTCAGGATTAAATAGACTTAGTGTCTGTCAAAAAGAAAAAAAAAAAATTGTCAAAATATAATTTTCTTCTTCACCCATCTACTTCCAAGATGTCTTCTACTATGGATCCAAACCAAATATTTAGCTCCCCCTCCCACTACTCTCTCTTTGGAAGGTTATTTACCTCACCTCCCCGCGAGGCAGGATATGGCACAAGGCCGTTTTTAATGAGGGGTTAAAACCGAGCCCGTGGGATCGCGCAAAAATTACCCGTAGACCCCATGAAAATGGGGTCGAGCAGCTGTCTAACACCCCAGACAAATTCTGCCCATCGGCATAGCCTCGTCTGGGTTCCTCTCTGCCCTAAGGCAGAGAGTTCGACTAGCTTAGCTGGAGACGAATCTCCAACTATTTGCCAAAGCAAGTCTCTCTTTGGAAGGCAGGAAAATAATCAATCTTGTATTATTTTAAAAGATGACATAAAGGAAGATTAATATTTACATGGTCTTTTTTTAAATCAATTAAAAAATTTTCTGCAATATACAGTACACGTGATCATAAGTAGCACACACGGACGTTTGCGCGCGCACACACACACACACACGCGCGCACACACGCACACACACATACGTTTTTTGACGTTAAAAAATACGTCAAAAACGTCATTATTTTTGCACCGACCTAATGTTACAACACGAAGATAATAAACAAAAATTTCAAATTCTCGAAGCCCTCTATATTAAAATCAACCAACCAACACTGAACAAAATTTATTACGAATATAGCATATCATATTAAAGTGCATATAACATTTAATAATGCCATTTTACATATCTACCAATTTCCAGTCAGCTCCCTTGTTTTGCAAAAAATTCTAGAACTACAATTAAATTTTTCAAAATAATTATAGAGCGCGTTCGTACGAGTTTAAAAATCACCGTCACAACGGAATGCAGATTTTATGGCAGTTACAATAATTTTGTCTTTGTAATTTAGCCCTGAAGACGACTCTGGAAAAGATCGAAAGTATTTGGGCTAACAAAAATTACGGCGCCTTTGAAATTGATTAAACTGGAAAGGATCAGTATAAAAATAAGTAGACACAATATATCTATATTATTCAATGAAACATGTTTAAATGAAAATATGCTGCCTAGACATACATCTATCTATCTATCTATCTATCTATATATATATATATATATATATATATATGGATACAATAAATCTTTCCATATTTTATTGCTTAGATTCAAACGTTTAGCAACTGAATATGCAACATTCTTAGGTGCATATATTCTATTTGGATGAATGTTGAGTACTGACTGACGTCACACAAAACAGACGATAGTTTTATCGAAACTCCAGACATACCTTCCACATGGCTTGTTTCCATGGGTCATGGTTAATATTAGGTTTTCTATAATCAAGTAAGCCATTCAAACGACCTTGTTTGCCTGTCCGTCTTGGCTAAATGTAGCTAGACAGGAGCCTGAACTGTAATTGCAAGAAAGTTTTCTCTTCAGTTTAAAGCGTAATTTAAAAGCATGTTAACAGCCAATGGCACAACGCATAGCATTTGTCATCCTTACCATAAAATTGTTATTACAACTGCAACTCGTTGTAAAATGTTTTCGTTGTGCCAGATTGCATCTTCAATCCTCAAAAAGAGCACAGGTCAACAACATTTATGCTCTACCCCTGATATTGAATCAGAGATATTCATCACAAGTTCACCTGAGAGATGTAAAAGGGATTTCAAAATAGGAAAAGGGGTTTTGTTTTTTTACTAAATGCCTCGTTTCAGATTGATAAAATTTGCATTATTGCTAGGAAATTAACAATCTGGGAAGAGTTACAAGGGACGATAGAAAACGGGACTTGGAAATCGGAAAGCTCACTGGAATAGCGAGAAATTCCTTTCAAAAGCGATTGAAAGATTTTGTTACAAAGAAAGATTGCTGTACTATCAGTCACTCTATATGACAGTCAATACTGGACAATCTCATCACAGAAGACGAAGAGACTTGAGTCAGCAGAGACCTGGTTCTATAGATGGACTTTGAGAATACAATGGAATATGTGAACAAGGATAAATTTTGAAGAATTTGGCATTCATATATTGAAGAAAAGAGGTACAAAGGGAAACAGTGAGTTACTTACCCCTAATGAGATTGGAAGAACAGGAGGAAGCGGGATAATGCGGGGATAAAACATTTCTTAAACCCATAAAAAATATGAAGTTGTGGAGAACCATGACTGTCCAGGTCTTGAAGAGAGATATCAGAAGAAGAGGAATCATGTGTAAAACCACTTCGCTGTATTTGGCTATTGTCATTTCTTTCTCCCAAGATGATAACGTGTAAGAATTGATACACAAAATCTTAGCAAGAAAATATATTGTTATATGGTTCAGTTCTTGATTTGAAGGAAAATGACAGAAAAAGGTAAAATTTTATTCGCATTTAACCAGTCAATTCAGATCTATCTATCTATCTATCTATCTATCTATCTATCTATCTATCTATCTATCTATCTATCTCTTACCGAAACAGTACAATTCGTACACATATCGTTCATCATTTAAAAAACAAACAAACAACCAAAGCAGAACTATTAATATAAGACAAAATCTAGTAAATAATATCAAACCATTATATAGCATTCATTGGAAGGAAAAATTCAAAATACTTGAAGCTATGATTATACGAAGAAAGAAACAACTCAAAACAAAATATTTTCCGTCACATAAGACGGAATTTTAAAATGTGCATTAATTATTTCAAATGTCTATAAAATGATATGGGATATAACATATTTAATATATTCATTTTCTGGCATGTTAAAGATTTTGTAAGCGTTTTACACATGATGTATATTTAAATTTAAAATATAGCGTTCCCAATGTAGCGAACAAAACTTTGTCTACAATACTGACAACATTCAATTCTTGATAATGACCGAAATTACTCGAACAAAAGCAGAAAAAAACATGAACGTTACACAGTTTATTCATCATTTTTATTCAGACGTGCAACAAGTTATTCAAAAATTGGAAAAATACAATAACAATTTAACAGACCTTGTTGATCGAATTTAACAAATGTTGTCTAAAGGAATTGTTACTTCCTATATATATATATATATATATATATATATATATATATATATATATATATATATGATTAATGTGAGTAAAATTTTCAACATTCCGACTCCAGAGTTTCGTAGACGATCCTGTTGGTCCACTCTTCAGGGGTTATCAGCAATTTACTGCTTACATTCTTTCGATATTTTCCTTTTTCTGTACAGTTAACACTGGTGTTTCTGTGTTCTCTGTGTTTGTGTGTGTGGTTGTCCACGAGCGGTCATGCGCCCGTTTGTGCGTTGTATATATATATATATATATATATATATATATATATATATATATATATATATATATATATATATATGATAGGTTAAAGAACAAATAGGAAACGTCTATGGAGGAGAAAAAAATTCTGGTATTTTTTTTATTTTTGTCTTGTTTATTTTTCACTGATTACGTCGACCTCACATATATTTGTCTTGCCATTCTTGTATAATTCTTGTTCATCATAATTCTAGTTGGTCTATGCAGGATTTGGTAGATAAGGTCTGTTCGTATGTGTGCATCAATCAGCTAAGTGACAAATTTTACTCACATTAATCCTATATATATATATATATATATATATATATATATATATATTAGGTTGGTGCAAAAATAATGACGTAATAATGTCGTTTTTTGACGTATTTTTTAACGACAAAAAACAACATTATTACGTCATTATTTTTGCACCATCCTAATGTATATATGCTCATACTTGGCCATACATTCCCACGTATTTGTAAGTGTAATAAGATCATACGTATTATGTAGAATCATTTCTAGTGGCGGATACTTTAAGACGAGGAAAACTGCATCATTAAAATACAGGACGACAACGTAAATGGAAATAGTTTACATAAGAGGGCTACTTCCTTTTATAAATGTTCTTATTAATTATCTTCGCAATATATATATATATATATATATATATATATATATATATATATATATATATAAAGAGAGAGTCACATGCGCATTTGAAACTCTCTTGAAGTGTTCAATTTTTTTCCTATGATTAGTCTGTTATAAAAGAAAATTTTAAACACGGAATTTCAATCAACAGAATGTGACTTAATTTCCCCGTATTAAATAAATCAGCGCAAAACAACTAGAAAAAGAAGTTGAGAAAAAGAGAGAGAGAGAAAGAGAGAGAGAGAGAAGGGTGGAGAGAGAGAGAGAGAGACAGACAGAATGAGATATGGAAAAGCCAGAGTGAGTGAGAAAGACAAAGTGGGCGTGGTGAGAACGAGGGAGAAGAATGGGAGTAACTCATCACTAAAAGTAATGCATCATTTTTTGTTAATATTACAACTAATTTTAAATAAACTAAAAAAATGTGTAGTTAGCCTAAGAAAAGTTTTCGACTTTACAAGAGATTTGATATTCAACAGTCAGGGCCGTCTGAACAGCATTATGGATCCCTGGGTAAACCATTGTGCTGGAGCCCCTATGACAACCACTGACAGGAATAAATAGTCATTTGTCGATAATATTAAATAAATATGTATTTTATTGTCACCTCAACAAAACTGGTGTTAAAACATTAAAAACATTCTGTACAGCAGCATCTAATCAACATGATAAACATTTGAACAATACACAAAGCTTGAAAAACAATACTCTGTAAGCCACACAGATTAGATGGCACTATAAGAAATTACTAGAAACTTTTTATTATAACAGACATTTCTTTTCAGAGAATTGCTTTATTATTGGCTTAAATTCAATGGTCTTCAGGAATAGGATGTCATTTTCCGTGCACATGAGTGAAAGCCAGTTCAAACAATGCTGCTCCATTGTGCTACGAAGCAGATCTTTTTTAAGTTTCAATCTTGAAAAAGAACGTTCTCCTGTACAATTGGTCACCGTCATGCACATGAACACTCTCGGTGCAATTTCACTATTCAGGAATACAAATTTCAAATTGCACGAAATTATTTTTCTGTACAGTGCAGGGAGAGTCTCACAATTTTTATCAACAGCCATTTAGTCCTTGAGATTCTCACATTCATTTAAAAGGTCTTCATAATTCATGTCTTTGTGATACATATTAGTCAGTTGTACACATTTTTTTCTTTAGTGTGTCAGAAGCAATGCTTTTCAATTCACTGAAAAAAGAAAACAGATTTCTACTGTGACAGGCTCTGCATATTTGTCAGTTCAAAGATTGTGTCCAGAATAGGGATGGAAATTTCCACCTTGAACTTTTTGGTTTTACTGAGAAGTACCTTTTTTGATGATCTATCGTATCTATTTAGACTCATCACTGTAATATGTATCTGCACACATACTCCTGACTTTGAATTCATATTCACTAAATTTGTCTCTAGTTTCGGGAAAATAGGTTTTCATAGACTCAAGAAGATTCGTGGCAACACATCATTTGATTGCAGAACCTTGCCCGTTTTGTTCATTCTTTTTAATGTCATTTCAAAGAATTGGGAGAAATATTGTTTCCACGTTTTCATTTTTTTTTTTGTTCAACCCGTCTCTCTCTCGCCTTGTATTCACTTGATGTTCATTGTCAGCTGATAGAGAATCCAGTGCATGTTTACTTTATCACCCCCCCCCCACACAGAGCATAAACAGCATCAAAATGTGTTGACCATCGTGTGTTAGACGCCTGACCACAAAATCTTTTCCTAGATATGATGTTAATACATTTCCAGCGATGATTAGAACCATCAAAAAATGAATACAAATGCTGAAGAAAGTCAAAGAATTTTACAGTCTGTAGACAACAATGTGCCAATTTTACTCCCACCAAGTGCAGCCTGTGTCCAGCACAGGGGACATAGATGACAAACTCATTGACTTGATGAATCCGTACATGCAATCCATTATATCGTTTGCACATATTTGAGGCATTATCCTATGTCTAACCACAGTAATTTGATAGTGGAATTTTGTTCTCATTAAGAAAATCCACAACAGTAAATCCTTTGCTACATAAGAAAAGATGAGGATGAACATCAAGAAACGGTTCCACGGGATTACAGCCTTTAATGTATCGGACAATAAACCTAACCCTGACCTAAAATCTGTCATATTTCATGTGTGTGTGTGTGTGTGTGATGTCTGGAGTGGAATCTACACTTATTGAATGATACTTTGACTCTTTTACTTGTTGTCCCATTAATTCAATAAATTCCTCTGAAATATTTGCATATAATTATGACAGATCCATTTTCCCAGGATTCCCATGCATTTTGATATGTGCTTCCAAGAAAGGGTCAAATTCACTCAGAAACTCTTGTATGCCTAAATAGTCGCCATTTTTGCTAACCCAATAATCTGATTTTCCCCACAAAATGGCAGACCTCTGGAGGCAAGAGAGCGAATTACAGAAACTACACGTATCAACACTTTATGCCAATATTCCTGCTCTGAGCAATGTTGCTCAAATAATAAGTAAATCTTCACTCCCAGTTTCTTGATGCCTTATTAAATATGCAATCATGCACTTTCGATGTTCTTCTCCATTTTCATGTTCTACAATAACATTGTTGTGCTTCCAGTCATTGGACCCCGATGTAGCAAAGGGAAATTCTTTATTGGACAATAGGTGACATACAAAGCAGTACAAATGACCTTTGGATGGTGAATAGAGTAGTCATTTACGTTTTACATACTCGCCATTCTGCAGTTCACGTTTGAACACAATGTTTGATAAATACCTTGCCTTTATATTCTCTACTCCAACTGTGTGACTTTGAAAGCTTGCTACCATGATTCTGATATCTGACACCACGAATCCAGTAATCTATTGTATTAGTATTATTAATGTTCCATAGTCCCGAATCTGTCTCTTAGATTGCAGACCCCTTTACTATTACAGATTTGCCTATTTCATTTAATAAAATGTCACTGGCAGCAGCAACAGGAATTGGTGGTATGTCAGCTGAAACTGGATGATTGGGATCAGAAATGGCTGTAAATATGGATGCTATATCTGAAGGTTTAGTATAAATAGTTGTCTTTTCACCTGTGTTAAGCCACAATATTAGTTTTTCAAGTTTTTCTTCATCTTCTTCTTCTTCTTCTTCAAAACATTACGTTTCATTTCTGCTGAAAGGTTTATTCACCTGGAAATTTAGTATTTAGTCATACACCAGGATGTTATGCTTTCATAATGAACACGTCCTCCCTTTAATTGTATGAACCGTATTTATTCTTAATACAAACTCTCTACTGTGTGCTAATTTACAAAACTGCCAGACAAGACCTGGATCTCGGTTAGTGGCATATGTAGGGTGTCTGGCACCGATCTAGTTTCATCTATGTATAGGTCTACAAGACTACATTTAACACTTTTTTCAATTTGCACAATAAAAATGCTTATTCATTCATATATTCACAAACTCAATACCTGGTAATTAGTACCGCACCATAAATTTATAATTTTATTAAATAACCACTACATGTCTACCGTACAAGTGTTCAGTGATTGGATCTCAGGTTCAATCTCTAATAATCTATGCATAGTTCTATACCTGGGTTCATATACAATGTATAAATATATCCAATAATCATGTCATTGCTATTCATAGTACTATAGTAGGTTTAATCTTACTTCTGCTTTTTCCATATTTTCATTAATGTTTAAATCAAAATATGTTCCTAGTTGCAATAACTGATTTTTTAATAAGTGAAATAAATCCTTTGCCATGTCCCGGTGTCTTCTAGGTCAAAAGTGGACATTCTCCCGCTTTCTTTTTTTATTCGAGAACCAACTCAAATGAAATGGATCTTTCTGTTATGACATATGTTTTCCCCAATCATAATACGCGTGGCTTGTAGTAATTTCGGTTTTAGTATTTCGTAAAAGAGAGCTTCTGTAACACAAGTCAATTAACATACACAGATTAGCATTGACCCCTATGCTCGTGGCGTCTCCGGGCAAGTACCCACCCGGCCTATGCGTTAAGACGTCTCTGCCAATAGTAAATATACTAATATTTCTAATGTGAATAATAATAATCATATTTGATAATGGAATTAAGTCCAAGTGTTGGAATCAGCTTTATGAGTGAATAAAGCAGGGATATTAAGAAAAAACTGAATAATAATAATAACTACAACAGTTGGCCTTCAAAGATACCTAGAAACTACAGAAGACTGGATGATTATCTGAGTCATAAAACATGAAAGTAGTAAGCGACAATAATAAAGGAAGCCAACAAGTTCAAAATGGCGTTTCAAACGGGTGAAGAAATACAAGTAAAGCACAAGACAACGAGTGAAGCTGCAAAATACTTAAAAAAGAAAGCAAAGGCAAATGAAACCGACTAGATACAGAAACGCTTCACGGTCAATACTCTGCTTGTACCAAACAAGATGATGTAGATAAACCCCATACCCATCAGTAGCCCACGTAGTGTAGGGATTAAAAGCTAAAACTGAAGGTTTTATTCCTGCTTGGGCCAATGCTTGCTAACTAGAAATTACCATGTACACATACTGAAAAAAATATGTTAGTCCAAAATGTAGATTCTATGATAAATATTTAGAAACAATTGACCATCTTGTATTAGAGTGGGTGGTATTGGCACCTACTGGATATAAAACCGGGCAGAGTGGGCCAATATCTGCACTGGAAAATCTGCAACACTTCCGGAAAAAAAACTGTAAGAAATTGGAATGAACACAACGGCTGCAGAGATAGGACCTGTAACAGTATTATGAGACTTTACAATACACACAGACAGAACAATCAAAGCTAATCGCCCAGACATCGTGATTAGAGACCGCAAAGCAAAATGTGCCTCCTTATTGACCTGGCAATTCTTGCAGACTTCAATGTATCTTTGAAGATCTTCAAAAAACTATAAAAATACAATGACCTTCTAATCGAAATCTCAGAAATGTGGCGCATGAGGACATTAACAATTCTAGTTGTAGTTGGAGCCCTCGGATTGATTGGAAAAAATCCAATAGACTCATTGAAGGAATCACTGGTAGCCCATGCCTTAAAAAATATAAAAAAAATTGTACTTACAAGTAAAACCCACACCTTACGAAGGGCTTTATTTATGTAAAATATGTGCGATTTTTTTTTTCGAAACTGCTCAGTGAAAAATGTCATGATGCCATTTCTGACCTTAGGTCTCTGGTCGGGACCCGGAAAGAAATGAGTACACATCAGAAAAACCAAAGGAAATAAAGCAATAATAATAAAAATAGCCTAACAGTAGAATTAAATGAAAAACATCTCTTACTTTCTGGTAAGTAGAAAACCACTTTACGAAGATGAGAAAGAATGTCGAAAGGGAAGCAGAAGAAGGAGGAATATACAATAAATCGGCCAAAGAAGAATAATGGAAAGCAACACAATAAAGAAAACTATCCGTATATGATGGCTAGACCAGAAAGAGTTTTATGACATATGATGCCACAATCCTGGATAATAGAATGTCTGAAGATGTTAAAACTTTCTACACAAGTAGTGAACTTCATAAAGAAATAAAAAGAACGTTGGAAAGTGGGTCTAAACGCAAAACGACATCAATGAGTGGAGAGGCTGAAATTAGAAAGAATTCTCTTCCAAGAAGATTCGCAATCTCTATTATTATTATTTCACCAGAGCGATGATAACGCTCAACTACCAATGAAGGAAATACAACGAAGGTTAAAGATTCAAAAAGTGAAAGACATCACGAACATCAATGAAATGAAGATTTTTGTCAAGAATCAAAAAAAAACAAAAAAACTTGAAGCTCCAGACGGTGAGAAATATGTAATGCTGGTAATGAATAACGGAAAGAGAAAATAACAGAAGAAATTGAATTATTCATCACGACAGTCAAGGAAAATCTGTCTTTGTGTGTGTGTAGGGGGGATTATGAAGAAGATAGAGACGAAGAAAAGAAAAAGTAAAGAATAGCCAGAACAACAAGAAAATATTAGAGAGTAAGTTTGACGGCAGAAAATCAATTACATGAATAAATACATCGGCTGTTACATCGTGAGTTACACGGCAACCGAAAATGTGTGTAACAACGAAGTTTTGGAGAAAATGGAAACAAAAAGGAAACTAATAACATCAGGAAGAGAAAGTTGGGGTTTCTGGGGCATATAATGATGAAGGAGGGCTTGGAAAATCTGATACTCACGGGACTGATAAAGGGCAAGAGGAAAACAACGAATAATATAGGGAGTTTGAGTAAATGGATGGTTTAGGGGAAATAACAGAAAGAAAAAGTTTATTAAGAGCTACGAGAGGCCGGAAGTTGTGGAGAGCCATGATCGCCTACGACACAGCAGAGTAAGAAAACTCGGGACCATTTTTGATTTAGGTAAGTGATGAGAGGAGTTCAGAAGTGATGATGGTGTGAGAGACTATGCTGGGAGGCTGTTAAAAATTTAGGAGGAATAGATGTTGTCGGCATTGAGGATTATGCCGATTCCACAATCAATGGAATCGAAGATTACACAAGACAGAACCAGGAAAGAATCAGCAAAGATTATTCTCAACAGCCCCAAACTGCACTACAACAAAAAGAAGAATGAATAGAAATAAAACAAACACAACAAGAAACAACAAAAAAAAAAATGACAAAAACAATTCTATACATACTTCAGAAGACAAATCGGCGTGAATATATTAGGTTGGTGCAAAAATAATGACGTAATAATGTCGTTTTTTGACGTTACGTCAAAAAACGACATTATTACGTCATTATTTTTGCACCAACCTAATATAAACGAAATGTTGAGAGAAGCTAAGCTAATCTTAATAGTGACCCAAAACAATGACATAAGACTAAACTAATTAAAGGCTAAAATACAGAAAAGACAAGAAAACAACAAATATAGATTATTTAAACCCAGTAGTTAGCGAATGTAGCATATTGACCCAGAAAGACTACGAGAATAGGCACGAGTTGGGGGGTGGGGAGAGAAAGTGATTCACTGGAAACTGTGCAACTAACTACATTTTGATTGTACAGTTATGTGCGCAGTTCAAGCTATGTCATACAGAATGAAAGCCATAAAATGGCCGGGGGTTTAAGATGCAAAAAAACACCGGCCATAAGATGTGATTTGGTCGTAGTAAAGAAGAAAAAAAACAAAAAAACATGGCGGATAATGGATTTTGTTGTTTGGGCAAACATCAGAGTAGACATAAAAGAAAACGGAAAAAATAGATAAGTATTTCGTTCTTGTCAGCGCACTGAGAAAATTACGGAGAATAAGTGTGACAATCTTACCGATCGTTATCGGAGCGTTGGAAAAAGTCACAAAGAACCCCCCCCCCAAAAAAAAAAAAAAAAGATTGGAAAAACAAGAAATTACGAGGGTCGGCTGAAAAGTTCATAGTCTGACCAAGATACTGTCATGAAATGTGGCCTTATGAGGTTTATCTTTCAACATCGTCCCCTTTGCGGTTCACACACTTCTTCCATCAATGTTACAGTGCTTGGATCCCATTGGTGAAGAAGCTTTCATCCTGTTTGTCAAAATGTCATCAATAGCAGATATAATGTCATTATCACTGCGATACAACAGTTGTAAAATATTTACCAAAGCCGAATTTTTTTTATAATTATCATTATAGCAATTACATTAATTACTATTATATTTTGCTTTCTTCTGTTCTTTTAACGCATGGTTCGTACAGCAGCCAGAATCAATGCTGACAAGTGTTTTAGTCCAGTTACTCTTTGAAATGAGAGCATAGGCATTTGAACAAAACAAGCCGGAATTTAGCGCTGGTATTTATCAATTCATCATTCACCGGTTGGACAACATTGTCTATATGTTTGTGGGATCTTCCACAACAAACCAGCCTTACCTATTTTTAGGAAATGCACTCTTCCTATCTGGTAAGTAAAATCCTACTGTCCCATAAATATAACAAGTATTCATTGGTCAATCACCTCTAACCTTGCTTGCTGATTGGTCAGTTTCGACCAATCAAACCACCTGCACGCGACCAATCTATTTTCCCGCTCATATACTGTGATCCTCCCACGTAGTACACGGCCATTATATAAACCGAACACGTGTGAACTTTTTGAGTAGTAATAGTAGTTTTTCATTCATCTCTCTTGCACTTCTCATTCCTTGCTACCAAGTGCCAAGATGTAACCATCAGGAACTCCTGTCTTAGTCATTTGCTGACCAGACGTTAAAGATAATTACCAACATTCACGAACTCTGAAATCACTCCTGAACTTTTACCAACTTTAGAACTCACAATTCCAAACTTTATTCTTCTAATTTACAAGTTCAATATTACTTCTTCTTAATATGAACTCCGGTACAGATACTACCAAATCAAAGGGACACGACTCTGTCCTACCTTTTCAGTTCGCATGCATTTACATCAAACATTAATAAATCTAATTGTTATGTTTTGGAATCATTCAGTTCAGTTTTGTATTTTATTCTATGTGCTATTTACGTCAAGTATAAATTGCATTGTGTTCACGCATTGTCCTGAATCACATTTTTCTTAGCCATCACACATATTGGTAACACATATTACTACATATATTGGTAACACCGACGTTCAAGGAATATACTAGCCATTACATATTTGGTGATTCCGTCGGAATTAAACAGCAAATGGTAAGATAAACCACTACAAATGGCAACCCCGACATTCGTCGTAGGACCATACCACTACAAATGGTGACCCCGCCCGTTGGAAATAAATAATTGTGGCGATATCTACCATTACAAGAATAGTCATCCCGACGTGCAAGTTAACAGCAACTACATGTTTGGTGACTCTGACATGGAAGCAACACTTAAGTTTCACTGGAATAAACGTACAATTTTCTCTGGACGACTCACTGTTCCATTATATACGATGCAACATCACTAAGGATTTGCATGCACGTTATTCGTCGCTACTAATATTGCAAATTCCGCATTCTTTGCTACTGGTCATAGCATTTTGCATCTTGTTCCATCCCGAAACTCAAAAGGCGCGCATACATTTTTCCGGCACCACGTGGCGACATTTTCAAGCCATTACTTGCTTCCCATGTTTCAAACCTTTCTTCGGACGACTCACTGTTTCGAAAAGCATTTTCAACACATTTTTCAGATAAAATTTGTAAAGATTTACTACATAATCACTAATGAGCAAATTTTATTTTTCAACCTCGCCATGACATTGGAATTCAACATCGCCTATACTAATTCGACTTACGGAATTACGCACATTTTTGGGAATTAAGCTATCTTCTCAATCTCTTCAAATTTCGGCGATTCTTCTCAACACACGTGGTCATTCTATTCAACACAATGTCAGTTGACTACAAATCCACGCTTTCATTACGGCGACAACACATTGTGCTATATAGTTTCAGAATATATATGGTTATGGGTGGGGGTGTCTATCTCCAAAACTCTAGGAGAAATTCAATAACAAACTGACAGGCAGAGGCTACAACTTTATTTAGAGAGATTTTAATGTTACATGTGTATTGATGTTAAATTTCGTCTATTGAATTCAGTTTTTTTTATCGCTTTTATTTTTTTTAACGTTATTGCTTGTAATGATGTCACGTTGTATTATTAATAATGTAGTAAGGAAAGGAGATATATTGTAAATCTTCTGGAGTAGTTCTTTCTCGGTACGAAATGTGCCACAACTCAGTTTTGCATTATATCATTTAAACACGCGTGCGCCTGCCTGTGTGTGAGCAACATCAATTCATACATACTCATCGATATTAATGGATACACGCACATACACACACACATACACGCATGCATAGGCACACACACAAATATATGTGCGTGTGCGCGCGTATGCGCGTGTGCGTGTGTATGCATTTATGTGTCTGAGTGTGTGTGAACATATGTGGTTTCATTTCGGTCACAAATGTCTTTCGGCAAAGACAATATATTCATTCTGCATTTACCTCATTACTTTTTCTCTGGCAGACAGAAATTGTCGTCCATTGACATTTTAATTAATGTTGAGTGAAATTGAGTCTATTTTACCGAAATAAATCTTATGATTCTTTATTTTTGTGGGCAATAAGGAAAATTGCAGAGAAAGACAGATGTATTTCTTAAATGTCAAAGGCCAACATCTGTATTGATTTTAAAACCTTTACACTTCACAAAAGATACTGTCTCATTCAAAATGTAATCTAAAATCTAACATTTGCAGCTGGGCAGTTATCACTACAAAACTTTATGCGTAAAGAGAAATACCTGGTCGTTGCTAAAATGTAACAAAAAACCTGCTTAAATTGAAGTTTTGAAATATCAATTCTTACTTGAATAGCGAAATTAAATTACGCCCAGTTCGACTTATGATTGATATTCGTTGTAAGTCATGTAGAAATTTATTTACCAGTTTACATGTCGAGCAACATGTCTACTTTCTATCAAGTTTCGCGGTAAAGATGTGCCTTTTATTCAAATGAAAAATATTGATTACATGAGGCAAAATCAGTAGTGATGTTATGTCTGGAAATGGACCAAAAGGAAATTCGTACTTTTCTTTCCAGTCATCCGTCTAAGAAATCGTTGAAAATCATAAACATATCTACATAGGATAGACATGTCTACATAAAAAGGTACCAAAGATGAAAGCATATTAGAACAGATCCATATCGAAGGCCTTCCTCTCCCTTATTGACCATATCTTCAGGGTTGTAACCGTACTCATCATGCTCGGTCCAATTGCGGCTTGGTGAGACTATCTATCCCAAATTTGGATTTTTTAAGAGTTGTTGCCCAACTAACCAAAGAGCCAGTCTGTCCTGTCATCCAACAAAGAAGCCAGTCTGTTCTGCTATTTACCCATAGAAGAGATTGTATTTGTACATAAGTGAATGTAACGAAATCAGCTAGAATTCGAACTCACTTCTCCAATTTCTCGGTCCGAACCGCTCACCATTGCTCTACGCTGCTTCTTATATGCGTGTAATATACATATATACATAGAATAAACATATCTACAATGAAAATTAATGTTTCTGGGTTTAGAATTAATTTGAGCAAATTTTGCTGTAGAAAAAATTAACTGGGTAAGAAAATTTCCAGAAACTATATCATAACGAGCCGACAATATTTGCCTCTTTCTCGGATTAGACAGGGTTGTACTAACTTAGATAAGGATTTTTATAGAATTAAAGCGTTTTAAGTTGTTATTGCAATAAAATTTATTCCAATTAATGAAACAAATCAACTAGGATCTTTATCATTATTTTAAGCCCTCATGAAAATGGGCTCTCCATGTTAAAATTTATTTTTCCTAAAAATGTGTGAAATTATATTTATTATGATATCGTGTACGAAAAAAACAAAAACAAAAAAAAACAGGAAACACTGATTTAGGACTTCTCAGAAAAAGTCATTGGAAAACATCGACATGGTATAAAATTATCACAAGTTGTTTTTAAGTCTCAAATGCTAAGTCCGAAATGATGTTCATTGAATGATTAGGATATAGATTTGAAGATAATCAAATTTCTGTTTCATTTTAATCTAATCTTGTTATATTAAAGCTTTGGTTATACGCCTTAATGATGGTCATGTGAAATTTAATTCTTTAACAGGATGTGTGTACAGGAAGAAAAGCTAGACTGATTAAATATATGTCGAGAGCCACTTCATATGTGAATCACATGAAAGTGTTTATAGAAGCGAGAAAAAATAATTTTATTAAATGAATCTGTATGGTGTTGACATTCTCATATTGTGGCAGAAAATTAAGTTTGCTTAAAACATATGGCATTGCTGGAACACTTGAGGTTATTAGTGATCATGTGGATTCTTGAAAAATCTCTTATCAAATAAGTTATTAAAATTATTTGTATACTAAAAGTTATTATTATTGAATCATTATCAGAAGGAGATGCTTAGCGACTACATAAATTCTATTATTTTTAAGGATCTATCAACTGTCTAACATTAACAAAAGAAATCCTATCTAGGACTATACCGCCTTACTCCCTTTAAAGTACTCTCATTCAGAATTCTCACGCTTGCCACTTACACACGCTTTTCAAACAATCTGGAAATTCTTTTTTTTTTTTTTTTTTCGGAATAACAGCCACCAGACGTTACGTTTTCCTTAATCTCCGCCACCGCTTTGCAACGGTTATTTTAAGCTCAGAAAAAAAAAAGCCACATGTCGCAAGCTGACAAACTCAAGTGATACGATTTTTTTTGTTAAAAAACCCTGCACGAGATTTGTTGACTCTTCTCGCTTGGTTATGTCCTGTCACACAGTATTAAATTCACCGAAAACTATTTTGAAAGCTTTTACGTACTGAATTTATGAAATTTACAGCATAACACTAGAGTGTTACTCGCCATATATTGTTTTGATGTTGGGGATATAGTGGATAATATAAAGTTTTTTGTAATTTTTGGTTATCCATAATCCATCTGTCACATGAAGCGCACATACATTTAAGCGAGATTTCATTACACATGAGTAATGAAAACTGACTCAATACTCTGTTATCTGTCAACAGAGCTCTGATATTTCTGTAATGGCTACTTTATTTTGGGAAGATTTTTAATTAAAGAGTTTCGATTTTTTGTCGACAAATATAAATCATGGCGTAATCGAAGTTAATTTTGGATGCAAAAAAAAAAAAAAAAAAAAAAAATCGGGCATTAAAAACAGTCTAAAGCCTGAACATCTAAGTCAAGTTTCAGAAAAATAGAGGCTACTAAAAATGGGCATCAGTTGATTCATCTCCACTGAAATCAATTTAAAGTTAATTAAAGAGAAGAGGTCAGTTAATTATTAGATCTTCACCTGATAAAGGTTAAAGTTCATTTTGTATGCAACAAAGAAAATTGCACATACTTTGTTATGTCGTTGTTTATTCCGTTATTATTATATACTAGCTTAAAATCCGTTCTCCGTGTGGACTTGATTCCAGCAGGGAGGGGGGAATAATTGGGCCTCCGGTCCAAGACTAAAGGAACCTTTAGTTCAGCTTAGAGAACAGTAATAATAATTTTGAAGAAATAACTTTGAATTCCTCAATTCACTCCATGGAAATTTAGAATCTCACTTTAACTCTGATTCGGGCTATAAGTTCAATTCCGGTCAAAAGACTGATTTGGGCCGAAATTCGAAATCCAGTCGAAAACTGAGTTCTTCAAATCACAAATTCTGTGGGACTTCAAAACCTCACGCTACGAAACCTCTCACTTTAACTCTGATTCCTTGGAATTTTGAAGAAATAAAATTGATTTCCACAATTCACAAAGTTTGGGAGATATTTTAAACTGAATTTAAAACATTTTTTTAAATTCACAATTTTTTGTGTTACGTTAAAATCGATATAAATTAAAAACTTTTAAAATCGCTAATTTTTTTTCAGTTATTTTAAAATTTGTATTTTTAACTTTTCGCTCCTTATCCGGACACAAATCCCAATACTGAATGTTGAAGTACCAGATGAAAGGCTGATTTTTAATCCCAGGGTCATAGTTATTCTAAAAAGATATGATATATCTATGTCGAGCAATTGTGGCTTGAGCTTAAGGGGTCTCATATACACGGAAGGACAGACAGAATTTGCCGTTTATTTATTTAGAAGTAGATCTTGAAGTTGCAAATTAACGTTGTAAATATTTATATAACGCAATCCATTATATAAAATTATATTTCTCGGTGAGCACGCCCACATATCTGTGTGCTGTTGATTGATTGCCTTTTTTACGGTTTATCAACCTTTTGCAGGTTAATTAAAGTCAAGAAATATCTTTTAATTATAACAATTTTTAAGATAATAATGATTTAGTGATACAAGTTTTACTAATTAATCCATAGCTGGGGAGAGAAGAGTTGGATTCATATCTTTCCCAAGGGTATTTGCGCCGAAGTGAATATAACGAACCTAACTGGAATTGGAACTCGACTCACCGATTAGCAATTCCGAGCCATTATCCATTACACCACCCGCACATCCAAACTTACAGTACCTCGTATTCTCAAGCAGTCACCCATCTAGGTACTGACAAGGCTTGATGTTGCTTAACTTCGGTGATCGTACGGAAAGTGGTGTTTCAATATGATATGATCGTAGGCCCTATCTCTGTATATGTGTGTATGTGTGTGTGTATGCGTGTTCATACTTGTGTGTGTATTGTGTGTGCGCGCTCAAGCATGTGCCGGTGTGTGTGTATGAAGGCACATATCTAATACTAAGAGTTAAAAACGAGTTAGGTTGTTCATATCAAATTTTGTATTTAAAAAAATTGTTTGTTGTTACCATAGATTTTATAAGTATTCGCTTAAGTGGCCGTAATTTGGCCACAAGTCTTCTTTGGTCCTTTATTTCGAGCAGACTCGAACCTTAGCATCTTTCATTCCTCACTATCTAAATTTTTGTGACGAACGATATGTTATGAAGAATTGGATTTGCTAGTCATTTTGTTTTTCAATTGCTTTTATACTTACATTACAATCTACTACTAGTACTTGTATCTCCTACTAGCAAATGCAGTATTTAGCTAACTAGAATTGGTTCATCCATGTTTTTCTTATTGACTATATCGCTTATCATCCGACATCGATTACTACTTTTCATGTCAGTGTGTTGTTTCTGTTGCTGCTTGCCTATCTAAGCAACTGAAGAACAGATTCCAGCACCATGGTTTTTCACTGAGATTTGTTACTCTAGGCGACTAAAGTTTTGTTTGACCTATCTAGCTAAGTTTGACCTATCAGAATATAAACTCCGGTCAGCACAGATCTCCGGATCATATGATCGTATGACTCACAGGTCATTCCACCACGTCAGTGATGAATTGCATCTACCTACGCTCTCAGTATGCATTCAAGGCTTGAGCTATCTACAGATGATATAATTATCTCATATTAGCTGCAGGAGAAATGTCGAGAACAGCAGATACCCTTATAAATCGTCATCATCGATTTCGCAAATGCATCCTATCTCGTGAGTAAGCGAGCTCTGTTATATTTACTGAAGAAGATTGGTTTTCCCCATCCTTCACTTTCAGTTTTTATTACCAACTCTTTCCATGACGACAGATAATTGAAAGCGGCGTATAAACAAAGATTCTTTTTTGCACCAATGTTGCCATTTTCCTTTCCCAGATGGTGAATTTCGTGTATTGGCACTGTGAACAATGTACCCACTTACATACAGATGTGAAGGAAAGCTGTTAAACCTGGCCCGTCTGAAAACCAACTCTGATGTCCGCATCAGAGAAATGTTGTTTGCTCATGA
The DNA here is from genome assembly GCA_963932145.1 of Acanthosepion lycidas. NCBI lineage: Eukaryota > Metazoa > Mollusca > Cephalopoda > Sepiida > Sepiidae > Acanthosepion > Acanthosepion lycidas. Next base: position 593,337 of record OZ010593.1, on the reverse strand, counting down.
CACAGACCTGAAAACACACAGTGACGAGGACCTCTAGCAGATAATCAACGACTTTGTCCGTGTCTGCATGGCGTTTGGGCTGACTATTAAAATTAAGGAAATCAATATTATAGGTCAGTCAGTACGTTCGAACATCAACCATCATTGAAAAATTGATCGACAGAAAAATTGACAAGCACGTTATTAAAGCTATTGGTGTGATAGCCAAATTGAGCAGAAGATTGTGGGACAACAACCAGCTGCACTTGAAACCCAAACTCAAGGTGTACATGACGTTGGATTTAAGAACCCTGATGCATCGCAGTAAGTTTTAGGTTAATTACGTGATGCAGGGGAACCACAAGAAAGGCTTCCACCTTCGCTGCCTATATCGTATCCTCAGTATGACATGGCAAAACAAATCACCAATGCTGTTGTGCAAGATGGCTCCTTGAACATGTATTTTCCCCTCTGCCAGCGTCGACTGCGTTGTTTATCATATGTGCACCGAATGAAGGACAATCGTATACAATTTCATGTACAGCTGAGTTGGTTTCATAACACTGCCCAGAGGCGCGTTTCAAGAATGTCTTCAAACGTGATTTGAAACTCTCAGGCTCCGACCCAGACAACTCGTAGTTGACCGTAACTGCTAGCGTCATATAAAGAAATTCAAGTGGGTCGAAGAAAAGTGCAATCAGCAACTAGAGAGGAGAAAACAACGCAGGAACCAGAAATAGCAAAATCCTTCGATCTACATTTCTGCTTTGCGATATCTACAGAAAAGACTGTCTTTCGGAGATCACATTTATTAGCTACGCCGGACGGCGCCCTTGGCAAGATTGGTCTTCACTTGTCAGTACTTTATCGTTATTTCACAAGATAGACGGATGTTTATAAGACTATCACCAGATAAGTTTTAAATGTAACATTTGTTCTTGTTAAGAAAAACAGTTTTCTCTTCGAAGATCAATTTGCAACAATATCTTCTTCAATCTTCATGGCATCTGTGAAAGAACTTGAAACCTTTCAAGAGGTAACTCTATGTTCAAATAGTGGAAAGTACATCAAGTTCTAAATTTAGAGCAGAACAAAGTATAATTTGTTTACTTTTGAGACTAAACATGAAACATCAATTGCAGTTACCGCTTTGTTTCCAAATCCGGTTATGTGAGTTCGCCCAAACTCCAGTTGGAGACTTGACGATTAAAGAATAACACGTGCGCATAAGAGTTTTTTTTTAGCTTTAATCTTTAGTACTGAGTTAAGTATAATTCATTAGACTATGAAACTGTATTACATTATATAAGTACATTCAATCTTATGTAAGTTTGTACACAGTTTCCTTTGTAGCAGAAAAACACGATTTAAACAAAGTTAGATGTAACAAATTAAAGCCAAATTTATACAATTATTAGAAAACATAAATCTCTAACAACACGCCATTTTGAGTCTAGCTAAGTTATACATACGTAGCACTCTACTCAAAACAAATTTTAAAACAAACACAAATATACCAGGGTGCTGGCCATTATCAACGCGACTCTCGCTTGCCACAGATGTCTACAACTATATTCGTGCGTTTCCCTTATATATGCTATAAGAGAAACCGAATCGGGTAGACAGAGCAGAGTAAAGAGAGAGAGAGAGAGCGAGAGACAGAGAGAGATACTTTACACATACACGCTAACCATGGAGGCTGCCCTGAGTATGGCTGACTGCCCGTCCGACTATTAAGCTGTGAAAACGACCTTCTATGAACACAAAAAGAAAATGGATTCCACTATTCACGCGACAAGCCCAAACCGCTAGCCAACAAGCAGTCAGTCGGATTAAGCACACTGCTTTTTCACGCTCTCATTTCACACCTCGTAAACCGTACATTCAAACGCTACACTAACACGACTTACCAGAGACATTTTCATATCTTGTAAATGAAAATAAATCTTTGATCATTTCTCCAAAACAGTGTCTAATTTGTTTCTTTACTCCAACCAACTTCCACCTTTGGATCACCTTTGGATCACCTTTGGATCACCTTTGGATCACCTTTTTGACTTTTGTTAGTTGTGCCTAACAAATGCTTCCTTCATATAAACCTGTAATCAAATTTTGTTCACATCCTTTTTTGTGTTTCTTTGTTGGGGCTACACGCCAGGGTGTCAAGTCCATCTGTAATCAACATGTTGAAAGTTGCTCGACTCATTACTTATTTAATTTAAAGTAACTGAATCATAATCATTATTCAATGCTCACTTGGTAATGAAACAAAATGGTGCTTTCTTTATGCTTTGTTCTATCTTCAAGCATTGACAAGAGTATCAAAAGTCGATAATGATTTTGTCGGCAATTCATTTTTCTTTCTTATCATATTTTGAAGATATATGATCGGAAATGAGAAATAAATATATCACTTTTTCAGCATTCATCTTATTAAATAGGACACATTATTAATATTCTTAATTCTATTATTACACGTTCTTAAGGCACGGTGGAGTAATGGATAGAGGCTCGGATTGAGGAATCAGAGATTCGAATTTCAGTCGAAACCGTTGCATTCATTTACATGCTAACACCCTTGGGAAAGTTATGATTCCTATTCTTCACCCCCCCCAGCTATGGGTAAATAGCAGAACCGGGTTCTATAGCTTTGGATGGCAATTGGTATTCCGCAGAAAGAAATGGCAATCTATTGTGGGGACAAAAATCTTCCTCGTCAGTCATGTATCGAAAGATACATGATCGCTTAAGCGTTTATCACGCATGGCACATAACTAAATTATTAACTGCGAATTAGTTTCATAACCTTTCTTGTTGCTTTTTATCACAACATTTTCAGTTGATTTATGCTTCAGCTGTTACCATTGTGGAAATAATGCTGATTAGGTGGGAGAATTTTGCTTTGACGTAACATTTTTTTAGGCTACATGTCATCCATAAATGACGAGTACATGTGTACGAGTTTTGTTGGAACCAAAATCTTTATTTCGAATTCCCGCAATAAAAACAAGCAAGTATCATTTATCACCATTTGTAATGATTTCTGCGTAACTCATGCTCGACTGAGATGTCAAATTTTAAGTCTGCTTCTCAAGTCGTAACTCAGTATTATTTCCTGACACTATAGTTACGATATCTAAAGTAGACAAAAAGCTGATATCTCTTTATGGTTAACTGCTAATGCATGAAATGAGAGAAAATTTGTCTCCGATGAGAGAAGTCGTTTTTTCTAGTCTAGTTAATAATAAATTGATTTCCACAGTAAGGATTTCTTTGTGTCGTTACTTCAGTCACTCGTGTATTAATTCCAAATGAATTGATCGATCAGTTTACTTATCAATACTTGGCCATACATTCCCACGTACTTGTCGTAATTGTAATAACATCATACGCAATGTGTAGAGCGCCATTTCTAGTGGCGGATTATTTAAGACATGGAAAATTACATCATTAAAAAACAGAATGAAAACGTACGCCTTGGTACTCTTCATTTACACAAGAGTGCTACTTCCTTTTATAAATTTTCTTGTTACCCTCACGTACACGAAAGAAATACAGATATGCATGCGCATTTGAAACACTCAGGAAGAGCTCTTTCAAGGTTTTTTCTTGTAAATAGACTATAAAATATTGTAAACACAGTACTTCAATAAACAGAATTTGGCTTAATTTCTCTCTATTAAATAAATGAGCTGAAAACTACCATAGCCGTTGCGACGAAACCGTTCAAATTTATTTTACGAAAATATACGATACAGAAGATATGTATTTGTTTTTATTGGCACACGCTCGCACCAGAGCATCGGGATCGTCATTCTCTCTTTCTATTTCCTTTCTCTTTCCCTATTCCCTCTCTCTCACTCTCCCTATTCCCTTTCTCTCTTCCTATTCCCTTTCTCTCTCTCTATTTTCTTTCTCTCTCTTGGTGGCGGTGGTGGAGATGGCTTTTTTGAATCAAAGAGAGTTTGACGAGGCTATTCGCGTGAATTTGATTTTGGTGGACAACTCTGCGCGACGGAGAGGGCCACACACTTGGCCAGAAGCGCCTCCCTCGCGCTTCAGAGGGAATTGAGACAGGCAAGATCTGGCAAGCCTGGTTGCATCGAGCTGTCGGATGCTTGGTTTGTCAATGTCCGCCTTGGTTACGCCTGTCCGACTGGCGCTGCCGCCTGTTTGGCCATTGGGATCGTGTACATCTTCGCCTGTTCCGCCGTTGGGGGTCTTCAATATATATATATATATATATATATATATATATATATATATATATATATATATATATATAGATTCCCGACAAAACGTGAACGGACATATGACGACAAAATTTTATTGAATTAATGCGACAATAAAAATAAACTATTTTTTATTTTATAAATTCAAAAGATAGAAATGATATCATCTTCTGAAACACTTTCCCGGTTCTTGATTTACAGTTTGCTTTAGAGATTTGAAAATCTTATGCAATTAGTACTTTCTCATTATGTTCCCTGTGTTCTAATAATGAGTGACACGACTATCACTTTCATATATCAAAAGTATCAAAAGTTTGAAATACTTATCGCTTTTTAGAATTTCTTTCAGCTTTACTGGGTTGTTCAGCTGACATGTTTTCTTTAAATCCGATCATATGGCCGGGATTGGGTAATCCTTCCGAATCTTCAAATCCTAGTGTATTTTACGTGCTTCATTTAGGGTATTATATATATATATAAAATATAAAATATACGGAAAAAACAAACAAAAATCCTATATGCAATTTTTTGTTTGTTTTTTCCGTATATTTTTCTTCATATATATATATATATATATATATATATATATATATATATATATATATATGTATGTAGTGGTGCAGCTAGAGGGGTGGTATACCCCGGATGAGACTTTTATAGGAGCGCAACTTTTGCGTTTGCTGTAGGCTACAGGCTGTATTGAAATAAAAGTGGTTTTAATGGCGGAGCAGTACTCACACTTGGAGGATCTTTTCAATTTTGAGCAACTAGGGCATATATTTTGGCTTATCTACTGATGAAATAGTTTTTGGCGATGTCATTGAAGAATTTGCCAACAAAAAAACAAGAAAAGTTACTTTGTAGAAAGTTGTAATTTTCGTTTCAGAACGACCATTTTTTTTTTACACTTGTTCCCCCGATATGTTGCTTTTGCTTTTTAACCGTTACTGATAGTGTTTGGTGTATATTTAAAGCAGAACTATATTATGTGAAAGTAATATTATAATGGTGCAATAAGTATGTTTTGTTGGGGAGGAGAGCTCAAAGGATACCCGGGGCAGCACACAATCCTGCTATGCCACTATATATATATATATATATATGAAGAAATATAGTCTTAAGATGTGCTATATTTATGGGATAAAGTGCTCAATATCAGAGATAGAGCGTGTATAAATATAAAAGTGAACATAGAAGTCAACACTTAGAGGCGACAGTCTCTTTCATGCTAGATGCAATCGTCAGCCTGGCGATTGCATATAGCATGAAACAGAGTGTCGCCTCTAAGTGTTGACTTCTATATTCACTTATATATATATACATATATATATATATATATATATATATATATATATATATATAAAACAAGAGCTTATTCACATTGAAAACGATCCAAGAGTTTATTTTGTGCAAAAGTTCCCAACGCCATTTTCTTTTTTGGTGGAGAAAATTAGAAATTTAAAATAATAATTCGGGAAACATTTGCACAGACCTAATATTATATTGTTTTATTCTGTTCTTTAGACGCTTGATTCGTACGTCAACTAGAATCAAATGTGGTAAGTGTTCGTCAGAAAAAAAGATTATTTATAGAAAAGGGAACTTCAGTTAATAATTATGTAAGCACATATTTAGTTAATAACAATGATGTCTTACAAATGTAGAGGTTTTGCCTGCCGTATTGACTTATAAAAGAATAAAGATTCTGTCCACTTAACGTTATGCCTTGTAAAACCCACGAAGTATTAATAAAGTATATTTTTTACCGATGATATTTCAACAGAAGAACTTTTGTGAATAAAATTTGGAAATACTGAGTGCATAAAACGAAAATCTTAACCCCAGACAAAATGGGCGGTGTTTTGTCGCTGGAAATAACTGCAGTAGGATTAATAAACGTATCTCTTTGTACAGTAGCTTTGGAAAACCTGATGTGTCGAGTCGCTATTGAAGTAAGAGCTTTATTATACTGTTATACAATACGCCTACGGACATGCATAATAACATAGTACACATTCTATACAAGGCGTTGCTGGAAATGTGCGTGTCTCTGTGTGTAAGATTTCAGTTATATATATATATATATATATATATATATATATATATATATATATATTTAATTTGTTTCACTCTAGACAAGGCAGAAAAGCCACTAAGACAAGGACTTACTGGGTGTGGAAGAATTAGGAACAGAAACATTAATAATGATCAGGAAGACGAACGATTAATCAGGAGGACAGCAGATACCCAAATGCGCGCGCGCACACACACACACAAACACACACAGAGTGTGCGATGGATAAATTGTCGTATAAATTAAGCAAAAATGAAAATAACATTGACATCTGATTTTAACAGATATATTTTCCAAAATTACACAAAAATATCTTGAAATACTAAAGAGTAAATTTATTCAATAAAATTGTTATAGGGCTTCAGCCACGGCCTCCAGACGACTTTCGAATCTCCTGCAACTTTTCTGGACAGTCTCCTTGTTTAAGTTGGTGAATGCTGTCATAATCCTTGCGTTCAGTTCATCTTTGGTGTTACAATGACCCATTACAGCATTACCTCCTCAAGGAACTTGATGTAGGCCCCCGTGTTGAGTCTGAAGCCTTCACCAACAAGTTTAAGAGTTCTTTTCTTATCAAAACGGTCAGAGTCAGTTTTCCGAGCTACAATACCTTCTTAATCATCATTAGACTCTTTCCGAATCCTCAGCATTGTTCTCAGATTGACACCTAAATTCATTGAAATGTTCGTATTGGAGCTTCTGGCGCGAACGCCAAGCGGTACAGCATGCCGTTTCTAAATTTCTGGTTGAGTGAATCCCATCATGGTGCTCTTTTTTCTCACAAACGTTGCCCAACTGACCCTACTATACTGTGCAGTGAACAAAATCAAAAACAAACAACACACAACTCGAAATTAAAAATATAAAATGGCGACAATTCCATAAAAATAAAAAAAATTGTAAGACAAAAAATATATATTGTATTCCAATATATAGTTTTTGTCCTATAAATTTCTTGATTCTTTTTTTATATTAATTTAACGCAGTGTAGAACAAGTTTTAAGAATGTTTGTTGTAATTTTTTATCACGATCGCATTTAATGAATTGGATTATTTTAATCCCGAAAAGTTATTTCCTTTTATTTCTGGACAAGGTCAACACTCACTATTGCTTGGTTAGGATAAGACAAAAACTTAGTATTCGACATTTCTGAAAAATGTTTTATATGAATTAATGTTGAAAATAATGCAATAAATTCTCGCTAAAATTGGGTTATAAAAATAATGCTAATGTACAATTCAACATTAAAAACCGGGAAATCAAAAACAACAACATTTGGATGGAGTCGCTCCAGGTGAGATTCAGCAATGGGATTGAAAGACGAAAGTAGAGAGACGAGCAGATGAATAAGGAATATAATTGTAAGCTATTTAGAAAGACTTAAAGAATTAGCAACGGCCCACAAACATTGTCTTCTTTCTTTCACATACGTAGACATACATGAATATATTCAATTATTAATATACATTCCAGACAGAAGGGAATATCATCCTGGAATTATAATACACTTCATAGATTTGTATAAAACGACACATTTTTAACTGCAAACTTGTAGTAGACTTTTTAATATATACATTTATACTTTTAGTTTAGTAAATGTTATAATGTGAAGCTTAGTCGTTATCTAATTGTAATACGCAGAACCGGCGCAAGAGTGTCATCGCCCACCCCGAAACTTCAAAATTTCCCAAACTGGGGACGACAAACCCTCGAAGGAAAATTGGAGAGGAAGGGCAGCGCATTTTTTTAAATTAGCAAAAATCAAGGAATTATCCAATTTAAATGAAAATTTCAGTACATATTCATTAATTATTTACTTTTATAATAAATAGGTATTTTTATTTTTAAAAAAATAACCGAGAAAATTTATTCTTTTTGTAATAAGCCCCAACATTTTCATAAGGAAATTTTACTCGAAAAAACTAAAAAGTGTTTAAGTCGAATAATTTTACATTTCCATAAAGATTAATTGCCGACACATCTCCGCTGAAAAAAAAATTACAGACATTCCAACACAACATAAACGGGATTGTCTTAAAAAATTGTTTTAAAAATAGTATTTCAGTTTTTGGGAAAAATTTTCATGTGTCGAAATCTTTAAACATTTTTATTTTTTAAGCGATCATTTTCTCGGTTTTATCTTTCTAGAAATGTACGAAATAGGGGCTAGAAATTTTATTTTAATTACTAGCCGTGAACTTCTGGTTAGTATTACTATTAGTAAAAAAAAACAAAACAAAAACAAACAAAAACAAACAAAAAAAAATACAGAGATCCTCCTTAGTGGATGATCTCAGAATAAAAAAATGTTTTTACTGAAATATATTATTCTTTTAATTGATTTAAAAGAACTGGTCAAAAAGAAAATTACAATTCTAAAAAAATAAATGGTACTGAAATTAGCATTCTGACCCCTCTCCCCAGGAGGCATTTGGCCACCACGTGGTTGAGAGGCTTGGGGTAGTAGGCACAGGCCCTGTCGATTATTATAATTGATGATTGACAATTTTACTGAGGTAGAAAAAAGTAAAAATTACAAAAAGCAGAAAACGCTGCTGAAACTAGCCATTTTGGGGCTCCAATCTGGTCGGGGCTTCCTGAGTAGTACGCACCGTCCATACAGATACACGATGTATATTATTAGTTGGTGACTGACAATGTAACGTCAGTTTAAAAATAAATAAAAAAATTGCGAATGGCCATAAAACAATGCTGAAAACAATGGCAGTGGTCACAAGCTCCCCCCCCCCCCAAAGAAAAAAACGACCCCCACGGTCTGGGATTTCGAGGCTAAGACGCGCCAGCCCCGGTAATACGGTCGTGGGAGTGGCGATAAAAAGCTGGAATGAATTAATTCTAATCGGAAAACTGATAACTATTGACCATGTATCACTTGAGAAATTAACAAGAAGATATTACTCTTAATGTATTATTAATAGTAACATATGTAATTATTTTGACAAATAGCATGAGTGACCTGTGCTCTAACCAAGCAACTAGAAACCACTTCATAATTTGTATTTACATCACTTTGATATTCTCGGATGGGAATGATATTTTAATGACCTATGTTTGGTAGGTGAGGCTTATTATTTCTATATAAAGAAAAGAAACCTTTGACTTCAAATAGTTTTCTCTTATAATGCAGTATAGTCTATAAATAAACATTATTTTTTAAGATGATAAAAATCTGTAAAACGAGGAATAAATGGTGTAAGATTGATTTGCATCCAACGCATGCTGGTTGCAAAGTCAACATTTACTCTGGTTTAATATTCAGTTACTCTGTGTAGTGGTAGCAAATCTCTCATCAGTGGAGTGTTTAACCAATAGCTCATAACAACAGTGTTTCAACCGGCTTTTGGCTAATCTGCACATCGGAGTGAACTGCTGGTGATCTATGTAGGACGGGGATGAAACGGCATCACTGGATGGAGGGTTTCCGAGACTTAAGTCAACGGCACGGGCAGATGGAATCAATGGTCTGTGACCAAGGCGAGCCTTTAAGTTGGATGACATCAGCTATAGTCTGACGTAGGGAGAGATGCCCCACCCCAGGTCTGATTTACCCAAGTACACGCAACGCATGAATGAATACTTACCGAGACATGTGGAGGAAGCTGGACAGGTACTCAGCTGCGCAGCAACCCTACCACCACTCTCGGTTATGGATCTGCTGCTGCTCCTGATGATGATGATGATGATGATGATGATGAATCATGAGTTTACCTGTTAAAACTCGTGAGATTATTTATTGGGAAATCGTCACTGCTACCTGTTATCAGAGTATTATCAGTAAACTCTGTCTTGGACCAAAGTGTAGGATCTGTTCACTCAAAAAGCTATATATATGGATAATGGATACACACAGCGTTTTATATTTGTGGATAGTTGCATAATTTATCCATACAAAATATTAATTTTTTATTATTTATCTGTTACTTTTTGTGGGTTCTACGCTAGTAAATAAATACAAAATTGACATATTTAAGTAATCTTGCAACTGAATTATAAAGCTTATTTGAAGTTCAATACTTTCTGAATATGAAGTTAAATAACTGAGATTCTATTTGAAAGAAAGAAAGAAAGAAAGAAAGAAAGAAAGAAAGAAAATCTCGCATACAGGCAATCGTGAAATATCTAATTACTAAGCAGGGTAGATCAGTTTGTTAAACCGATAAATATATAAAGTTATCTTGTGTTTTGTATTATGAAATAGATATGTTAATCAAATGTACAAAGGTGTCAGTTAAACAATATATTTTTATATTTATTTTTTTTATGTTTGTAACATAAAAGACGCAAGAAAAAGCAATTTCACATATTGAATGTGTTAAACGCTAAAAACAAAGCTTCTGTAGTTGAGTTTCTTACCAATATAAAAATTTCTTTTTCAGATTTCCTAATGGCGTCTCTGAGGCCCACAAAAGCTGTGTTCCACAGAGATGCAAATAGATGAATAAAAAGCTAGTGATGTTCCCAAAATAGATAGTTAGTCTAAAAGAGAACGCATTTTCCCGAAAGAGATAAAGTGATATAAATAAATCATCAGTTTGCAAGATTTTTATCATCGCACACTTGTTTACCATTAACACATGAAGGTGTATGCGAGCACATGTTACATTTTATGTAGACGAAAAACCCTGATTCTTAAGGCTTAGATAAAATGGCACGGATTGCATTGAATTTGTTTATTAAAATGTCCCTTTGGCTGTGTTTGTTAAGTCGGTCCAAGTCGACCATTCTGCATTTAGCTTGACTCCATGAGTTTAATTTGCAGACAAGAGAGTAAAAAGGCAAAAACATTTCTCATTTGATCTCATATTTGATCTCCCCGCCTCTGTCTCTCTCTCTCTCTATCTCTCATTTTATCTCCCATTTCTCTCTCTTTCATATGACCTCCCATTTCGTTCTCTTATTTGATCTCTCATTTTTTTCTCTCTCTCATTTTTTTCTCTCTCTCATTTTTCTCTCTCTGTATTTTTTGTTGTCTCTCTCTCAATTTATCTTACATTTCTCTCTCTTTTATTTGATCTCTTATTTCTCTCTTTCCCATACGAGCTCCTCTTGCAATTGACTTGTATCAATAAAACACCAAAAACGTATTGTGCTCTGTTTTTCTTGTCTAAGTTTAATACTTTTAGAAAGAAAGGAAGAAAGAAAGTCAGCAAGCAAGCAAGAAAGAAAGAAAGAAAGAAAGAAAGAAAGAAAGAAAGAAAGAAGACAAAGCGCAAGAAATCGTTAGGAAAGCAAAATAAACCACAACCCGCCGAATCAAAGGCTGATTTCATCCAAAGATGACGTATATGTCGAACTTGGAGAGAGTTCTCTCCCTTGAGCTTTTTTCAGAGAAGCAAACGATTGTTTCGAACAAGAAGTGTTCCTAAACTAAATTCAGCAATAAACAAAAACGCATTCGAATAACGCTGGATCGTTATTGATCAGGCAAAACTTGATCCAATTTGATTGGTTTTCACTTATCCGCCATATTGAGCACATTTTGCACATTCGGATTACCATTTATTCTGGTCTTTACAGAATTATCTTAATGTAAAAAAATGTCCCTGGAAGAATGTAAAAGACACAAAAAAGGAGAGTATTTTGCTGAAAAAGATAAAAAAAAATTCTGAGGGGATGGAATTAAGAACCTGCCTTAAAGTTGTCAAAGTTTTATCAAAAGTTTTAAAGAGTTTTAATAACCCGAACAGACTTCTTCGTTTATTCAATACACACACACACACACACACACACACACACACACACACACACGTAAATACAGGAATATTGTATATGCATATACAGCCGCTAACTAGAAACCTTAGAGCGACAGATTTGTATATAACCTTTTAGTCGACACCAAGAATAGAATTACATAATATTTGTAAAGTTGAATGAGTAAAGGTATAAAATGTGAACTCTTTTGACGTCAACAATCCCTGGCCAAATTGGGCTAGAGAAACAGAATAAATTATAATCGCATTCCAATTACAGTTATTTTGCAGTTCTTTATTGTTCGTTGTTATTGTTCTGCTCATTAAAGTAAATGTATTGTTGGTGTCACGCGTTGAAAGTACCATTTCTCCTTTTAGGTTCATTCAGTTTATCTTCCTATTCTAATGAGAATTTATTTATAAAACAAGGCGTTAATTTTGGTTTGTTATAATCATAAAACTTAGTTTCAGATATTTTTTTTTTTGTTATAAACATAAAATTTATTTACCAGAACTGGAATGTGTGGTGTTCGCGTCGAGATTAAAGATAATATTTCATGGTTCATAATCCTAACGAACTTTCCATAATCCACAGTTTAAACTATTTTAAAATTTGTGTATTGGTAAAATCTACTCTGCCAGAAAATTAAAAAAAAATGGAGGAGGGATAAGTCTGATGTTTAGTTTTAAATATATATTTTTTATCTGATTCACTCATAAAATGAATAATTATTTATATCTAATTTCCTACTGTAAACGTTTTTTCTTATTTTTTCTTTATTTTTTATTTTAATTCTACATAATTTTTGCTATTCGATTGTACTTATTTTCTGGAATAAGACCTATAGACTTTTTCTGCATATAAGACTTATATAGAGGTTTTAGAAGATAATATTTCTAAAATTGAGGGGCTAAAGCACCCCCATCTCCCCTATAGTGCCATGAACGCAGAGGTGCTGCGATGAATATCAACCACATTTAGTAACTTTTTATAACAATTACTTGAAATTTAAAAAAAAAATTATGATAAAAGCAAGAAAGATAGTCACCTGCCTCAAATCATGGAATGATAAAAATCTTTCCACCAATCAACCAAATCAACTTAATATATAAACAGATGGGTAGAAAAATTCTGTGGGTAATGTGCAATGTAGTTTCCCATCATGGTAATTATCAAACATTAATTCTTCATTAGGAATTTCCTTACCGATGTCCACAGGCAGAGAAATTGGCACACAACAGTCAGTCAGTTCTAAAATTTGAATCAACTGTTAGGAAATACGGACCATAAATACAACTGCATTATTAATTTAATGCATATTAAGTTAACCATAGCAAGTGATTAAAAGGTTAACAACCTACCAAATGGTAATCAGTAAACTGAGTTCAAATTCCGGTTGTGGTAGTTTGCATTCATATTACACTAATATTTTTGGGAAATGTATAAAAGCATCTTTGCCAAGAGTTTTTTTTTCTTTTTGCCTCCCGACTGAATGACTGATGCTAACCTCCAGGAGAGCAAAGCATGGCTTTTTCTTCTTCTCGCGTTTTCCACTGACACGAATCGGAAAGATTTTCTTGAATCACTTACTAAGTCTGCTGCTAGGAAAATCGATTCACTATATCGCGTTAGACAATTTTTCTCGCCAAAATCTATCTTATATATTTAATCTACCCTTAGATTCACCCCTACATCGTAGCGGTGAATCTACCATTCACCCTTACATCGAATAATGTTGCCACAACTGGTTTGTTGCTTCTGCTATATATATATATATATATATATATATATATATATATATATATATATATTCTTGACAAAATCCAAAGAAGAGTCGGCAAAGTTATCGATCCTCACCCTAGCATCTCGGCTTCAATTAATTTCTCAACCGCCGTAACGTAGCTTCTTTGTGACTTTTTTAATAAATATTTTCACATTAATTGTTATGATCAGCTTTCTTATTTTCTACATCGACTCTATGAATTTAAACGCAATACTAGATTGGCAGTTAGGTCTCATAATATCTGTTGAAATCATTACTTATAACTGTAAGTTCTATGCTAATAGTTTATTCCCCTACGCTTCTCGCTTGTGGAACTCTCTTCTGACTTCCTGCTTTCTTGTTAATTACGATTTTCAAAAATCTAAATGCAATGTCAATCGTCATCTTCTATCTCTTTGGAACCTGTTCTTTTATTGTCTTCTCTGTTTCTTCTACATTCAGTGCATCTTAGTAGCTTTTATCTCCTTGCTTGAAGTAAAATGATTAAAAGTCAGCCACTATGCAACCCAATTGAACTTCTTGCGCGTTATTGGTGAGGCGTTGGTCACTAACAAGTGACCTTCTATACCTCAACAAATGTCACGGTGATAACTCGATCATCTACTAGGAGTAATTTTAACTTTTTTCTTTTACCTACCCGAAAAAGTGAAACCCATTTTCAAATCAAAGTTTTTTCGACTCGGTGGACTTGTGATGGCGCGTGTATAATTGGACCAGCAGTACTATCAGGGTGGTGCAAAAATAATGTCATTTTCTCACATAGTAACATATGTGAGAAAACGACATTATTTTTGCACCAACCTAATAGAAATGAAGCTAAAATCCTTCGCTCTACCACTGAACCCCATTGTCATAAAAAAAAACCCCAAAAAAACAAAAAAAAAATATAGACAAAACAAACCGAAGCTTGTAGCAAATTACTCTGATGGCCTTTTGTGTCTTCTTAATCAGTGTTTATAAATGAAAATTAATACAGGAATCGACTTTTAAGTGGAAGTTTTGATTGACAATGTTGAAGAGATTTTTCTACAAAGAAGTTTTTGCAAACGAAGTAGGAGTTATTTATGTTGTTGGTTTTATGGTTATTTAGATAGAAAAAAACTTCGTTAGAAACAAGGAAAAGGGCACTAAACTGTTACGTGATATCTGCCCTCCTGTATGGCAGTGAGTGTTGTACAATCTCCTCAAAGATGAAGAAGTAACTTGAAGCAACAAAACATTTGGTTCTACAGAAGAATGCTGAATATGCCTTGGTTCGAATATGTGACCAACAACAAAATTTGAGAGAAAATGGAATCAAAAAGGAAACTTATAATTAACACCAGGAAGAGACAGCTGATGTTTTTAGGGTACATAATGAGGAAGGAGGGCTTGGAGAACCTGGTACTCATAGGACAGATTGAAGGCAAGAGGGGCAGAGAAAAACAATGCATAACCTTCTTAGTGAACTTGAGTAAATGGATAGCAGAACAGCGTTTAGGTGAAATAACAGAAAGACAATATTTATTAAGAGCTACAAGAGACAGGAAGTTGTGGAAAGTCATGATCGCCTACCCCCTGAGGGGACACAGCACATAAAAAAGAAGTCACGCCCTGTCTCGTGGCCAGTAACTCATTAGGGTCGCCACATTTATTGCAGCCATAGAAGTATGACTGAGGCTAGAGCTTAGCTTAATCCTAGTGCAAAGTGAGTGTTATGGCGCAATCAGTAAGGATCATCGTCAGTCGCTTGCACAATGGCTTGCAAGCCAGATGCAGTCGCCTATGCTGTTGGGTATGTGTCGATAAATGATAAAGTTTATTACTCTTTACCGTTAAGTAGTTTAATATTTTTGTTTGTAGAGATGCGGGATGAAATTGTCTGAAAACAGCATACAATACACAATGGATAAGCATTGGGTGTGTGTATACGTATGATATTTATCCCGTCTCCCTACTGAGACGTGATATGACACAAAGTCGGGTTTACTGTGGTTAACCAGAGCGCGTACACCTGGGCCAGGGCCAAAAATTGTCCAGCCCCAGCAACCGCCGGTTGCACTGGCATCGGCATGACTACCGGTCCCCGCTCTTTAGTGCAATGAGGTGGGTACAGTGCGTCTGCATTTCAAATAGTTTACACGTATGTAACCTTCCTTTTTTTTTTTTTTTGAACAACTGCAGTTGACAGTGAATTATTTATTAATATCTTTCCACGTGCTCATATATAACAATAAGCATTCAAGATTCCTTTGTAAATAAAGGCGGGGAATTCCGTCATATCCGTCTATAGCGGTAATTTTCCCGGCTTTTAAAAATAAATTCGGCTTTTTCAGATCTATTTCAGTATCGTTAAATTTCAGGTAATTTTTAACAGGTTCATTATATTAATCATTAATGGTAGATGACGATGTCCTTTTAAGTTTAGCATTCTTTTCCGTCACTAGATTAACTTCTTTTTCAATCTATTGCAATGCAATCGGTGCAGCGTCTTACTTTCAAAGTCAGAGAATATTTGAACACTTTTTTTATTTATGGGCCTTATTCTTTGCATATTTTAATAAAAACGAATATATATATGTATGATTAATCGCAGTTAATGTGGAAAACAAAAGATTTGCTTTAGCCTTGCCTAGATGCTGGTTCATTAACACGATCTATAATTAAAAAGAAAATTATGAAAAGAACTTTTGGCTAGGACCCATCACTTACGATAGGTTGATAAACGATACTTAATGGAAAGTAGAGAGATTTTGTTTTAACTTACATTTTATTTTACGAGGGGATGCTGAAAAGTTATCGGCCTAACTAAGAAGTGATGCTGAAAAGTTATCAGCCTAAGAGGGATTTATTTCAAAACAAATTCTGATGTTTGGTCATTTAGTCAGATTTTAGGGAGTGAATCGATCCGAGAATTTTTCAGCCCTGCCTTGTTTGAAGTCAGAGATAAATAAGCATATTTAAAGTCTTTGTTGTGTTTTAAAATCTTTCTTTTTTTAAATATAAATCTATGATTAATTTTACTTTTAAACGTGAAACAATGTCAAAATGTTTGTTTGAGAAAAGCATGTCTGAGTAAGTACTATGAGTTATATTCTGATAGAGGGATGTTGCTGTAGTTATATATGCTGACGCCTCTGAAGAAGTGTTTCGTGGTAAACTAAAATTGTTGTTAAGTGCCCGGAAACCAACAATTGTAACGAACAGTATTTTTGAATTTTTCTTATGCATGTTTTTTGTTTGTACGAAGGAACGACAATTTTGTTTGTACGAAGAGACAACTATTACGTATAAAACTGCCATTTTTTATGACATTGTGAATTAGGATTACTTTTTCGTGACAAAGATTCTGTACTTATTGTTCGGAATAATCACGTACACTTGTTTATTAAAATAAGAAAAATGAAGAAAACATACTGACGACCATATCACGTTGAAACATCGATTCTCATACGATACACCGAAGGTAAGCAACGTCGAGCGTGGCCAGTACCGATATGGGTGACTGCTTCGGAATGCTAATTGATGCGCGGGTGGTGTAATATGACTCGGAGTTGTTAATTGGAGAACCGAGTTCCAATTCCAATCGGAGTGAGAAAGGTATGAGTTCATTTCCCCCGCCCCTGGTTAATACCTCTACCTCTAGTTGAATGAATTTTATTATCTCAAAAAAAAAAAAAAAAAAAAATGTTACAATCTTAGATTTTTTTTCTGGCTGTAAATAACTCACAAAAAAGGTTGATAAGACGTAGAAAAGAAACAAATGCAAAATCACTTGCGCATGTGGCGAACAAATGTTAAAATATGCGGTTAAGTCAGTGTTTATGATCTTCTTTTTTTTTTTTTGCATATGTGCAGTGGAAATAAATAAATTCAGCGATATGCAATTAAGATTTGGGATAGAGAAACTCGTACTACCGGCTTCTTAATCGTAAAAAGACGTATCATTTTTTCACTAAAAGTAACCGAGGGAAATTGCTTCGAATGTGTATGATTACAATACATCATTTGATCATTAGAATCTTTTTATTGTGGTTGTTACAATGCTTTCATTATCAATTGAAGATTTACATTTAAGATTTCTTTGATGTACATGAAACAGAAATCTGAAATCATGTCAGAATCTTTTTGTATGAAATGTTAAAGAAAAAGCAGATTTCAGCGATGAGGTGTTGTGTGTAGTGTGTGTACG
The DNA here is from genome assembly GCA_963932145.1 of Acanthosepion lycidas. Classification (NCBI taxonomy): domain Eukaryota; kingdom Metazoa; phylum Mollusca; class Cephalopoda; order Sepiida; family Sepiidae; genus Acanthosepion; species Acanthosepion lycidas. The sequence continues at coordinate 575,385 of OZ010593.1, read as the reverse complement.
GATATAAAAACGCGTACACAAATGTACATGGATGAATTTGTTTTTTTATGATTCAGAAATATAATCGTTTCACCTGAAAATAGCCATGCATAAATTTAAATAAATATTCTGCAGCAAAAGACGACATTACGTAAACACTAAAGCTAACAATGAAAAAAACGAATCACTTCTAATTCACTGATAGGGAAATTGGGTTACTCAGAAACGAAAATCAGAGATTTAATTCCTTTATTTTGGGCCAAATAGGAATAACTCACCTTAGTAACTCATTCTAAGTTTATCTAATTTTTCCTCCTTCTTTGTAATATTCTCGTTTTTTTTTGGAGGTTGAGATTTATGTTACTACTCAACACAGTGCTTTTGTGTAAGTAAAACTATTTGAAATGAACTAAGTCACTTTTATTTATCAACTTACTGACATAAGCTTAGTTCTGTAGTTAGAGTTTGGTATTTAAAATATGGCAAAAGCTCGCATTAAATACGAAACATTAGATTGCTAGTAGATAAATACAGAGAGAAATACTTTAACTGATCGGATAAACAATAAGTAAGAGGATCTGTCAAAAACGGGTTGATATGGAAGGATAGAGATGCAATTATAAATACTTCAAATTGCCAATTTTGAATCAAATCTATCGATGAAATGAAAGAGTTTTAAAATCTGTCAGTGAAAGATTTAAATTTGTATGGTGGGGGATGGCAGATTTAACCAGCACGTGCATTGACAGTAACGAGAGTCAGTAAAGAAATGCCAGAAACACAAAGTTACAAAAAAATAGAATGAACAGACTAACATAGATAGATAGATAGATAGATAGATAGATAGATAGATAGATATGTACAGATTGAGATAGATAAATTTATGTACAGGTTTATAGATAAATAGATAGATAGATAGATAGATAGATATGAACAGAGTGAGATAGATAGTTTGAGATACAGAGAGAATAAGAGTGAGAGGGAAAGAGATATGAAAACAGAAAGGAAAAGAGAGAGAGAGAGAGAGAGAGAGATAAAATAAGAATTTTGCAGAATAAAAGTAGCGACTGAATATTTTACTTACCTGACGAGACGTATATACAGACTGTAAATGGGACACGAATAGATGTAGTACTCATCAACCAAATCAACCATAACTAATAAAAAAATGGTAACACTAGTGATAAATCGGCAGATACTCTGACCATGACGTTGTTGTAGTGTTGTCGTTCATAATAAATCCCATTAGACACGCGACTCGTTCCCTTCCTCCTCGCTTACAAAAATTATATAAATAAAAAAAAAATAAAATAATAATAGGTAAACTAATCCTGTGTGTTAGAATCGCCACCAAATTATTTTTGAACACGAAAATAAGCAAGGCGTTCTAATAATATTTGTTTTAAGGCTTAATTGATGATAAATTGATGAAAGAAAAATTCGTGTGTGTGTGAATATACGCGTAATTCTAGAAAATTGTCTTTACTACACCGTTGTGTTTATTTTTAAATCGCGGCTCTCATACAGAGGATTTTTTGTTGTCCTCTAACAGGCTGTCAGCTGATCAATGTCCATTGATAGTTGCATCCTTACTGAAAGAGACTGATATCATAAAACCATTTGTAGGAATCGTAGCCGGGAGCGAATAGTAAATTACAATAGCAAATGGGCGGTACTTATTTATTTTTGTAAGTGCGTGTGTTTACGTTAGTAAGAGGTAAAAAATGGAGAGAAGAAAAAAGAAGGAAAAGCAAGGTGTGCGTAGACGCACACGTGCGCACATGCGCACTCTGAGGCGAAGAAAGGAGAAACGCGTTTACGCACTGACAGAGAAATGTGTATGTCTGTGTGTGTGAATTCAGTGATATAGTGTAAAGCGAAGAAAACAAAATCTTTTTATAGCTTCAAGTTTCATTTGATGTAGGTACCTCCACAGTAAAGCGATAACTAAGGTAATAAAATTAATTTAAAAAAGTGAAAAATCTTTCTTGAGGCTTTTATTTTAGTTTTAAAATTTCAAGCATTAGCTTGAAATTAAAATCAATTCAATCTGTCCATTGAGAAAAAAACATTTTGCTGAATTTCAAAACGAATTTAAATTGAACTGAATGACTTTTTGTAATTGCTGAAAATGACTGATTTTTTGCCATATTTACAAATCCTCCAGAACAAAAAATATTTCTAAAATAAAATATACTTTTCTGAAACTTTACCTGAGGAAGATTAGCTGATTTAAACTTTAATTAATCTGATTTAAAACAAATATTATTTTAGTTTAAAATATCGCAGAAAACCTTTTTTATCACAATTATCTCGATAAACTTATGTTTTGAAATTTTTCTACAGTGGAAATATCTGTAAAAATTACTTGACGAATATAACGTGAGCTTCTTTTTTATATATATTTTTTAACTAGCCAGTAATCTTAAAAATTTAGGAAAATATTCTAAGTAATCTAATATTTTATTGAATTTTAGGTACTTTGGCTTTAATTCTACTATAGTTACCGCTCTTATTTTCTGATAATGTCATATAGGGATCACCTTATGCACACAAAAAATAATTTAAAATTCTTTTTAAAATACTGGAGATCGCTGAACTGTAGTAAGCCTTTCCAGTTATTATTATTCAATATACTTTTTGCTTAATAACAATATCAGCTAACCACTAAAGATCAATACAAAATTTTAAACGATTTAAAACTTTATAAATCATTCTAATTAATATTTTTCAAAATTGAAAACAATTCTTGAAAAATTCATTATTCTTTCAAAAAACCTGAGAAAGTTTTTAATTGTTTTTTATGAATAAGATATATTATGGATACTATTGTCTTAAGAAAAAGATTTAATTAATAATAAAAAAGATTTTGACGATAAAAGTTAGTTTTTATAAAGTTTGAGGTATTTTTTATCATGTATGCTAATTTTTTAGCGAATCTTTGGAGGTACCTATGTCACATCAGGGATTTTTGCGTGTTTTAGTTGTTTTTCAAGCAATTAGACATTTTTATAATTACGGATTTTTAGAAAAATTCTGAAATGTTAACCCAGAACCTCCTGTAATATCTATTTTCATTTCGGGAGTCGATCCGCAAAGTTAATCAGCATCGAGACCGGTCAATATTTAGTTGAGGGACCGCTTATGAACACCGGGTACTGTAAGCAACGTCCTACAATCCGAAATAAGTTTTGGCTTTAAATGACCAACAAAGGGTTGATAAACCGTAAAAAACCAAATCACTCAATCCATTTTGGATCTTTATTCATGCGTGATCCACGGAATGTGTCTTGTATTCATTTAAATTTTAACATCTAAACTACGGAAGGTTGAATTTTCTTTATTTCTATGGTTGGATTGCCGCCCCCTGACGACAATCACAGACAGAGTGATATTCGAAAGGCTCTTCTTTTTTTTTCGACTTTTGGAGAGGCAACACCGTTTCCTTTCGCTCCGATAGGCACAAGGCATGTAAGAACTTCAGAGACATAGACTTAAGATTATAGTGAACTGTTTATAACTTCGATTTTGTTTCTTTCTTTATCCTTCTGTAACTTAATACATTTATTCATTATTGTTTATTTGAATTCCATGTTTTGTGTTTTTTTTTTTACCTAGACTCACACGAGTCCACCAAATATTGTTTGAGGAACAAATGTAGCTGGAGGCATAAAATTAAAACCCTTTCCATTCATGCACACGCGACATTATCATTTGGAAAAAGTTCTAAAGTCTAGAGTTTCCTTTTCTTTATTATCTGTGAATTGCTATGACTTCTTGGGAATGAAAGGGTGTGGTATGTCTTGGCCTTTTTCACAATTTTGAATTCATTGTTGTTGTTCTCCTCGACTGGCTGTCACCTAAGTCTACGCTGTTATTTAACCCGTTGCTGAGGGGGGGGAGAGATGAAAGTATGTCTCATATATGGTATGGAGTTGGCTAGTCTTCACTGTCCAGTCATGACATAGTTCAAAATCGTTTGCACGGCCTTGTGAGGAGCGGGTTGTCTTATTTTCTATCATATTCATTTCCCACATGAGTAGCGTTGCAAACCTATCACTGCTCTGTCGCTTTTTGCATGGCGCCCCACCAAACTTTCACAGCTGACCCGCTACATTCACAGGGTCGAGTCACTCTCATCCTCTTCGTATTTGAAAGAAGGAAATTCTACTTAGACAGCTTCTTACCAAGAACCGCTACATTGTTGAATAGACTCCGGCGCTGATACTTTCCCGAACACTACAATCTTAACCTGTTCAATTCCACGGTCAATCGTTATTTATTTTCCTTATTCTCATAATCTTCTCTTAGTACTCGATCCTCCTACACCCATAGCACACACCTACTTCAGTAGGATTACGGCCATATCCCGTTGAAGCTTTGGTTCCCGTACGATTACCGAAGTTAAGCAACATCGAGCCTGGTCAGTATCTAGACGGGTGACTTATTGGGAACACTAGGGTAAACTTGGGTATGCGGGTGGGTAATGGATAATGACTCGGAATTGTTGGGTCCAGTTGGGTTCGTTATATTCACTTTCGCACAAATACTCTTGGGAAAGGTATGAATCCACTTCTCCCCTAGCTATGGGTTAATTAGTGATACTTGTATCACTAAACTGTTATTATCCCCCTCCCAAATTCTTACAATATAAAAAAATATTTTTTGACTTTAAATAACCCGCAATAAGTTGATAAGCCGTAAAAAATGAATCAATACAATCTAATTCAGTAATCCTCTAGCTTGAGTGACTCTTGGGCATTGTATTGGATGAATCTTAGTCATAATAAATATATAAAATAAAATGCCCGTCGTTGTATTAATTTATCATTACCAATTATCATGTCATTCAATTTGTTTTAATTTGGGTTTATTTCAACAAATGACATTCTTTTTATGATTGAAAAATAGGTTCGAAATTTGCGGCTTAAAACATAAAATAATTAGTGACAATTTACAAAAACGGAAGACATAATATTTAATATTTACTTTGAGTAAAAAAACACGACACAAGTCATATAAATAAATTTTTGTTTAGCATGAATTATTCACTATTGTGATAACAATATAAGTAATCATAATTCCTTTAATTAATTTCCTTCTCGATTTTTACTGAGAAACCCTGACTCAGACAATCAAGCACTGACAATGGTGTTAAATATGCAATTACATCAAGCCATTAATCTTATCCGGTTTCTTTCTTTCTATTTTGACAGGGAAAACCCGTCGGATTTTCCAGTCCGTTTGTGAGCGTTCATTTCACCGTTAAATAATACTTTTTTTTTAACCTGTTGCTCTCTTGAAAGGTGAAATAATTGAAAATTCAACCTTTACACTTGAAAGTCTATTTATTGTAAACATCTTTTCTTTATTCTTTATTTCTGTTGTTTATTCTTTCCATTTTGATCGTTTGCTTTCATTCTCCGACACTTCTATGCAGTAACGGTTCTAAGAGAAAAGAAGTTGCTAGAATTGAAATGAAATAAATTATGACAAGCAGACAATAACAGGTTACACATAAATAATAAAAGAACTCCTTCAGGTATGCTGGTTTTCTAAGTATGGCACAAGGCCGAAAGAATAAGGTAACTAGTGGGGATCGAATTCACTACTCAGACGTAATAGAACTTGCGAGACAATCATCCTTACACCAAGTGTCAAAGGCCTTCAAGTAAGGGACGCCAAATTTTTTTTAAATTGTGTGTGTTTTTGGGCTAAATAATATAATTTATATAAACTTCCTAAATGCTCCCATCATAGTTGATGGAAACCATTTTGGGGAGAATTACCATTTTGGAGGAATTGGGTGTTTATTTTTTTAATGATGGTTTGAGCTGAAGACTTGACAATTAAAAAAAGAAAGTTTCGAATATTTGTAGACGGGTGTCAAAGAAGGTCGGCAATGAAGAGGGATTAAAATCAGGAGTTGTAACAACAGCGTTCTCGGAATTAAAAAAAATTAAAATGTTCAGAGTTTATTTTTAAATTTTTTGATTACATAAACATCGTTTTACTTTTAATAAAAAAATTCTCATTGGTTTACTTTTGATAATTTTAAATAAGGATCTTACATAATTGAAAATAATGATTTTCATGCGTTTACACGTACACACATACACGCACACGTACACACATATAGATATACAGTGTAACCCGGATATAAGAGAGTTGTCGGGACCGGAGAAGTCTCTTATATCAGAGTTTCTCGTATACCCGGGTTTCTCTTATATCCGGGTTTGGTCTATTTTGTTTAGGTAAGTATGGCTCTAATTTGGGACCAGATAAAATCCGGGTTTCTCTTGTATCCGGGTCTCTTATATCCGGGTTACACTGTATATGGGTAAAAATGTATAACAAAGTGAAAAACGTTTTCTTGTGAAACGTTTCGTCCTTTAAGACTTCCTCGAAATTCGTCATACATATTGTTCTTGATATATAAAATATATATTGTTATCTCATATATATATATATATATATATATATATATATATATATATACATATATATATATATATATATATTGCGTATATTTTGGCAGCATGATTTCGTTAAGACATGTCTATTAAAGGGTGAAAGAAATTTACCATGTTGATGCATATTCCTTATATTCTAAGTAATTTGGAACCTATTAAAAATAAGTAGATGAAACTTGTCTAAATTATTTAATGAGACAAGTCTTATATATATATTGCAATCCAATATATATATATATATATATGTGTGTGTGTGTGTGTGTGTGTGTGTGTGTGTGTGTGTATTATTTATTCTTATAAAAGGCACATACACCAAAACTTCATGAAATAATAATTTATTTCATTAGTTAAATCTAAAAACAAAAGATTATCAAGAAGTCTTGAAAAACATTAAAGTTAATAAATCTAAAAACAAAATTCTTTTGGAAATATCCATACTAATTACTAATATTATATATATATATATATATATATATATATATATATATATATATATATATATATATATGGCAATTTCTAAAGAAGTAATATATTTTTATTTACTAATCCAAGAGATTTTTTTAATTAAATGTTTTTTTTAGTGGATACCCATCATTTGAGTAGACACTCCGTTTATTTATTAAACAATATATTTATTTATTTTCGTCTATCGGCCTGAATATTCGAGAAATTTTATTAAAAGAAAATAAGCGCTCTCTGGCAGGATTCGAACCCGTGTCCAGGCAGGCATTATTTAATTTTTCTTGATCACTCTGTACTCGAGACGGTATAAAGCATATCGGATCTCCTGCTTTTTGGTGTGTAATATTCGTTCATTATCATACTTACCGCGCTGGTCGATAATGTAATCAAAGTAATGAATAACTGTGTACGTGACCACATTCCCCTTGGGGCCGTTTCTTTATAAATACCCATTTTTTTCCTGTATTTACCCTACCAAGCCTTTTTTCTTTGGCATTCTTCTTCCATATTTCCTTCTCTGCTTCTGTTCCTTCACGTTTTTCTTTGCACCTTTGTTGTCTTCTTAATCAAAAAATCACCCACCTCATGCCGAAGAAAGGAAGCTGGCGACATTTTAATTAAATCCAAATTAAAAAAAGAAGACAAAAGAAAGAAAAACACTAGAAACTCTTCGAGACACAGATAAATAAGTTTATCACAGCTAATAACGCTGAAGTAGGATCAAACAACACAAAACTGTAGGTGAGCATTACTTCGATTACCTTTTGCTTGAGGCTACGTCTCATAAATCCAAAAGTATATTCTTCATGTACCGTGTCCCCTGAGGATGTAGGCGATCATGGCTTTCCACAACTTCCTGTCCTTTGTAGCTCTTAATAAATCCTTTTCTTATTTCTCCTAAACCTTATTCTTCTATCCATTTAGTCAAGCTCACTAAGCATGCTATGCCATGTTTTCCTCTGTCTCTTGCCTTCAATCTGCCCTGATGGTATCAGATTTTCCAAGCCCTCTTTCCTTTCTATGTGTCCTAGATATTTCAGCAGTCTCTTCCTGATGTTAATTATAAGTTTCCTTTTATTTCCATTTTCTCTAGAAGTTCGTCACATATTCGGTCCAAGGAATTCTCAGCATCCTTCTGTAGAACCGCGGTTCTATTGCTTCCAGTCTTTTCTTCATCTGTGAGGATATTGTTCAGCATTCACTACCACATAGGAGGGCAAATATCACATAACAGTTTAGTACTCTTTTATTTGTTTCTAACGAAGTTTTCCTGTTTCTTAATACTTTGCTTAGCTTTTGGAAAGCATCTTTTGCAATCCCAATTTGCCTTCGCATTTCAGAATCCCACTTTCCATCCTCTATTAAAACACTTCCCTGATATTTATTTTTTTATTGTCTGATTTTGATATTCTCCGATTCGTAATTTGCATTTTCGGCTCATCCTTTTGCTATTACTTATCCAAAAACTAAACCAACAAATCCTACAATATCAAATGTAGTGTTAATTCCACCAATGATTTTTAAAATAGTTCAAACAAATAAATCGATTAATGACACTCTATCCTTATTTGCCAACGCACTTGTCAAAGAAACTATAGATATAGTAATAATAAATATATATAACCGTTCTTCACTTCCATATCCTAATGTCAGACCAACAATTCTACGTAAATTTCTATCCGACACAATACAAATATATTTTTACGATCATTATAGTAACATTTGTACAGACTGACGGTGTAGCTATGAGTTCTCCTCTCAGTCCTATTTTATTCATTTTTTACATAGCTCAAGTATAAAACAAAATGTTTAATAATTTGATCATACCTATAATATATGTTTGATATATCGATGACATGTTGAACGTTAAAATCTATACGAAATTAAAAAAAAATTAAAGAAACACTCGGTAATAACTCCATTTTACACTTTGTTTAGGAACTTAATATTAATAATAGAATTCTTTTCCACTTTTAGTAGACGCTAATAGTCATAGTTTTGTGCAAAAATGCGTGTCTTCTCAATTATAAACGTGAATGTACTGACAGATATAGAACAGTTGTTAAAAAATGATTTCCAAGCAAAAATAATTTCTTCAAGATATCTTATCACTACTATAAGCAAACACATCTCAACAATAATTTCCCCAACGGTGTCTTCGATGTGCAAATCAAATTAAACATCATTAACTGATTTAACATATCCAAATACACCCTAACAATATAAAAAAGATGAAAAAGCCATTAAAAGTATAATTCGCCAGTACATATCGCTTAAATGATTCCAACAAATACTTTAGATTTATAATTTAAAACGTTTAAAACTTGTAAAGTAATTATTACAAACAATTGATGACCTTAAAAATTCCCTTGACGTAAATAAAATGTTGTTTATGAATTCTAATGTCATTTGCATCTCTAATAGTAAAAAAAACAAAAAAAACAAAAACAAACAAAAACAAAAAAGGAAAGTAAAAAAAAAGACTCTTAGCGTGAAACTGAAACAGAAAGAAATTGTTAATTTACATTAAGATTTTCTGCGAGAGGTTGCTCAAATATTCGTTTAAGCACATTATTTACATTATTCGGACTATTGTCCTCATCTTTGTCGCTATATTTATCACAACGTTTCGGCCGTTGTACGATCCGGCCTTCTTCCGGTGGTTGGAATTTCGAACTGAACCCTTTATTTCGCTCACTGGGGTAGACTGTTCTAGTTCCACGTGCCATGTTTGATGGATGTCAGTTATCAGTTATCTCCTGCTAATTTCTCTCTGAAAGTTCTCCACTGCCTTGGGTCCTGTCACTGGATCTAACCAACGCCTTTATCCACTGTGCCATGTGTCCTTGAGCGTCTAAAGAAATTAAAGTAGGTTCAGAAAAATACTCATAAGAAAGTGGGGATTACAACAATAATACACACACACACACACACACACACACACACACACACACACATATATATATATATATATATATATATATATATATATATATATATATATATATACACACATACACATACACACACACATATATATATATATATATTATTGTATTATTGTAATCCCCACTTTCTTATGAGTATTTTTCTGAACCTAGTTTAATTTCTTTAGACGCTCAAGGACACATGGCACAGTGGATAAAGGCGTTGGTTAGATCCAGTGACAGGACCCAAAGAGTCTGAGTTCAATACCTCGTTAAGGCAGTGGAGAACTTTCAGAGGGAAATTAGCAGGAGATAACTGACTGATTGATACATAATGATATACCGATAGAAGTATCACTTAATAACCAAATATTATAAATTAGAAATGATTTCGGTGTCATGCGTACTCATATGTGTTTCAGTAAAAATAAATAAATGTTTTCTGTCTACAAGGCTCTCTCTTTCACACACATAACGTACACTCACAAATGTTTAAGCTCTCGTGAGATTTAGTTTATATGAACACATTATCCAAAATTTAAAAAAAATATTAAGCCCATGAAAGCAAATTTAAATGCAACAATAAATTGTTTGTGTCTTAATGTGTGTGTCTGTTTTCAAAGGTCAAACGGGCGAAGCGTTTACAAACAAATGACAGCGTATTTAAAAAAGATCTCACATATAGCTCTTTAAATATATTTTCCCAGTTATTATTGCTGAATTTTGCTTTCTCACCGAATCAGTCTTTTCATCCTTCCAGTTTAATATCTTGGCACAATTTACTATTATCATAACAAAGCCACTGGCACTTGGCGTCGTCGGTGCATGGCAGATAACTTTAGTACAGAAAAAGTTATTGACAGTAAATGTACTCGTCCACTTTAACTTGTGACATTAGAATTAAAAAAAAAATGTCTAACATACTTTATTATAATTTTTCCTTAAAAAAGAATGTGGAATAATTTAAAAATGCTGTCAATAAAACGCGAAGAAGATTTTATGCCTTTTTTTGTTCCTAACTTTCGGCTCTGACGACAGAGTAGTGAGTTCCATCTTCAATGGTTGCCTCGTACTTTCGGCCCACATCTAAGCTACGGTTAGAAAATCACCATAATTTTCGGTCCTGTAACATTTTTAATTGATCTCTGATCTTTCGAGAAAAGGTCAGTTGGGCGTAAGAGTCAAATAATTCACGTGTTCCAGAATTAATTTCGGGATGAGATCAAGTGATATGTGATTAACTAATAACTACTTTTGATGGCTTCTTTTGAACCTTTCTGCCGATTATTTCCAAAAAGTCTTTCTTAATTTCGCCTTTTCATAAATTCCAATGTCATTCGGAACTAATAAAAAAACAAACAAAAAACAAACAAAAACAAAAAAACAAGGAATCGGTAAGCACCTTCTTCAAAATACATAGTGATTAAAATAACATTGTTTATTCTTTGCAATGGGATATCGAAGAATTGCCATTGGAAGACAACCCTATTGCCCGCCTTAAAATCAAAGACAAAATTAAATCTTAAATTCGTGCGTTTTCAAGTTAAGCGGCGAAAATGTGTTGACAATTATCCTTTGCTAACAATTGACTACTTAATTGGGATGGGAAAAGACAAACAACAACAACAACAACATTATAATGATAATAATAATAATAATAATAAAGCTTATGTAATTTGAAATCGAAAATACATTCAAAATGTTACAATGCTCTAGTTCTAAAAATTAAAAAAAAAACACAAAAAAAACAGCAACTGATGTGTCAGCAATGAAGAGCAAAGAATATATTTTGACAAAAGAGGAAATTCTAGAAACTAAGCAAGCTATAAACTTTATTTATAACAAGTCGTAGCATCGATATTCAGTCATAAAAAATATTATCCATGAATTTCTGTCCTTACAACACCCTTTCAGATAGCTTGTGTATTCCATCATATGTGAATGGTTTTAATTCAATTAATCCTTTGAAAAATCTTTGGAAATTTTGAACATATTAGAACTGCCGACGAAAATGGACGTTGGATGGATTAAAAGAAATGATAGTCGAAAGATAACAGTTTTGGAGAATACACTCTGTACGTAGAAGAAATTTCAATTCCAGCTCTTTGGTCGCTTACTATGTCGAATTTTCAACTTGAAGACAGACCTTGTTTTTTCTGCTCAAATGCGCCATTCAAGGAAGCCAGTTGCTCACTGAAGAATAATATAGTAGTATGCTTAACGTCCCGATAATTTGCAATAAAGAATTTCTTTTAAAATCTACTAAACGCAGAGAAGTCCTATCAATATATTCAGTTTAGGTTCAGGTGCATGTTTTTCTGAATCTAGCCTCAATTCATTTTTCGTCAAAAATATTTTTTCTGTGTCGAGCAAGAAGGGAAAGTATGTGCGTTAGCTTGGGTGTATTTGACCATTTGAGTGGTAGTTAAATAATCAGTTTCTAAATTTACTAGTTTTATTTTAGACTAACGGATGCCATGAATAAGAGGGGGTTTCTTGGTATAATATCGGAAAGTGAATTTGCCATGTACTTTTAAATAAATGGAGATTTTAAGAAATCCTGTATTAAATTAAGAAAAGAAAAAATCAAATTTCAAAGTTTATTCGAACACTAAGAGAAAGACATCATTTCTTTTTTTTTAAATATTTTTCCTGTCCCGTGCAAAGCAAGTAATTATCCCAGACTAGATGGAAAATGTAATTTCTATTTCAGACTGGTCATTAAGCGTAATCAGTGCTAAATCCTTCTTTTTGTATATCGTCTCTCTTCAGGTCGTTGGAGATCCCCACAACATTCTAGCACTTATCAATGTTTGTCTTTTTAATATCCCCCTTCTACTCCCTGTTCTGCCACCCATTTACACATATTTGTTATATAAGTTAACTTCCCCCTTGAGTTCAAGATGTCCTGTGGGTGTTAGATTCTCCATGCCCTCTTTTTTCATTATGTGTCTCTTTCTAATTCTAAGTATCGTTTTCGTTCTCATTTCCCTTCTCATTTCTTCGTTTCTCACATGATCCGTCTATGGTATTCTCAGCATCCTTCTGTAGAATCACATTTCTCTTAATTCAAGTTTTCTCTTCACCTGTGAAGAAATTGTCAATCATTTACTGTCATATAGAAAGACTGATATTGCATAACAGTTCTTCACTTTTTTCTTTGTATCTAACGATTTTTTTTCCATTTCTTAATACTCCGTTTAGCTTCTGAAAGGCATTTTTCGCTATTCCACTGCACCTTCAGATTTCTATATTACATTTTCTGTCTTCTGTTTAAACACTTCCCAGATATTGACATTTCTCTCCATGCTTGATTTTGTCATCTGCAATTCATAGCACCCATCTTAAACTGTTCCCCTTGTTAACGACCATTCATCGTCTTTTTGTAACTGTTGGTTTGTCCTTTCTTCCAGTTTTCCTTTACTACAATTTCTAGGGGTTCCTGCAGTTTCAATTCTATTTCTCTCATCAACACGATGTCATCTGCGTATTTTATGTTTGTGAAAACTGCGCCTGCCAATAATAAATGCCAGCAGAACCTGAAAATCTTGGAAATTCGCCAATCGTAAATATACATATTTATACAGAATGAAAGAACTTTACGGTATCAATATTATTTAGCAAATGTCTCCTCGCTTTGCTTATGAGATATTAGTAGCACACTGGTCGGTCAAGATCATCTAGTGATAAGAGTAGAATAAATTCTCCATGTTGTATAACGGTTTTATACTCTCAAGGCAACAATCCCCCCCTTATATATATATATATATATATATATATATATATATATATATATATATATGTTATAGGACAGCTAATAGATCCGTTGGTATATAATCCAGGTAGATCCTAATAATATCAAATATTAAAACTGATCCACAGACAGCTCAATGTATTTATTATAACAAAGCATATTTTCAGCAAAAATACAAAATGAGGTAATTTTGGATTTTTGCTGTAATATATATATATATATCTATATATATATATATATATATATATATATATAATTATTTATTTAAAAATATGATTCCAACACGCTACATATACATATATGATTTCAACACGCTGCATATACATATACATACATACATACATACATACATATATATATATATATATATATATATATATATATATATATATATAATATACTACATGCTCAGTCGTACCAACATAACAAATTTAGTCCGATTAAGTCCTGCAGGACGAAACGCGTCACAATTAAATTCTTTCCATTTTGCCCCAATATATATATATATATATATATATATATATATATATATATATATATATATATATATATCATTTCACTGCAAAACAAAGCGATAAAGCCAATAACGTGAGGGAGTTAATGTGAGTGGAAGAGTCTCGGAAACAAAACATTATTGAGGAGAAAGGACAGTAAAAAACGAATTAAGAAGATAGAAGATGACGATTTATATTGCAATTAAATTTTAGGGGAGTCAAAATTGACTGGAAAGTAAGAAGGCCCGAAGAAAGTTCCACAGACGAGAAGCGCGCTAGAGAAAATAAAGCAGTTATTAATGAGAATATTTGGAATTAATCCACAGCAAGATGTCACAGCTCTAGCATCATTCCTTCATAGTTAAACTTCTGTTTTGACATGATTCGCAGATAGTCGACTTCATCAGTAAAAATTTAATTTTTATTTCAATAAAATCTACATCAACGAGACAAATAATTTTGAACGAAGTCTTCTCATTCTCTCTCTTTACCCCTTTACGTCGTAGTGACATTATCGCCTTCCTTAAGGTGAGATGATTAACAAAAGAAAATGAAAAACAAGTTTCTTATCTGCAATTCTTATTGCTTTAATTGACCAGCTTTTTGACATTGCTATCCTATTAAATAAATAATAAATTAACTTGAAAGACTTCGCGAGACTTTGAAGGAAAATGAAGAATTAACATTAAATATGAAAAAAATGTTCTCGATACACAGTATTTCTTACCGTGAAGTTGGTTATTTGCTGTTTTGTAGTTGCTTAATTCACAACCTGTTTGACGATCTTATTTATTATTGGTATATATGCCGGTTTTTTATATGTTTGTGTGCGTATTTTGTTTGGACATGTGAGTTTGTTTTCTTTCGTATATGTATGCGTATGTGTGTGTTTGGATATAGACGTGTGTGTGTATGTATATATGTCTTTTTCTTTGCTTTGTTTGTAGCCAGGTATGCGTATTTTAACTATGTATATGTATGCATCGTACACATGCATGTATTTTCACTTCTTGCCTTTATCTGATCCCCGTTTTTTATCTATGTTTGTGTATGTAAAATATTGATAGTTGGTTTGTGTTGTTTTATTAGTGTATTTATACTTGAATTTTGGCGAGTCTGATTATTTGTATATAGGTACGTGTGTGTGATTGCTTGTATATGATTTTACCTGTATATATATATATGTGTCTGGCATAATTTTTTTGAGTGGGTTTTTATGTTTGTCTGTCTTTATTCTTCTTTTTCTTTTTATTCTTCTTTTTCTTCTTTATTTTTATTTTGGTGGGACTATCATGCTCTAGATAAAAACGGTGACCTATAACATTGCACATCTCGAAAGCTTTTGAAAGGGTCTGACATTCAGGTCTTCTTCACAAGTTGAAAAGTTACGGTATCCACGGGCACATTTTTGAGCTGATCCAGTCGTTCCTATCAAATCGTGAAAACTGTCCTGAACGGCCACCCATCTACATCCTTTCGTATTAACACGAATGTCCTCCCGGGCTCTATCCTTGGCCCTACTCTGTTTTTAATTAACGACCTTCCCGATGACATCAGCTCTCAACTTGGCATCTACTCTGACCACACTACTATTTACACTTGTCTCGACCAAAAGGCTGATCAGTCCGACAAGGTCAAAATGGTAGCTGATGTACAAAACCACCACAAGACCGTCGTTAACTGGAGCAAAAGATGACTTGCCAATTTTAACGCCTCCATAACTAAACTTCTCTCCATTAACCATCTGAGAAGCCCGTCTCTGACTTCTATCAGCATGGCTGATGTTATCCTCCAGGAAAGTGGCTCGTTGCTCCTTCTCTGGTTAACATGACATAAAGTGGAATAAATATATTGAATCCATTTCGATTGTTGATCCCGATAGAAACTGTAACTAAGGTCTGCTCAGTAGAGTTGCAGTATAAACCACAGTTGGGGTCTGTGGGTGTGGAACAAACACAAACGTGCCTAAGCAAGCGTCTGTAATAGGGATTGGCTAATAGAATACGAGTGGCCAGATATATGTATGTATATATGTATACGTATATGTAATAATAATAATAATAATAATAATAATAATAATAATAATAATAACACGAAGTATCCGTAAAAATTTCACGGTTTTTCTATTTTCTATTTCTGATGAATCATAATTCTTACATTAAGGATTGAATATAATCCTTGCGAGATCTACGACTATAAAATATCCGTGGAAATTACCCTATTGCACCATTAAATATTTGCAATATGACCACGCGAAAACACAACTATACTTAAACATGAAAACAATAAATAAAAACTAAAAATTCTTGAAACTATATACATAAAACAGTTGAAACCCAACCTGAACAAAATAAACTGTGAAAACTCCACAAATATACTTAAATGGCTATAACTGATAACAGAAGCCATTGGTTTATACCAACGACTTCCCATACTTAACACTTCTCGTTTTAACTCTAGCGTGGTCATGTGTGATGTCATGGGCCGTGGTGCGATTTTCGCTTCCAGTGGCTCGCATGCACGAGTTTGTCGTTAATTGGAAATCTTCCATGCAAACAAAACAGACTATCATTAGTACGATGTCCGTGTATTGTTTAATTTATTGTAATGTACTTGTCATCTTTGATGATGGCTTATGTAAGCCGAAAACTTAGATAGGATTAAAAAACATGTATCATTATGGAGATTTTCTTTCGTCTTAATGTTATTAAACTTATCAGACGATATGAAATGAATTTGCTTGAAATAGACAAATCTTGTCTATATTAATTAATGAAACATGCCTTAATGAAAAAAGTTGTGAAGGCTTTGTGCAGAACCAACCACTCTCTTTGAAGGGGCGAATACAGCGACCTGGTTCACTACAATAGAATCATCAAAATGGATCCAAAATGGAGATATTCCACTCCCAAATGGTTGTGGAGTTTCAGTCTCAAGTATCCAAGACTTTTGATTAACCATGTTTATCCAAACATTAAACATCATTTCATGGATTCAAACTGGTTTTGTCAGAGGTCCATAGTAGCTCCCAAGAATCAAACTGGAAACTTCTCCAAGAAATTCCAAAAGAAAGCATGAAGTACCTTTCGATTGACACTGTAGTTGAACAAGTGCAGTCAGTGAATTATCCAATAGGGCTCCTGAACTTATTGAATCCTCCTGGAATGTCATCACACAATCTGGAACTAAGATAAAATGCTATAGTTATGCTATTGAGAAATCTGGATGCTCCAAAGTTTTGTAATGGAATAAGGTTAATTGTCCAGAAAATGCTTACTCATCTCTTGGAAGCAGAGATCCTTATTGGTCCAGGAAAGGAAGAAAGACTTTTATTCCCACGAATCCCCTTAATTCCTCCAGATCTTCCTTTTGAGTTCAAAAGACCAATTAGAGTGACCTATGCAATGTCAATCAATGCCTCAAGTCATGGTCAGCGCTATGATGGTTGTTCAAGGGTTGAGAATGGAAGCAAGCTATTTGTACTGTCCCTAAATGAGAAAACCAAAAAATGTTGCTTATCATATAGCTTTGCAATAACTTCCAAATAGACAAATTATATTCTTTTGATGAAAACTGCTAATTGTTTGAACAATATTGTTCAAGATTAATAAAATTTAATATGTACTCAATGCATGAAGTGTCATTGTTGAACCAAAGGCCCAATCAAGGCCCTCTACAGAAGCTAGCTTCAATACCGCCTGATAGGGCGGCTTTTAAGGTAGTTTTGAATAAAATACGAATTATAAATCAAATAAAGTGAAAAGTATGCAAATATGAATGGCATAGTCACTTTATTATTTTATCAAGATTACTTCTAAGCTCTTTATTATCTTTCATTCTTAATGATAAAATCCCGACCAGCTCAACGAATGGAATTTTTCTTGACTATCTTTTACGCAGACGTGTCTGTTTAACTTATATAATTACAGAAATTCTCATCAACGTCCGAAATAGCTTTCTCTCGCATGCTTGAACGTGACGACAACACTATAAAGAGTAAATCGGTCAGTTTGTCAGTTAATAAACACTCTGAATATAAACTGCCTTAGAGAGCGACGAACACTTTCCTCAATGTCTTGACTCTTTCGTAAATACACATTTATTCTTTATCTAGCAAAGCCAGGAGTGTAGCCCTACAAGAATCTAGATTGTGAGCAGATCTTTTAAACTGGTTAACCATAACTATCAATTTGGTATTTTCTTTATCTTTGATGATATTTAGACGGCATTAATATAAATGCCAACAAACAAACAATATATATATATATATATATATATATATATATATATATATATATATGATACCCACTACGATCCGTCATTTCTTAGATCCCAACACCTACGAGCTGTCAAAATTTTTTAACGATATCATTACCCCATATCTATCTATCAATCATAGCATCACGTTAGCTCATGAATTCCTTCAAATTCTAAAAACTATACAACCGAACCAAGGTATTTTAGCGTCACTCGTTATATATATATATATATATATATATATATATATATATATATATATATGTGTGTGTGTGTGTGTGTGTATTTAATATCTGATTAATTGCTTCAGCAGGATATTCCAAAAATGCTTTCACATTTTATAAAACACATTCCTGATGCCAATTCATTAAAATCTTTATCAGTTAATTATTTCTCTAAGTGACGCTGATAAATTAAGAACCCTGTTGTGATGGAAGGCATGCTGTGCTACAAAAACAACGTGTTATTTCTTATCAGTTTTTTATGTCTTCCATTTATCACTCTACATTTATATTGATAGAGTTTAGTGTCGACTAACATGCCACTTATTTGATATTAGCTCGATAAAACACCATATTGCTTACTAACACTACAATAAAAAAAGAAACGTTTCCTCCAAACAGCATCAGTGAGATGCGTGTAAAACAAAACCCTCAAAATAGTATAGAACATTAAATTTTTAAAAAATTACAAATATTAAAAAGTAATAATTATAATAATTAACACGATAATTAAATTCAACACCTATTTATAGTATATGAGGTGAAAGTTCTTTTTTGTGGTAAGAAGAGCGTGAGAAATGGTTAAGTGGCTCTTCTTCTTTGTTCGAGGAAGTGGGAAGCGAGAAGCATGAGAGACATTCAAACAGTAAACAGAATAATGGAATTAAAAGCAAACATATTACACTATAAGATTTATTTCTTAACATAAACTCCATCAACATCAAGAGACTTATGCAAACAATAATACTCGCTCTTTAAGCAGGAAGAACTGTGGGACCTGATAATTTAACATTGTGAAAGCAGATTTTTCACGTTATTAATAATCTCAAAATGGCTACCTTTCAAAAATGTTGTTATGGTTAGGAAATAAGAAAATCAGGCGTTAAATGAGGTCTTTAAGTTGAATGACTAATGATTTTCCATCGAAATCCGCGCAATGCTCATGAGGTAGCAAGGGGCACTTCGGAGAGTGTAGAGGAAACTTGGTAGCGAAAAACTGTTCTTCAAGAGGAAGAGGGCTGGATGTGCATCAATTAGTTGCAATTTCTCAGTCATTCTTGTTAGAATGACATGTTTAGTATATGACTTCTGAAAAAAAAAAAAAAAATGACTGTGAACATCTTCCTTTAATTTACTTTGTAAGCGTGACGTATGCAGCAGTTTGATAACCGGAAGTCGATTAGCTACTTTGTCCAACAATATTTTTAATACCTCTATTTTTGAATTCTGACAAAACCTTTAATTTTTCGGGAATCATCTATTTTAAATACATCAAACCTTTATGAACAGTTTCTAAATATTCACAAGAACTTTTATAGAAAATTTGATTTCAGAACATCTACTTAATTTCTTAGGTAAAAGAATAGGAGAAGACGATCCAAGTTAAGTGACTGTATCGACATTAAATATATAGAGAGTTTTTTTCTTTTTTTAATTTCCTTCGGGGTTTCCCACCTGGGTCACATGAGCGATCCTGTCACTACAACATTATTGATGCCTGTCTAACCGGAAGGGTTGCCTGAAGGAAGTCGTTTGACTTCCTCATTTACGGTGACGCAGTCACTCCTCTTATTTTGTTTTGCTCTCTTTCCTTTTTCACCTCTTCTTTCTTGGAAAAACGCAGACACTACCTTTCCTTCTCTTCTCAGATTACCTTCTGTTTCGGGAAGATGCGGTAATATAGTTTTCTTTTATTTGCTGTCACTCCGAATTGGCAGGATGTTATCCCGGCCTTCTATCGAGCCACCCAGCCCGCTGCTTAATTTAAATTTATTCTTGTTGCTTTGTTAATTTATTCATTTACATTGTTTTTGCATGTTAATCTTTTAAAATTTGTTTACAGAAACATCCTTATGCTGGCTAATGCTATCATGTCGGTTACTTAGCAACCACGCCGCATTTGGCGCTCTATTTTTAATGGCACATCGCCATATTGGATTCTACTTAGCAACACAGGACTTTCATTTCGGTTCCTGCCAATTTTTGCATTTACTAAACGGCATGTCTTGTTCGGCATCTTTTTCATTCGGCACGTTGCCATCTTGGATTTTTACTTACCCGTCCCAATTCACTTTATTTAAGTGTTTTCATTTGTGTTTTTTCTGTGACTTGTCATTTACCGATGTATTATTAATTTCAACGTTGATGAGTTCCAACCACGAACTTTTCCTTTCATCAAAGACTATATCAAACACTAACATTTCCAAAGACTTATTACATGCGCGTGGTTACTTTGCACCTTTTCAGGACTATTAATTAATTTAACCATGTTTGTATTTCAACACACTTTGGAGCTCTTTTATTCGTTTCATTACTTATCAGAAATCTCTTTCAGTACTTACAAATGAGCAGTTGTACATATCTCTAGTTTTGGGGATCTAAGTTCTTCTTTTTAGAGTTTTTCACAAAATCAAAATACATTATTTAGGACACTTTCAATTTCCAGATTTGTTTCTGGACAAATAAGTAATATCAAGATTTAATGAACTTTTGCATTTTATACATAATCAAGCAAGTTTTTTAATATCACAACACAATCTAAAAAAAACAAAAAACTTATGGTATCGCAGTTTTTAAATAGTTAAGACGAACGAAAACGTATATATATATATATATATATATATATATATATGGCTTTTTATTTTCGAATTATTAGATTCCGATGTTCTGGATGTTTGTCCTTAACAATCGCTTTCTGTGGAGTTAGTATGACGTCAAGATGATAAGTCATTTCGTGGTACTAGTTATTATCGGTGCTAAGTAAAATCTTAGGAAATAGCAGACAACAATCGCCAGTGTGTGAAAGACGAATCTAGGGGATAAATCTGATTAGAGTTTTTTTTTCGTAATGATAGCCATGTACCCGGATATATTCAAAAGTGAAATTTAACTGAAAGTAAAAAAAAAAAAAAAAAAAATACGTCGAATTAAAAAGATAAGCAAAGAAAAAGTTTGAATATCTCTTTCACTGTATCTTTCGCTATCTCGCTCTCTTTCTCTATATATATACTTTGCTCTCTTTCTCTTACTTGTGTATTTGGAGTTAAATCGCTAGAAAAAGAAAAATACATGTTAAAAAGTTAAAAAGAGCCATATATATATATATATATATAGGTATATATACGTCAATATAAGAATATATATGTAGGTTCACTTACAAGACCATATATCCACCTTTCTTTTGCTCTATCCCACTCTCTCCCTCTCTCTTTTTACCTCCCACCTTACCTTTTTATACACATTCGGATATCTGTTTTCAACCACTCTTTCTTAGCCCTTCATTCATTTTTGTTTCTTGTCTGCGGCTAAAATACTAACATGAAACAACACACACACACACACCCCTATATATATATATATATATATATATATATATATATATATATATATATGAAGAGAGAAAGAGAGAGAGAGAGAGAGAGAGAGAATGCGAGAGATAATAAGGTAAAGAAAAACTGGTTCGCTATTTCCCTAGTTACCACTAAAGATAACATACGTCATTACATTTGTTCTCTGGACACTGCAGGCATTCGTGATGGAACGCTTAAGAAAGAAACCATCTGTAATTTGTAGAGATTTAAGTCATTTTTATTCCCTGTTCAAAAATAATTTGCTTCTCCACGCAATGCTCATATTTCACACGATCCTAAATGTATAGCCTGAAAATTTTATCAGCATCAACATTTTACCAGGTTAATTAAATTTCATTATTAAACACGGTGACTTGCGTAATAACACCTGATATAGTGTATATTTTATAAATCAGTCAATTTCAACTCACGGAAATGTTTATTTTCTTTTTTAAATCTTTAATGGGATCTTTGATTATATACATTTGACCATAAGTCATTTAGTTGCATTTATTTTATACTGACCATGAATTTGTTTAACTCGATAAAACAAAGCTCATCATTACAGGTAATTTTATTTTTACAAATTGAAACTTAATTAAAAAATTAATAGCGAATGTTTCGAGAAAGAACACATGATTTCTTACTCTATGGCGATCAATAGACACATTTCTCTTTTTGTTAATCCTGCGATAGCATTAGATTTTAAAATCAAATACTAGAAAGATGATGATAATTTTTCCCAGGCCCAATTATAAAGAAATCTACAAATACTCATGAAATACTCGTTCGTGAGCATGTGTAGTCGCACCAACATAACGAATTTAGTCCGACGAAGTACTGAAGGGCGAAACGCGTCACAAGTAAACTTTCCCACTTTTTCATACATTTTCTCCAATATTGTTCTTGATATATATATATATATATATATATATATATATATATATATATATATATGACAAAATTCGGTTATGCCTAACAAAACACATCGACTAGGAAATTACTGTCCGATAACACGTTCAAAGATAATGCGCAGATCTTCATGGGAAAGCAAATGTATCAATAGTTACAACTTAGTCGTAAAGCGTTCATATAAATCAGCCCTTGGTTCCGTGTCAGTGCATATTACATAACAAATTTAGGGTTTTGATTTCAAGCAAGCAAAGGATTATATTCTTCTGGCAGCAAATTTAAATGTGTCATCTCAAAAGTCAATATAAGAGAATTTTTTAAGTTATTGTGCTTAAAACCACTGGATATGGCTGTGTACGTGCACGTAGCGTAATGGTTATCGATGCGGTAAGAAGGATCGGCATGACTTCAAATTGCAGATGAGGCCGCTGCGTTCACGTTCTCTAAAATAGTAATTGAATACATCTCTCAACTCAGCTAGGGGTTAAATAATAAGCTAGACTGGGCTCTTTAGCCTTAGATGGCAACTAGTCTAGGAGAAGGAAAAGTCTGAATTCAAAACCAGCCTGAATAGGGCTGGGCTCCGTCGCGCTGTCTTTCCTTAGGTGCACTACTGCAGCAGTACATGTGATGTTTCTAGGACCCGTGGCGCGTGTCTCTCTATAAAAGTTTAGATAGGATCCAGTGGAGGTTTTAATGTAAGTGAAAACAAAAAGTAAATCTGAAAGTAGCCATTGACATTTCTAAAACACATAATGAGGAAAGAGGTCTTGGAAAATTTGACGTACTAAAGGCAGGAAGAGATAGAAACAGTGCGTTTGTGTCTTTGTAAATGGATAACAGAATAGGGACTGGGGTGGGGATAATAAAGGAGACAGTTACAAAGGGGACAGGCAATTGTGGTCGGCAATGATCGCCAATTGTATTTGATTCGTATTTATTTTACCTTTCATTTAATTTGTATTTATCTTACTTTGTATTTGATTATTTTTTTTCGAAGAGATATTCTTTAGTTTCAGGAATGTTTCGTTTTGCATTTAATAATTATTGGTTGATGTGCATTGTTATCAAATGTCGATTTTGAAAATATTAATGCAACATCCTTTTTTTACTTTCCATTGGAATTTGAAGAAATGGAATAATCTTGTTTTGCATTTCTTTTCTTTGAGCATTTGGTCTTATAGCTGAATGGAGTCTTGGTGGCTTAGTGAAATTTGAATTACGTAAAATAAGATAAACTTTGAACTCTTAGCTATAATATTCAGCAGTACAATTTATTGATGTCTTTTTACACAACAATGTTTTGTATGCTAAGGAGGTATGTATTGATTTGTCTGTATCCACACATCTTTGTAGAATAAAAGATTCATATTTGAAATGTATGGTTTATGTTTAAAGTTCACAAAGGTATAAATATTCTATTCACAATCTAATTACTACCGTTGTTGTTGTTGTTAATAGATCATTTTACGTTTCGCCGCTACATTGCATCGAACGAGTAAGGCAAGTATTTATGTTAAGAAGACGAACTGTCGCTCTTGTGTCATGGCGACATGATGTAGATTCAGACTGGCATTTTTCGGTCGAGTGATTTGGTATTGATAATATTCACATCGTATTGATTCTAGAAGTTTCTGGATCGACTTACTGAATACTGAAAATATTTTCTTTATATAACATTTATTTTTCTAAGTTTTATAAAGTATTTTTCTTTTGAATTTACTTCTTGTGATTGGTTAAAATATTTTTTAATATCACGTCCGTGCCAATATTTTTTAGTGGTCTCTTCTGTCTGGAGCACACCGAATTGGTATGATTTTCTCACCAATTTTCCTCTTACTATCTCACTCATTCTCTGTTCTGCTATTCACTCATACAAACGCATTACTCAGTTTTCTACTGCTCTTCAATATGTTCTGTGTGTTTTAAATTTTCCAAGTCTTCTTTTCTCATTAGGTGCCCCCAGAAATTCCAGCTGACTCCGTATGAGCCTTATCAAAAGTGTCTGTAAAACTTCCACGTTGCTAACATGTTCTGTTCATATTATTCTCAGTATTCTTCTAAGAAACTTCAACTGTGAAGAAATTATCCATTATTCACCGCTATATTGAAAGATCAATATTGCATAACAGTTGAGATCTTATTTTTGTTCCTGGCAAAACTTTCCTGATTCTTAATATTTGATTTAGTTTCTAGAAGGCATCTTTCGCTATTCCAATTCATTTTCGGATTTCTGTGTGACATTTTCCGTCGTCTATTATAACATTCCGCCGATTGTTAATTTTCTGTACTTGCTTGATTTTGACGTCTTTAGCGAACAATGTAATTAGTGTCACATAATTATAAAAAATGGGTTGCATTTATTTTCCGTTGAGATCTGGAGAGCTTTTATAACAGCATTAGTTATTAATCATCTTCAAAATTAATATAGTAAATAAAGTTCCAATAATTGTGGGGAAAAAATTAAAATTGCAATTATTTAAATTTTAAACATTTTTTGTTTTGTATGTAAAGTTGTGGGTATCTTGATTTTTGTGGAGGGATCTTTTTTGTCTTATTTGTAATGTCCGTGTGAGTGGACATTTGTTCGATATAGAGAAAGTAATACTATATTTAGTAAATTCTTACTTACGGAAGAAAGAAAGTAGAAACGGGGACATAACTTTAAAAATTACTTGACGAATATAACGTAAGCGTCATTTTATCGCATTTTTTAAAAAGTAATCTTAATCATTTTTTAAGTAATCTCAATAGTTTATGAAAAGATTCTAAGTAATTGAATATTTTTTTGAATTTTAGGTACTTTGAGAAGCTGACATATACTTTCTATTTTTCGCTTGGCAAAGGTCTGTGTAAATGTGTTGACTTGTTGCAAAAAACTGTTTTCAGGGGAAATTTAAAAGGTAACTGTTGCCTTCTATTTAGTATTATTTATATTTTGTGAATAAAAAATAAGAAATAAAAACGGTTGTAATTTTGATATAAATCTTTTTTTGTATATTACGTAATCGTTGACAAATCGATTATCATTAACGCTGCACCTGAAGAAACACTGCTCAACCCCGCTTGTAATGGAAGCAGTCAAGTTACAATGCGCTGTTAATATGAGACCACCTTGACTCATCACAGAAAGGAGGAAGAGGAGGAGGAAATACGAACAGCAGGTGGGCACCGCCCCTTCAACATTATTAGGACAGGCATGTACATTCAATATCTGTAGTTGTGTCTGCATCCCACACATTGGACTTTACAACCGCTGCATGAAACGCTGCATTAGAGTCTGACTCTCGAATACGGAAAATCAATGGTATTTGGAGACTGCGATGACAACAGCCAATCGTTGGTAAACGAAAAATACAATTGCTTTTGTGCTAACTGCATTGATTTGGACTGAGTAACACAGATCTTTCTTTCTTGCATAATTGCTTTTGATTTGACATTTGGAGTCAAATCTTTGCAAAGCTTGAGCTAATATTGTAATATATTTGTAACTAATATTTGTATAGTATTGCCATAAACGAAGAAAATGAGTAACTACCGACACAGAGGTTCGAGCGTGACACTCTGGACTTATGAATATATGTTTTCTGACAGATGTATAAATAGCGGTGTCAGGCTACTGACTGCAGTGATTATTGAGTGACTATTAAGTGGAACTATTAAGTCGAATTAGTGTGAATTATTGTGCGTCGATGATTTGGGGTTTTGATTTAGGATTTACCGGACGTTAATCCGAGCCGCGCTACTCACTGAAATGGTTAGTTATCTTTGGTTGACTTTTATTTCTTTGTTCTTATTAAGAATTTATTTGCGGTTGTAATTAAATACTATTTTATCTTAACATTGAAGTCTTGAGTTATACTTAATTATTAACGGCCAACGTATGTCACAAAAAGTATTCATGTTATAATATTGTAATATTATATTACATATTGTTTTTTTTTTTGTTACTGTTGAGAAATTCTTTTTTATTTTTTATTGTTTGCAGTGATAAACGTCATCACCACGGGATTAGAAATGTCGAACATCTCTGCTAATCTACTAATCATCATTGATACACATCGACGATCGCCTAAAACTCTGTCCATATTTAAAGGCTGAATGAATATGTTGATGTTTCCAACGACTTTACAAATATAAAGTACTTATTTTGAAACCTTCAGTGAGGGAAAGTGTCTAAATAAATAATTTCAATGAATAAAATAAAAATAGAAAAAATGAGGTTAACTGTTGTTCGATATCTGTGTAATATCGATTTGTCTAATATCGATTTGTTAATTTGTTATTTGCTTCTTTATTCCTTTTATTTTTAAATATTTGCCCGGAACAAATAACTTTTCCTTTATTAATGGAAAATTCTTTTAAATTAGCAAAATATTTTGTACATTTGGATCTGGTTTTCATGTAAGCGGATATTGATCTGGGATTTTTTTGATAATCATGGCTAAACACACACAAAAAGAGTAACTGGAGACCAAAGATAATGTATTGTTTATTGTGATGTGCAGATAGTGTATTGGCTCGCGATTCGGAACGAGAAATTGGCGAACTGAGTTCGAATTCTGGTCGAGTTCATTTTATTCACCTTTTCTCAAATACTGACGTGTGAGGTATGAATTAATTATTTCTTCTCCCAGCTATGGGTTAAATAGTTATTGTTGGTAACCAATCTATGAGAAGAGCAATTTAAAACTCAGACACCCGAAGCTGTACTCAAATGGTTAGATACTATGATTGTAAAAAAAAGAAAAAAAAAGCACGATCGATTTCGACAACTCTGGATAATCTCACGGCAGAATGGTAACACGAGCGGACAATTTAATAACACGCGACGTAAATCTTTCGTATTTACATAAAGTCAAGAGGTTTATTCAATTTCTGACTTGTTCAGTTACTCCGGACCAGTGTGAGTTTTTCGCGCGCGTGCATGCGACCCAGCAGAGCTCTGAAGCGAACGCCAGCCTTACATTCGCCTATTCGATTGGCTAACTCTTCAACCGATTGCTTATAATTCCATCTGTACAACGTTTCTTTTTTTCAGGCTCACACATATCGGGCGCAACCAGGCGCGCAGGTGTTCACCTCTCGGGTTCACCACTGACAACGGGTGAATCGCAGAGTTTGCGGGGAGGGTCATCTCGGGTCAAACATACATTGGGCTTCCTTGATAATCTGGTATGAAATTGAGTGCAATAATACTATATTCTGTTTGAACCATTACATTTCGCGTTGCTTGAGATATTAAGGAAATAATATTGTACATCCTAGTACATTATTAAAAAAACAGTTATCATGTTGGCAATAAATATTTGCAGAGTTTTTTGTCTGTTCTACACACACAAATAAAAACATTTAGAAAACTTATGCCGACTTACAGCCACATCACGTTGAAACACCGATTTCCGTAAGATCACCGAAGTTAAGTGACGTCGAGTCTGGTCAGTAGCTAGATGGGTGACTGGGTGACCGTGCTGTAAGCTTGGATGTGTGGATGGTGTGACGGATAATAGCTCGGAGTTCCAATTCCCGTTGGGTTCGTTATTTTCGGCGCAAATTCTCTTGGTGTGAATTCACAACTTCTCCCCACCCGTCAGTTATGGTTGAATTAGTAAGACTTGTATCACTAAACCATAATTATATAAAAAAAACAAAAATTGCTTACAAAATATTTAGATTTCGGCATAGAGGTGTCGATATACCGCTAAACAACGACAACCAATCAAAATTATATAGCTGTTCCTTAGATTATAACTAAAATGTGTTTGGCGATTATTAACTAAAAGAGAAGGAGGAGGTGCTAACTACTAAAACTTTAGATGTTAATGTTTAATGTTAATTTATGGCGCGGAAATATATTTGAGTTACCAATTTTCCTTTGAATTCCCTATAATGATGGTGAGTATCAATGAACATAAAACATTTAAATCTAATTATTTATGGCATTTATAACCTACCATACACCTAAAAGAGAGATTCTTAGTAGGTTTAGCAATCTAGTTATCACATAAATACTGTAAAATATTTTTCTACTTTGATCGTTTCTCAGATTAAAGGGATTTCCCTTGGATAAGATTAAAGGGATTTTCCTTGGATAAGATTAAATGGATTTCCCTTGGATAAGAATATTTAGTAAATAATAATAATAATATAGATATTTTAAAAGTTTCGATTAAAAAGGATGTTTTATGAGAAAATATTTTCTTAAAATTGGACATTATTAAAATTTTTCTTTTTTTACATATATTGTTAGAGTATATTGTAATTAAGCATTTAAATTTTTAAAAAGTATGAACCAAGCGATATAACAATAAAATGAAGATGAAATTAGGAATAAGATGCTTAATTAGATTGTAAGAAAAGTAAATTTAAAAATAAAATATCTTATTATTTAGTAATAATTGTAATTTGTATGGCATGTTGCAAATATTTTGGGATAGGCAGAGTACAATTCAGGGACTGTTAGATAATTTAACACACACACACAGATATATATATATATATATATATATATATATATATATATATATATATATATATATATATAGAGAGAGAGAGAGAGAGAGAGAGAGAGAGAGAGTGAGAGAGAGAAAGAGAAAGAGAAAGAGGGTAAGATGGAGGATGAAGGGATCCAAAAAACTTCTGGTTATATGAGAAGAAAATGTATCGTATATTATTTGGGACTGTGAGTTTTTCTTTTTTTTAACTTCTGCTGACCAAATACATTTAAAAAGAATTTTTTATCATTTCATACCAAGTAAGGCGATAATACCCCTAAGTTGCAGCGAGTGAAGAGAAGGGACAAATAAAGAACAGCTGAATTGTTACTGCACCTAACAGAACTCATTAGATACAACGAAACTGTAAAATCACTGCAGATGAATTGCACACAAAGAGAAGCATTTGAAAACATTAAAAACACTCTATCTGAAATAACAACATTAATACACCCCAACCCCAAAGCCACTTAATATCATCTTGTAACTAATAGTTCTGGCTATGCATCAGGAGCAGCACTACATCAGATTATAGATGACACCCCAATTCCTATAGGCGTCCACTAAAAAAAAAAAACTAAAAAAACTGACGGACATACAAAAAAAAAAAAAAAAAAAAAAAATTCAACATTTAATCGTGAAATATTAGCCACTTACAGAGCTGTAGTACACTTCAGACCACAAATAGAAGGTAGACAGGTTACATTGTTTACGGATCCCAAAACTTTATTATTAGCATTGAAAACAACTACAACTCTTAAATCAGACAGTCAACAAAGACGCCTTTCCATCAATGCTGAATATATCACAGATGTGATGTATATTAAAAGAGATGACAACATAGTTTCTGATTGTCTTTCACGATCAGCCTTATCAATAACAATTGACCCATGCGACCTATCTGTTGTAAGAGCATAACAATAGGAAGATGAAGAGATTTCGAAATACAAGTCATATAAACTATGAAGATTCAACTCTCTTCTGTGACACAACATTCACACTAAGATCATTCATTCCAGAATCTCTTTGTAAACACATCTTCGATACATTTCACAATATCTCACACCCGGCTCATAATTCAACGGCAAAGTTGATAAAGTCATAATACTACTGGCCGAATATGGACAAAAATATACGTCAAATGGTCAAAAGCTGTCAAGACTGTCAACAAAACAATATTTAGAGACACACTAAGACACACACTACACCCTTCTCACTACCATCTGGACGATGTGAAACATTCTATATCGACATCATCGGTTCATTGCCTCTAGCGAACGAACATTATAGCAACTATCCATCACCAACAAAATAAATGCTTACATGCGTCGATAGAACAACGAGATGGATAGAAGCTACTCCCTCTTCAAGACAACCTCAGCAAGTACAATAGCCATAGCATTCCTCAACACTTAGCTCACTTTAGAGTTCTGTTTCATGTAATCACTGACAGATGTAGCCAGTTCGAAAGCGAACTATTCAAAGATTTATTCGCCATTTTAGAATTCCACAGACTGAGTACAACTTCATACCATCCCTAAACAAATAGAATAATCAAGTGCCAACATAGAACTCTAAAAACAGCCATCATGGCCAGAAAGAAAAACTGAATAAACGCTCTACCAATAATTCTTCTTGGTCTGAGAAATGTACCCAATGAAGTTAATATTTCACCTGCCAGCGCTGTCACTGGAATCCTACTATTACTCCCAAAACCACTCATAGAACATAACAGCTCCACGATGACTAAAGAAAAGATAAAACGATTTTCCGAAGAGATGGCTAAGCTGAACGTATTACTCCTTTCTGAAGGATAGTTACATTCAACTAAGCAATCTTTCATCCCACAAAACCTATACATTTCAACCCATGTGTGGTTAAGAATAGACAGAGTTAGGAAACCCCTTGAAGCTCCTTACTTTGGACCATACGAGGTTATCACCAGACATGAAAAATACTTTATAATAGAGAATTCCATAGGAAAACACCTCACAGTGTCTACTGAGAGATTAAAACATGTGGCATTATTGCAAAACCACAACAAGAAACATTCAATAAAATCACCACCTGAACAAACTATGGAGCACTCAAAACAACACTTGTTACCAAAAACAACTACACGTTCTGGAAGTAGAGTTCATTTCTTCAAAAACAATGACTATTTTGACTTTAAATAAGCATCCATCACTACCAATTATCTATGCTATTTCGTGGGAATGTTGTATATGGGAATAAAAATATAATAATGATGATGAAAATTATAAATAAAATAAAATTTAAACCTCGTTTAAAATAAATAAAAAAATAATAAAATTACTCCCAGCATGCAACAGAGACTGTTCCTGTCGGAAATACGAACATCACGCCAAGAAACGTGACATTCAATCTCTTTGCACAAGAACTGTTCGGATAACAAGACGTGTTTAAAAACAATCCGTGATAAGATTTGTTGTGGTATTACGAAGTGACTTACTCCTTTTTATAACATGAACCTTATCACAATTGTAATGTAAAACACACACACACACATACACACGCACGCGCGCACATACACACACACCAATATACAAAAATAAAATTGTATGAAATTACCATACAATTACCATGTTTTTTATTGTATACGTTTGTTTGTTGTTTTTCCTCGTGAACATAAGCCCAAACACATGACGTGAATGAATATACCTACGCATCTCCTTTCTTCGTTTTATTTTTATGTTGTTTACCTTTTCTAAGGACCTTATGTAGCATTGCAATTTTTATTGTAAAAGAGGTAGATTTCATTTGCATTGATTATTTTTACATACATGTTATTGGCCATCATTTGGTGCACAAAACACTTAATTTTTGTAATTCTTTCATTTTTTGTGCTTTAACAAATAAATTTATCGTTTTTTTTAAAACTCGGCTCCTGTCAGCTGTCTTTGTTGTGTGCCTTCATAAATGAAATGTTTTCTCAAACGTTTGTTTGAACTATTTTTTTTTCGTAGTTTTTATTTTACCAAATAAAAATCCTTTTATTTGACACCTTAGATGCTTTTTACGAAGCAAAGAAAGACTTGGTAAACTTTGTAAAACTAAATTACCTCAATGAAGACATTGACAACAGATGCCTAATTGAACGCTGTTGAAAAGATTCCACAGACAGCTAAAAACTGCATTAACCACAAAGATTGACCCTTATAGTCAGTCAGTCAGTTATGTGCCATTCGTGATACACGCTTAGGCGATCATGTATCTTTCGATACATGACTGACGAGGCAGATTTTCCCTCAGTAGGGTGCCATTTCTTTCTGCAGTAGACCAGGCCATAGAATCCAGGCCGTCCTGAGGGAGACGAAGGGTATTAACACGTAAGACTGGAATTCGAACTCGGCTCCCAGATTCCCCAATACGAACCGCTATCCATTACGATACCGTGACCCTTATAACTGGGTAGATAACCTACCTGTTACCCTCCTCTCAATTCGAAATGCTTTAAATTTTAAAAGAACCCTTACACAGCACACTAGCAGACATCGGTTTTAGAACTTCACTGATATTACTAGATAAATACTTTAAGGTAAACAAAATATATATCTACAGACTTTGACAACAAACTAAAAGACAACCACTAGATGGGTGACTAAACAATATTTTATATCTGCAAATCTATATAACTGCAAATATATTTTTCTCGGCAATAACATGGTTAAAAAGCATTATTCCTAAATTATTCAGGTCTACATAAAGTGTTCGGACGACGTGAAAAATATTTTACGATTCAAAAAAAAAAAGAAAAAAAAAGAGAAAACAAAGACACTGTATCGTTTAAAATCAGCTTACATTGAAAAAAGTCACACAAACATCTAACACAAATCAAAGCAAATCAATAGAAAACATCACCTCGCTTAAAATTTCAATACCTCCAACAACAACAACAACAAAATGGCCTCATTGTACAATGGCCACGACATTTAGAAACATACATTACAAATCAGATTTCATAAGAAAATAAGAGAATCTGGAGGAAGTATTTTTGGATTATCGCTCTCTGATGATAATCACAAGCGGTGAGATTTTGAATTACCGTCACCTGGCGATAATTACTGGCGGCGCGAGATTTGACAGAATCTATCTCTTTCTCGGTGACGTTTCATAGTGAATAGACACATTCATTTCGCCCCCCTCAAAAATGTAAGTACCTCAACTACAGACACTGAAAACTGCTTTGAAATCTTCACATTTAACTTAATTTCTCCTTTTTTTCCTTTCTAAAATGTCCTATCAATATATTTGTTAATATTTCTTGGCTTAAATTCTGTCTTATTTTCCCCTTAAATGTACATGTATCAGGAGCATAAAAATCTCATCAGAAGTGTTGAACAGCAGTAATTTAGGCCTTCTCATATCTGTTTCCAGTGACAAGACTCAGCTGTACAACTGACATGATTGTTATATGAATTGTCTTGTGATCTACCATTTTAAATAAATTTTATGTTGAAAGATTCATCTCGCAGTGAGATTAGCACAAAATCTAACGGGAATATTCTTAATTTAAAATATGTTACTTGTGTTTGTTTGCTTTGATATTTAGATGATAATAAATAAAGCCTGACATGCACTTGTAACAACAAAGCAGTTGATAAACAAACAATGAATGAAACAGAATATAATAAAAAAAGGAAAGTGGGAAATTAAAAAAAACAAAATCAATGGAGCATTTCAAAAACAAATAAATAATATTGCACACAAATGTCATGGATATAGAAAAGAGACGTGAAAAAACGTTCTACAGCAAAGCATAAAGTTCAATACAAATCTGCATTATAACCCAAGCCAAAATATCAAAGGAAAAATTAGTGATGTTGTCTGTGCAGATAAAAGAAATAGAACTATAAAAATAAACATAAGTGAAAGTAGCAATCTGACTTGGAAGAAATATAAGAGAAGGCATGATTGGGTAGTGACAGTAATACACTGGGAACTGTGCAAACTAGAAATTAACAATTTAATAGCTATAAAGTGAATTCGTACTTAAATACAAATTAATGACTGGCAGAATTAATCCTGCAATAAGAATGAAGTATTAAAATATAGACTAAAACATTAATGCAAATGATCATAAAAACTTTGATGAAAGGCAGACTATAAATAAATGCTATAGCAGATAACCAACAAGAGAAGCACAAGAATTTTAGATTGCAAATTTATGTTTATCATTTGAGCTGACACTATTTTCATTTGTTGTCTCTCTCACACGAATTCAACTTTTAGAGTATAGATGGCCTAAATTGTATGTTTCCCCTTCATACAAGAACACGTGCGCTCGAACACACATACACACACACACACACATACACACACACACACGCACACACACACACACTTGTAGTGAGTGCGAAATAATATAATCCACTTTACATACTCCCTTCAAATTCGGTTGACTGAGGAAAAAGATGGAAAGGAATTCGCGAGCCTATGTGAAATTTTCTTTGGATCAATGAAAACCTTACCTACAGAGAAACTGACCGATGAGCTGAAAAGAAAGAGGAAATAAATTCGCGAGCCTATATGAAACTGTTTTTGAACCAATGAAAACATTGTCTTCACAGAAATTAGCCGCTGAGCCAAGAAGAATACAAACGTAGCGAGCCTATGTAAAATTCCTTTACATATAAAATGAGGAGAAAAATTTAATGAGAGAAAAGTGTCTAACATCATGTAAAAAGTTTCGTTTCAGTTCCTCTCGACCAGCGTTGAAGTTATTGCCAGTGTAAAATTACCCGTTAATTATATTATCGGCTTTTAACTAAGCACTTAGTAATTCTAAGAATTTTCTTTCAACAATTATAGAAAGCTAAGTATAAACTATCTCTCTTCATCTACTTATGAAAGTATGCAACCATATATCACTTAGTGAGCAACAAACTCTCTTACCTTTGTTTTATTTAAACATTTTTAATATTATTTCGTGTTAGATTATTTAATTTGTTGGATGAACATTTCCTTTTCATGACAATTCGTTAAAACTACGTACTTGAAAATCTTCTGATTTATTTTTCTGAAACAAGTTACTGACACAACTTAAGTGTGTAAAAATTCGTAAATAAATTCGTTATCTTGTTTTGTTAAAATTAAACGTGTGTTTCCTCGTCATTTTAGGGTAAATCAACTGTTCATTTTTTTAATTAACCCCAAGCTCCCACGTTACACACACACACACACACACACACACATTACCTGTATTCATGCAACAAAAATCTTATATGAAAAGATTGAAAACCTTACCCGAGGAAACAAATTCTTTAAATTTTGCTCTATTTGATTATCAGATTTTACAGAGAATTAGTTTCATGGAATAGTTCTTAAACATGTAAAAAAGTGAACAGACAGACACAGACAATACTTTCTTAATTTTTTTTCTTTTTTAATACCTTTTATTTTATTTTATTCTTTACTAAAACCATAGGAAGGTTGCCCGTGAATTAATAGATTGTTAATAATGAACAAATGTAATGAATTTAATTTAAACATTCTAATGAATCAAAGATGAATTTCTCAGTTCTGATATTTAATTTCTTCATCGTGGCAGATCCAAGCTAAGCTTGTAAGTTTTTTACACACACATATGAATTCTATTGGCTACAGTGGTAAAATAATAATGACATGGGTCTATGTTGGAAATGAAACCCAAATAATTGGAAAGAATTTTACGTAAAAAATAAAAAATTATGAAAAATGTTAAAATGTTGAATCTCTTATAGAATTTATCTTTTTTTTTTTTTTTTTTTTACTGCATTGTGAATGACTGGCAACATTTGAATGCAGAGTGTAGAATTGAGGTTGCATGAAAAGGAAAATCATTTTAAAATAAATTTAGGCAATTTGAATTAATGATAGTAAAATTTATGAAATTAAAATAATTTCATTCTTGAAAGCAATATGAGTATTTCTGACTATCACAAAAAAAATCTTAAATGAATGAATGACTAATGAAACGAAAGTTGATGAAAATGGATCTGTAACGTAATAAATAATAATGAAAATTATTAATTATCATTATTAATTAAAAGTGCTTTATTGATGAGAAAAAAAAAAAGTTCGAGGTCCGATTGTATTGAACGAGCTGGCATACGACCACTATTCACAGGCGCGATCCCACTACTGCCTGACACGGGGTCTTTTGTCTGCTGCGTTTCCGCCCTGGACCGAGTCGCCCCTCCTTAGTCAACCTGGTCAATTCGAGCTCTCTCCAACTAACCATATTGATGCCGGGCTTAGTGCGGACACCCGATCGCCATAATGGAGCGCAGACCAGGGACCCCACTCTCAAACCGTCCACCCGAACAAGCCTCCAAAGTAGCTGGATTACAGGAGCACGCCACAACTCCCAGCTAGCGACATGCGCTCGTTTTTTACTCTTAAACTGAACCTTGACTATATATTGAATATATTCCCTATTTCTTTTATTCAACTGACATCCTTTTAACTTTAAAAATTTTCTCCTTTTGCTTAAACCAAATTTTTGTTTCTATTAATTTTATTTTAAATACCAAATTCAATAAAATTTAATAAAAATTAATTAAACTCCATCCTAAATAATAGCCTCGTTTTCATAAATTATTAAAGGGAGATAATCGTCAAATTGATTGTAATTCTTGCTTTTCTCGAATTTGGACCTTGTTCGGGTTTAAATACATCAGGGATAAAATTTAAAAAAATACATAATAACAAAAACAATTCTGCCGTTTGCGATAAAAATAGTAACTGTTATTCAACGTTGTTAGTCACTGACATTAGAGATAAACATGTATGTATAAAAAAAATAAACACTAATTTTGTTTAATTACGATTTTTTTTTAATAACAAATATGTCACATTCGCTAAAAAAAAAAGAAATAATCTTTTTTTTTCACTGCGCAAATTAAATAATTGTCCTTCATGGTATTTTATTTTAAGCATCGTTTTTAAATCAGTTTTGTATAATTTTATAAAACCTTTTTCTTAAAAAATTTCTATTGTGTTGCGTGTGTGCCACTGGTGAAATGAAATGTTTTTAAAACAGTAGATTACTTACAAATTAGTTTTTTTTTTTTTTTTTTTTTGCATTACTTAAAGAAGGATCTACTCAAAAAATACGGAATTTTTCAGGTAATTTCACTTCTTAGCTGTTATTTGCGAATGTCAATTTGTAAACTGCCCTTTATCTTTGATCAGCATAATTTTTATTTTATTTTATTTTTTTTTTACCCAGATTTTTTAACTTTTTTAAGAAATTCTTTCTTTTTCTCATGTCTTTTTTTTTGTTTTGGTGGGTGGGGGTTTCGAAAGCACATGCTTTGGTAGAGATAATATTTATCTTGAATAATGATTTATAGAAGGATATACTTTTAAATCTTTGTTCTTTAAAGTAAAAATGTATATATCCGTTTTTTCTTTATCCTTTTCTAGCAAAAAAAAAGAAAAAAGTTTGTATGAACAATTAAGTCCAGGTAACTCTGTATGAAGTCAGGGTTCAGAATTAGATGTGGTTATTAAAGTAGTCAACCTAGCTATACAATGGTAGGCAAAGACCATTCACCTAAAAACAGACCCACTATGTGTGTATAAATGACTCAGGAACATGCTGGCTGGCAAAGCTCGGGTGAGCACCAAGGCTGAAGGTGAAATGTTGATCAGAAGGAGGCTGAAAACCTTCTTGTAACTAGTTAAGGTGTTTGCTCTGTTGGTGGACATTACCCTTGTCAGGTTGAACCAAAACAAGGTGGATGTGATTACCAGAGTCTCATGGAGGTGGCTGGAAATGAAAAATGAAACTGAACTTCTGCTACAGGTATGTGCTGCAACCAGCAGTGGAGTGAAATTCAGCCAGATTAAGAAAATACACTGGCACTGTGGACATCCTGGTGTTAAAGGGACAAGCTATTTTGTTGAGAGGGTTGTCCCATCCACAGCAAAAGAGGCTGTTAGATCCTGTTTGGAATGTCAATCAATTGATCCAACATTGATCCGATGTTAGAGAGGAAAGCAGGTGTATGGCAAAGACTGGGCATGGATATCACTCATTAAAGAGGTGCCCATTACTTGACTCTCAGACTGTGCCTTTCCATTTGGCAATCCTTAGCATGAGAAGATTCTGCTGCTGTAATCCAGTGTCTCACAGCAATCTTTCTTGAAAGGGGCCCACCTGTGGAGATCCTGACAAACTACAGCACAGCATTCAACAGCAGGAATTTCAGGACATTTTGTGAAGATTGAGGCATCCGTCTGCAATTCTGATGTGCCCTTGTGCCATCTGGAAATGGCAATGCTGAATGTTCACACAGAAACATAAAATGAATCGCTGACAGGAGGCAATGCTCTGGTACATTTCATCAAAGGATCGTGTTCATAGTGAGACTGCTCCAGCCAATGCATTTTATTCCTACAAAGTTAAGGTGAAAGGTTTTGATAATATCGCACCACTAGAAGCTGAACCTAGACAGGGAATATATAAAAAAGGAGATGTTGTGCTGGTAAAAACATTGCCCAATAGATTCATGAATAAATATAGAAACAGTGATTGGAAGCTTGAGTTCCCAGGCAGTCTACATACAAGGAATACTGTGCCATGTGAGAGACCTTCACCATCTCCCTCAAGTAGTGGGCAACTCTGTGGAGCAATGAGAAATGTATCTACTAATAGTGGATGATGAGACCAACTGATTGATGGTGACTCTGATCAATCAAGTAGATGTGGTGATGAAGAGAATCAGTGGGGTCATAGCAGAAATTGTTGAAGAGGTGAGTGAGACTGTTGTACCAACACTTTGCGCCAGACACAACAGATCCCAAAAGCCGCTATGTGATCATGAGATCAGGGAAGAATGTAATGAACATGCCCTATCTCCCCAACAAAAGAGGCACAAAATCACCTGTGTCATACACGGTCATTTAAATTACTTAGTGCCTTATGACTAATTAAATGCCTATAGGTGGACATGAAAAAATCTGCCTGACTGAGGTACACAAAAGCCAGCAGATTTTTTTCTTTGGGAGAAAGAAGGTTTACAGATAGTAAGGAATATGTTTCAATGAGCCAGCTGTGAAGTTCAAGGACAAAGAGATGGCAGTGAGGAATGTGAAACAATACAGATATATTACTACATTCTCACAGAAGTCACAAACAGAAAACAGAATTGAAACCTGTGAATAGAACAGTGTTA
The DNA here is from genome assembly GCA_963932145.1 of Acanthosepion lycidas. Lineage (NCBI taxonomy): Eukaryota > Metazoa > Mollusca > Cephalopoda > Sepiida > Sepiidae > Acanthosepion > Acanthosepion lycidas. The sequence goes on along the minus strand of OZ010593.1, from coordinate 535,878 downwards.
CAAATTATTAAAAGCTTCAGTAGCAGAAGTGAATTTTGTTAAAGTGCCCTTCTGTCTTTTTTTTTTCTTAGGTATCCTAAAATGAAATTTTATTTTCAATATATCTAAAAACTTGTAATACAGCACAGAAATCTTGACAATAAAAAATAGTACCAAATTTATATTGCTAGCTGGATTATCAACAAAATTATGACTGTTCAAAGTTCATAAAAACAAATTTTGTCAGTTTTCTATCTTGTGCTATTGAACAAAACGTCTATTTTAACAGAGTATAACTGACAATGCAAGCTTCAAACAAGTTAAAAATTATTATGAATTAGCTTAAAAGTCATCCTATCAGGTGGCATTTAAACTACCTCCTGTGGAGGGCTCTTGATTGAACCTTCATCACAATAGGTAGGCAGGTGTAAACATGATAGGCAACAATAAACTACAGAAGAACTCAAAATTGATCACTGCATTTAAGTATTGCATTAATATTTAAGCTTACCTTTTAAAAGTTCAATGATAATTCTTCTGCCACCACTTAATTTAAAGACAATTTAATGTACATAGCTCCTTACTTTCTGTACAAGCAATTATTTTTATTTCATGGATAACTTTCACTAGATTTCGCAATTAATTTCAATTATTCCCAAATTATAAAAATTGTTATCATACAAAAAAATTTATCATAAAAAATCACATGAAATAATCGCCATAATGAAAACTTGAGAATCCAAAATTTCAGGATTGTGGATCTGGATCCAGCATGGAATGATGTTAATTTGCTCATTGAGTCGGGCTGATTCCAAAATGGTATGATATATTGAGCGTAGGAGTAAAGTTGAAAAAGTGTAACATAGTGACACTCACAGTTATATAGATATAATGTCATGTAGGTAGTCTTGAAGTAAAAGAAAGATAATGCTATTTAAATCAATAGTTCTTAGATCAGATCAGCCTAAACATTGGGAAATTTTCCTCAAAAACAAAATCATAAAAAATGAGACACAGAAGGGCAAATTTAGCTGATCTTATAAGTTTTGTTTTAACATTTAAGGCCTTTCTATACTTCATAGCCATGGCCAGTGCAAGGTTCTTGTGCAAAATCTATGATTCAGGCCTCCCCATTGTACTACATCTCAATTTTCATTAGGTCTTATCCATATAAAATACAATTTTTATTATAACCTAATTATGTACCATAATAGATCCTATGCAAAATAGGTGAACAAATCAACTAGAAAAATTGAAAATCAATACAATGTGTGTAAATACAAATTACAGACATTTCATAATCATTTGATCTTAAATAAATCAACAATGTTTTGTGGAAAATTTTAACATAAACTTGATATTTTTCTTTTAAAAAGTTGAATAATTTTAACACATTGAACATTATGGGTAAAAAATAGTGAATTAATTTTATATAGTGTTTTTGGGGATTTAGCATGTGCAAAACAATGTCATGGATTTGGACAAAAAATGAGGTCAAAATCTGCAAAAATCTTTAATCCTTTAATAGTCAGTTGTGCTTAGTTTAATTTGCGACATATTTAAATGTAGGTGGAAAAAAGCAAATGTTGATAAGATAGTTTGAGCCACAAAACACTACCTGGGGCCACAATCAGGCTCTCCTGCCCCCAGGTGGAGGTTGGGAGTAGTATGCATCAGCTCTCTTCATAGCACAACAGAGATGAAGCCAGTTTTTTTCAGTAGTACATGAATAAAAAAGCCATATTTACACCACATAAAAAACAGCCAGAAGCACAATTTGATAGTCAGGCAAAAACAGGTAAAAAGTATACTATACTAAACTTGCTACAAAAACAAAAGTATTCATTTGTGGTACATGCCTGAAACTTTGAAACTTTACTAATTTCGGGAGAAGGAATTCAACAAAACAGTAATAATAAAGTAGTTTCACTGCAATATAAATACTTTTTCTAATAGATGAATCTTATTTTGGAAAATTTTGTGGAATTATGTAATTTTCAGTTTGTCAAAAACAGAACAATAATGACTACAAAACTTAGAAATTTGTCTTACAAAAGACAAATATTTTTATAATAGTACTTTCTAGACATGGTGGCTGGTTCTCCTGCACTTCCTCTTCTCATGGTGATTTGCTGATTGAATTTCCTTTTAAGGCTCTGATATGTAGTGATTTTCCAAGCGTAGCTTAGATGTGGCACAAGGCTGAAAGTATGGGGTACCCAGTGAGGATCAAACTCACTTTTCAGTAGTAACTGATCTAGCAAGACAAGCTTGCTAACCATTACACCACGCTTAGGTGTCCAAATATTGATTTTCTAAGTGAGGCTTAGATGTGTCACATGGCTGAAAGTATGGGGCACCCAGTGAGGATCGAACTCACTTTTCAGTAGTAACTGATCTAGCAAGACCAGCTTGCTAACCATTACCCTATGCCGAGGTGCCCAAAGGCTCTGATATATATATATATATATATAATACTAAAACTCTAATCTTCTATGTATGTATGTAGATATAGTTTAATATGTAATACTTCAATCAATTTATGAGCATATTGTATCTTGAACCCTTGCTGAGTGCAGTGCTAAATTTCATTTAAATTAGAGAAGGGCTTCTTGATCTAGGGTTGTTTTTCTGTTTTTACAACATATTTAATAGGAAATTCAGTATTTGTTTTTGATACACATTCTTATTATATCAATCTGTTTATTACAACTATCGTGTATAAAATATAAATATTCATAATACATTATAACAACATTATTAAATAAATTTAAATATACATAACAAAATATATATTTTTACAATTCACTGCTACTAGATTAGAACTTTTGTTTTTTATAAAAAAAATCTCAGATATTTGGTTACTACTTGATAGGTGAAGAGGTTATATGTCACATGACTTAATGGTAAATAAATAACTTAGGTATTGCCACAGACTGTTTAAAAAAACGAAAAACATTTTAAATGACATCTTTGAACTTAAATTTTGGTTCTTGACGGATAATGGTTAAAAGCTAATCCGAATCAAAAGAAAAATTAATTTCTGTATATAAATAAACTTTTCAAGCATTTTTTAAACATTAGTTCATTTATTTATTCACTTATCGCCTCATCAATGCATATGAAAAAATGTAAACAACGAATTTAAAATTATCTTTAAAAACCAATATTCATACTAGAGATGTGTTTTAAAATCTGTTAGTAAATTTAATGATTAATTGATTGGATTTTTTAAAATTAGATTAAATATAATACTCCTCTGATATTGAATAGTAGTCAGTCAATGCAAAATATCAGAATTATTTCCTTTTTGTATATCCATACCAAAAATAATCTAACAGTTGCTAAAAGGAAAAAATAAAAATTACTTTAAAAAGGTTCACATTGGAAAATGACATTAAACTTTACATTTTTAAAAATCTTCAGAGATGATTTTATTTAATAAAATAAACTCAAACAGCAAAGGGATTAATTTCAAAATTACACTGAAAAACTACATTTTAAAAAAAATAAATATTTAGATTTTTTCTTTTGAATCTGAATGAAAATAATGTCTTTTATTAAATTATGCAAGTACCAATTCTTAAAAAAAAAAAAAAATCTTTTAGTGTTATTTAATTGTTTTTAGCAAGATGCAGGCTAAATTTTCTTTATGTTCACATTCAATAATTTTTTTACTGAAATAATATCTTCAGGGATTTCTTTTTATATAACTGGAAAAATTTGGAAGAACCCCCCCCCCCTTAAAAAGTATATTATTGAAAAAGGTGTGTGAAACATATCCCTCACCAATATTTCCCCAAAGTTTTTTTTTTTAATAAAATAACCATTTCAGTAAAATATTAAGTCATTAATGAATATGTCCTGAAAATTTCCTTTGAATCAGATAAATTCCCTGATTTTTGACAAATATTTTAAAACAGGTGTCAATGTTTTACTTTCATTGAGGAAAAAAATGATTCATTTTGGTGGTACCTAAAGATGCTCACTGGTTTCTCAGTGTTATGTATTTTGAAAGATCTGAGGAAGAAACAAGTATGTATAATAAAAAAATATAATAATTATTTTCTTTTAAATTACCTAGAGAAAAAGGAAACCAAGTGCATAAAGAGGAGGCATCCATACTTTTTTATTTCAATAAATATGAATCTCCCTAAATGATTGAGTTTTTTTTTTTTATTTTTTTTTTTTTTTTTTTTTTAAATGATCTTAACCTTTGAAATTTATATGCTAAATACTAAAATTGGTATAAATTGTCACCCTGGGGCTACTATTACTTGAATGTAAAGGCCTTTAATCACTTTGCATTTCCATTAAAGAAAAAAGTAAAGATTTTTTTATTCATTTTTTACTGTGTTTTATTTAAATAATATTGTATTTTGTCAATAATAATAATTATTACAATAACTTGCACTGCAAATACAAATTAAAATGTTACTTCATAATACAATTGATAATATTGTTACCTCATTATTTTGTATCATGAACTCTTAAAAGGAAATCAATAGGTTTATGGGTGGGGTCTAGTGGCTAATATTTCTGGAACACTCCATATCCAGCTATCACTTGAAACTGACATTACATCAAAGTCCCATGTGAAGACAAATGTTGATTTCACTTGTGCAATATTATCTGACAAAGGCCATCAGAAGTAATAATTTTTGGTCTTTGTTGGAGCTAAAAACTTGAACACGGTAGCTGAATGGAAATGTAATAACAGTTACATTACTTAATTAGTAAAAGTTGGAGTCATAATATACTACAACCCATTGGCATTGTGTTTGTAACTGAAAATCATGCATGTCTTTTTTTTGTGTGTTTGTGAGTTCCACCACAACTTTCAAACAGGGTTGAACACATTTAAATTTTGAGGATGTCTGAGGAAAATTTTACCCTTACATAAAAACAAAATCTCTGAAGGTGATACTTGAGTAAAAAAAAAAAACAATATTCAAATTCAACTGAACATACTGAAAGTTTGTCATAAACCTTACTAAAAAAAATAACTTAATAAAACATAAAAAACATTTTTGTTGAGAGTTGGTACTTGCATAATTTAAAATATTTTTTTCACATTTGGCATAAAAACAAAACAAAATTTTTAATTAAGCATAAACTCCATTTTTAAAAGTAAAATAGTGCTTTCAATTGAAAAATGTTTTAGAAACATTTGCTTGTGTAAATTCAGTATTGAAACAGAAGTAACTAAAAGTTAAGCATGATCTTAACTTTCAAAACTGAATGAGAGAATATTAAAAGTAAAATTCTGCCTTTAAAATTGAAAAGATTTTCAATAGGATTTCATTTATTAATGTAAATTCAGTGTTGAAACTGAAGTAATATTTTCACAGGAGTTTTGTTTAAAAACTAAATTGAAGATATTTTTTAAAAGTAAAAATTCTACTTCAACATTGAAATTGAAGTCATTTTTAACTCATGAAGTAAACCAGAGAATTTTAGTAGTAAAATTTTTAAATAAAATTACCTTTATTTAAAGTAACCTTTGAACTTTAAAAGAATAAATTTCAAAAGAAGATATCATAAAAATGACAGAAATTTTGAGATTACGGGGTGGTGGTGGAGTATTTTGATTAAAAATAGTGTTGAAATGGCTATCAACGTGTTGAAGACAAAAAAAAAAAAAAAAAAGAAAAAAAAAAGTAATGTAAAGACCGTTATTTTCAAAAGGCTAGAGACAGTAGAATCTATTACTGACCAAATAGATGATATTTGCATCTCTAGTGATGTGGACATGGAGGAGATGGAAAAAGATGTTAGTAATATTGGATGATTTTGTTGTGATATATTGGATGAATTAGCTAAGTTAGCAACATGTGTTAAAACAAATAATGATAGAGCTATTCCCTACAGAAATGAAGAATTCTCTGATTTTAATATTTGTTCTTTCTCTCCCAAACTTAATTACACAATATTTAGTGGCAAAAAATGTGAAGACAAGTTCAACTTCAAAAGCTCCTTTTCAATAGAGTTTTGATGCAAGATTTATAAAGGTATTCATTTTGTATCATAATTAAGTTGTAAACATGAAATTACATCAGGTTTTTAAAAATTTGTTTGATTTTATTGAAATACATGTTTAATTCTGGGATACACTATATAATGACTGTTTGAATGTAGAGTTTGTAAATCTAAAAAACATGTCTGTGCTCTTTATCCTCAGAAATTTAAATGGAGCAAGATACTGGCCACAAAAAGTAGTGATAAAAAAAAAACAAAATTTAATTTTACCTAGAGCATCTGTAACCTTTTATGAAAACAGGCTTGATAGATCTAATTGTCTAGTGGACACAAAAAGCCAAAGATCATAATTTATTTATTTTTTTAATTTAGCTGGTGAGACAGAATAATTTTTACCTTTTAATTTTTTAAGTATAGATATACTTGAAAATTTAAAAGGTAAAAATTATTTTGTTCCACCAATTAAATTTAAAGTAAAGACATCTTGAGTTAAAACAGTAAAGGTTAAGGGATGTAACTTTTGATATAAGTTTTTGTAATGATATTCACATTTCTTACTCATACTTGTTGATAAGGCATCTGATATTGCTTTTAATGCTTATTGTTTTCATAATGTTGTAGAAAATCTAATCAATTTAAATTACAAATTGGCAGCCAATTTTGCAAGAGGTTCACCCACCCATTCATGGTTGGTTGGATGTGGATTTAATTTAGTATATAGGACATTGCTAATTAAATAGCACTTTCCTGAAATTAATTATGAGACAAATGTGACTAAGTAAAGTTCTGTTTTGTATCAAATAATTTCGACTCTGGAAAGCTTTAAAGAAAGGTTTCATTGTAAATCAGGAAACATTTGTTCTGAAGACCGTTATGTTTAGTTTTAAAACTGATACATTTATCATCTTTAGTTGCCAGCCTCCATTTCATAGACAAAGGAAATGATGAACAAAAATAAAGTTACTATGATTTTTTAAAAATTCTGTATCTCCATCTGGTAATAATACTTGTGCTACTGTATCTGTGTATAGCATATTTAAAACCAAGATAAGTAGATATTCCGTAAGCTTTGAGAATTTTCACAAACTTTCTTCTATGTATAAAATCAAAAAAAAAAAAAATTCCTAAAATCCACAAATATCAATAGTACTGTAAAATTTATATCTTTTACACCCTCAATAATTTTTGCTGCAGCTGTTGTTAATATTATGCTTCTATAGTTTTCGGTGAGGATTTCATTTATTGTTTTGTCTCCAGTGTCATCACTAATAAATTACATAGTCATTTCTATTGCTGTTATATAATTTATTACTTTTCAATTTTTAGTATCCAGGCAAATTTATAATCTTTCCATATGTTTACAGATTATTAAGTTTGAATTTGAGTGATTCCTCTAAGTGATATTTATATTTGAATTATTTTATTACCATTCATAAAACAATATAATTAATATTTGGATAGTGATTCAAACTTTTTTCCAAATATCGATGTTGACTTGAAGTAAGTCCTTTCAAGAAACATCAAATTTATAAACTCATACAAATGAGAACAATATACCTTAGAGGAGTGGTTAGTAAACTAATCTTGCAGACTATTTATTCAATTGATTATATTAATAGAGTATGTAGATCATAAAAAAAGAAGTAGACAATATAAATTTTAATAACAACCTATTGTTTCTGACTAGATGTGTTATGACAATGGTTCAGCTGGTGTGTGTGTGTGTGTATTAGACCCTAGTTTGTGAGAGGGTTCAAATGTTGGACAGATTGTATATGAAATCATAAATTATGTTAATTTGTGTAGATGAAAGAACTTGATTTTGCTTCTACTGTAGTGAGCTGTCTATAGGACTTGATTGTAGAAACTAGTGACTCTTCTTGTATATGTGCTTATTATCTCTTGTGTTTTGAAACCCAAACCAAAAGCTCTGTGCAGCAAATGATGATTGGTTCAAAAATAATGTCTGTCTCTGGCAAATTTTAATTGAACAAATGAACTGTGTGTTTTGCAATTCCAGTAATGCAGTATTTGGCTGTTCTGTGCATATCAGCGAGGGAAGAAGCTGAATGCTGCTTAGAGAGAGCACTGTCATTCAAGCAGTGCTGACCCTCTTGTTCAAGTATAATGTGGTGTTTATTTTTGACTCAGCGTGTGTTATGCTTAAAAACCATGTACCATATTCTTTAAGTCATTGTTTTTTTCAGTTGTTTTATTGTATAGAAAATTTTAATAATTTAACCATGAGCTCCTTGAATCTCCGAGAAATAAGTTTTGTGACAGTGAACCTCAACAGGTTAAGTTTTCACAATTGTCTCTCTAAAGATGTCGTTCAACACCTGATATTCAAATATTTCAGCCAAAAATAAGCAACAAGAAGAAGAGGCATATTTGTAGCTTTAATTCTGAATGGTACCAATGGAAAAATAGGCTCTGTGGCTGTAAAGTGAAAAGTGCATTGTTTTGCTTCCCATGTTCTCTGTTTAGAGGTGAAGTAATGTGGACAAAAGATGAGTTTTGATTTTTAAAAATATGAACAAAATCAAAGAGAAAACTGAAAAACATGAGAAGTCAAAGAAGCATATTGAAAATGTGGTTTTACTGTCACTTGAAATGTAAATATTAAGGAGAAATCTAGTGAGGCATACAAACTTTCAATCAATGAGCATAACATGAAGGTTAAAAAGAACCACAACATTCCCCCCCAAAATAATAGATTGTATCTTATTATGTGGAAACTTTGAAACTCCCTTACATGGATGTGATGAAAAAAATGATTCACTAAATCCAGGAGTATTTAGAGGATTAATAAATTTTACATCTAAATTAGTTCCAGATTTGAAGAATCACTCAGAAATCAGGACAGTTTTCAAAGGTGTTTCTAAAACCATGGATAGTAGGTCAGAGTGTTAACGGACAAAATATCAAAAAGACAAAGTGTCAAATGGAAGAAGAATTGAACTAACTAAATGATGAATGGACATAATGTCTAGAAGACAGAGTTTTAAAAGGACAAAATGTTGAACTATGTAAAAATGAACATATCGTCACGATTTTAAAAACTCATTTCAGATAATCAATTAAGCTATTCTAAAGCTTTTATTGCTTAGCTTTGGAATCATTTAGTAAATAATAGTGATTAAGGCTCCATCGTCATTGTTTAGCTGTCCAATTTGTGGGGAGCAGTTTATTTACGCTCTATTTTTTACCAAATTGAATTCACCTCACAACTCGGTTTATTTACTAAATTTAATTATTCATTCAAGTTTTAAATGTCATAATTATTGACTCTTTTTCCATTTGGCACTTTGTCCATTTCTAGTTCCACATGCCATGCCTCTTCTGGATGCCTCAGTTATCTCTCTTTAACTCAACTCGCCAAATTTTTGTTCACTGCTGCTGAAATTTCAATCACTTGAAGAAGGCCAGAATGTACAATGGCCAAAATGTCGTGAATATGGCAATGACGATGAGGATAACAGTCCAAATAATGTAAATAATCACAATATCTCATCTCAGAGATATAGACAGATATTAATCTAGATGGTGTTCTTAGTGAAAATTAGGAAATTGATAAAAACCCTCTTGACAATTCCTGTGACTACATCAGAGCCAGATCGCTGATTTTCAACACCGAGCAGAATAAAAAACTTTCTTAAGAACTATGAATCCTGAAAGACTAAATGAACTTGAAATGATTTCAATGGAGAAAAAATTCCTCAACAGTCATCCAGGGATCAAGGAGAAAATTATTAAACTTTTTGCTCAAAGTAAAACAAGAAGAACGGATTTCATTTTTAAACAAATGGATCAAGCTTGAACTGTAACAATTTATAAGTAAAAAGAATATATTTTTCATTTAGGAATTTATCAAGTTTATGCGTGTTTTCTTTTTTATGGGTTTGTTTTGTTTTGCATAATATTAAAATAATGGCTAAGCATTTTCTGAAGCAGCACTCTCAATAATTTTATTTACAAGGCGCCACTGGTCAGCAGCAAACCTAATGCCAAGGGCACACACAGAGTATCTTTATTGGACTGTGACACATACAAATTAGGAATTCTTTAAGGATGCCCACTAGTGATAAATTGATACCACATTATCTGCTATAATCAAGTCAAGGGAATAACAATAATGGCTATGTATTTGGTGCTTGATAGAAAGGTTCCAACTGTATATGCAATACTATCAGAAATGAATGAAGACCATGACGCAGGATGACGTTATCTTGATTTGGAAAGAGTGGTACATTTTGGTAAACAACTAGAAAATCATCTTGAGTCATGTTATTGTAGCAGCCTGTAGTTACATTTAAGGCTTTTCAAGGTAAGCATATTTTCTTTTGAGGTTTGGACATTTATTTTATATTTACAAAGTTTAGATGCTTGTTGAGAGCACTCTGCAATGTTACAGCTTGTGAAATCAGTTATTAACCTTGCCTAAAAGATTATGAACAATTATTTATGTAAGACAAATAGTTTTTATGATTCATAAATGATACAATTATTTCCTAATTTATTTGTGTTTATAAAACGAATAGATCCACTAACAATCTAGGCATGTGCAAAAATTATTTTAAATTTATGAGCAAATAAAATATTGTTGATTGAAAACAAAACAAAAAAAAAAAATTATCAAATTTTATCAAAATCTATGGGAGTTAATTGAGATAGTTATATCATTCTAGTTGCCTCCCTTAGAATTTTAATTTAAAAAAAAAATTGTAATTTAAGATTTTTGTTTTCAATAGCAATTTTAGGAGAAAGATGTATGACAACACAGAAGTTCTAATTTCAGTAGCGTTTATTTTTTTAAATTTTAATTTTTTTTCTGAACAATTCTTTTAAATGAATTAAGAGGGTAAAATATCTTGGTGAAATCCGTTTTTATTCTGAGATCATTCACTAAGGAAGATTTCTGAATTTTTGTTTTTACTAATAGTAATACTAACCAGAAGTCTATGGAAAGTAATTAAAATAAAATTTCTAGTCCCTATCTTTTACAGAAAGATAAAACCGAGAAAATAATTGCTTAAAAAATGAAAATGTTTAAAGATTTCAACACATGAAAAATTTTCCTGAAAACTGAAAAACTGTTTTTAAAACAAATTTTTAAGACAACTCAGTTTGTATTGTGTTGGAATCATTCTAAAAATTTTTTTCAGTAGAGATGCGTTGGTTGATCAAACTTTATGAAAATGTAAAAATTTGTGATTTAAATATTCTTTTTAAGTAAAATTTACTCATGAAAATATTGGTGCTTATTACAAAAAGAATAACATTTTCTCAGATTTTTTTTTTTTTAAATAAAAAAAACCCTACTCATTATAAAAGTAAATAATGAATATATACTGAAATTTTAATCTAAATTGGATAATACCTTGATTTTGGTAATTTAAAAAGTGCTGCCCTCCCATCCCCAATTTTCCTTCAAGGGTTTGTGGCCCCCATGTTGGGAAACTTTGAAATTGACATGTAGTAGAGAGGTGGTAGTGAGCCCCTAGCACTGACCCTGCATATATCTCCATATAATATTTGTTGTGACTTTCTTCTGTGGCAGTATTAAATTTTCCAATGCACTACACTATTCCTCTAGGACTTGTGAAGGGTACCATTTACTGCTTTTAATAAAGATTTTTCTCTCAGATTTGTGTAAGTTTTCGTTGAGTGTTGTTGGCGCCCGTGTCAATTTTAAATCTCACTGCTGTTTTACAAATTTAAAAATTTTTAAACCAAAGCTCATTTAAATTTGTTTAGCTCTCTTAGGAAATATTTCTTTTCTTCATTTACTGTCTGTATCGTATTAGTTTTCGTTTTGAAGGTGGCAGCAAAATGATTCATTTTCACTCATTTCTTGTAGTGTTTCCCTTTTGCTAGACAGTTTTTAAAATCATGTTTTCTATTACATCTACTGCAGTTGTTGTTTTTTCCCCTATTTCTTTTTATATTTCATGGATTTCCCTGGGTCTTGAGTGTCTTTACATTTTTCTCAAATATATTTCTTCCATTTGAAAATTTATTTGCTCACTGCTTCTGTCCATCTCCATAACTTTATTGAGTTTCAAATCAGGAATTAGCTGTAATCTTTCAGATAGGTCCTTATTCTGTAGTCCAATCACAAGACAGTCTCTAATTTGGTGATTTTTCTATGGAAACTTAAATGCTTCTGTTAATCCGTGCAATGTGCAAATAAAGGTTTCCACTGGTTCTTTTGATAACTGAACTCGAAGATAAAATGTTGCCCTTTCATTAATTATATTTCCTTTAGGCATGAAGTAGTCATTGAATTTTTACAAAACTGAATTATATACATTTGTGTCTTTGAAAGAAAAATGTCTACAAAAAAAAATAGTCCGGAATATATTTTTGGCTTCTCTTCCCATGCAATATATTAATGTACTGACTTGAGTTTTGTTATCTTCTTAGAAGAGTTTTGATGCTTTTCAAAAACATTGAAATCTTTGCGGTCATTTCAGTCAATTTCCTGGATTTGTAAAGTGTAACAGTTTCTGGTGTAGTTAATTTGAAATTTGTTTTCTTTCTTTTTTTAATAAATTTCTTTTTTTTTTTTTTTTAATTGGGTCCTCTCCTTCTAGAAAATAATTTTCTTCTTTTAGAAAGAATTCTTCTCTGACACTATGTTCCACTGGGCTTAAATTAGAAAGATAAATTATATGAGACTGGCCACTGAAAAGTTGAATCCTCACAAAGTTCAATCCCTGGTGGAACTAGAAGTGATTATAATCATCATAATCATAATCAATATTTTTGCTGTTGTTATAAATATATTATTATAAGGACTAAAATTTTGCAGAAGGATACTTTATTGGATATTTTATTCAGTTGCTAACTAATATGTCTGTAGATTCCTTATAAAAGTAAATGTCTCAAGGTGCAGGCAACTACAGATGGCAACCTGACAACAGGACAATGTGTTAATCTAATTTAAGGTATAGAAAATGTTAAGAAATCCTAGTGGTTATATTTAGTACAAGAAGGCCAGTTATCAGGAAGATAGTATATGGTGGAAGATGGTCCTCTTTTCAGAATTTTTTTATGACAGTTTGAGAGGCATTTCTTGACTGGTGAGATGTTCTTTAAGAGTAACATGTGCTCTTGTGTTCACATATTTGACAGACAACATTTGTGTTCTAGATATTGTCATAATGTAATCTCCCTTCATTGGCTTTATGTACACAATGAAAGATGAGTGCTTTCCTATTTGTGTTATTTGATCAAGACATTCTTTAACAGGTGATCGGAATGCTGATGTTGATCCTGACAAATGAAAGGACCAAATAATGGAAATACTCCTTTTAATTATTTTTACTATTGGCAATTTTACAAAATCAAAACTTTGTATGTATTTCATGGTATACATGTTTTCATTTTCAGATCCTTGTATTTCAATAAGTTAAAATGTGTGACCTTTTACATTTCCAAAGAAGAAGAATTTCAACATGGCTACAATAAATGTCAGTAAAACTGAATTGTATAATGCTTCAAGATTACAGCACCTAAAATGATAGCCACCCCGCCATTAAAATAAAACCCATTTTGGCAAGAATAACTATGGATGGAAGGTAAATCTCACAGAGGAATTGCAAAAGAGTGAAATGTATTTCTTGTAAAAAAGAAAATGTACAGGCACAAAAATGATAGTAGAGGTAAAATATCAATGTACAGTGTTCCTATGTTAATAAAAATTGTTCGTTTTGAACTCTGTGTAGCTGGATACCAGGGGAGGTAAATTTCTGCTGCCCACAATCAATCAATGTTGAAGAAACTGAAGAAATAATGTAGACTTAATTGTCAATGGCTGAATATAAATCATAATCTTGTGAGCAGTTTGCCTGGAGATATTCTAAAGAAGTCTTCAATTCTAATTCTACCACAGGATGCAGGAAGGATGCACATAAGACCACTTTAACTGCCATGGAAGGAATACTTGATCAGAATATATCAGATTGTTCATAAATTAATGCATGATTTTAGAATAAAAACTTTTTGTCTTCTAATATATTATTATAATAATTGCACAAAATATATTACTTGTTCCTAATTATTAAAGTATCCTCTTTGTTAATTTTATATCAGTTGCTTTCAAAAATTAAAACACTATATACCCCTCATCTTTAGTATGAAAAAAAGAAGGGATGCATTTACATTTTTGTACGAGTTCATTCTTGGTCATAATACTTCTCAAATTGTTGCCAAAATTAACAGAGCAAGGGGTGAAAAACCCACCTATGATTGGACAGTATGGCACTGCTTTCTAAAGTTCTACAGTAGTGATACATTTAAAGTGAAAAAAAAGAGACGTTATCAATGTCCAATTGCAATTAGTTTTATTGAAATGGTGTCTTTCATGTAACATTTATTTTTGTGGTAAGAAGTGAAATGATAATTGTAATGTGGCTTTTGTATAGTTTGACAGGATATTGAAATTTGGTTCTACTGGAGGCGTAAAGGTTTTTTTCTATTTTCGATGAAATAAGAAAACAAGGTTGTTCAAAGGAGCTGGTGTCTGAGTCGAGGTCAAAAATCAAAGTCTATGTGAAAACTGTCCAGATAATCTGGTGAATAAATGGTAATGCTGAAAATGTAAATTTAATGACTCTTATAAATCAGTTGTCTAATAACTTAATACAGGGAAAATTAGAAGTTATTCATTGGATTGAATATAAAATGTAAAGGAAATGAAATGTGAATTTTGATGCACAAATACAAAAAGGAATCCTGCTTTTAAGTAAATTTTATGTTACTAATGTGTTTTTGTATTTCTTAGCCATAATTTGATGCAAACATGTGTTTAATGCAAGATCAACTATTGGAAATGAGATTCAACAAGATGATTACAAGCCGTTTGCAAACAATCTCTTTTCTTCTCTTTAAAGAACTAAGCAAAGATAAAATCTTTAAAATATCAGGAATAGTATAATTTTTTGTGTGTCAAACTAATTTTTAAAAATATTTTTACTAAATACTGAAATAAAAATGGAAGAAATTTGACAAGTTTTAATGCTAAAAAATGTCAAGTAATTTAAAAAATAAAATAATCCAAGAATTTCCTTATTGAATTGTTGTTTCATTTTAGAAAAATAAATGAATCAATTTGATGAGGGAGAAAAATATTTTAACAGCCACCATTAGCTTGGATAGTTAAGATATTGGCTTAATGAATAATGATCAGTCATTTATTTTATGACCACCATTCCAAAATAAGTGACTTGGTTACCTATAGGAATTCAGATACAACTGCAAGCGTCAACACTCCACATCCTGCAGATCAGTGTGTACAACCAATATAACTGTAGGCACAGACTCAACAAAAGCTGAGCCAACCATCAATACCATTGGACCATCGTAGGAGAACATGAAAGCCTCTGACAAAGTTTAAGGACATTATTTTATATAAATAAATAAATAAAAATTAAAATAATTATTTTTTATCATCTCCAAAGTGGATAATTTTCTTTTGAAAGGCCCTGTTTGAGAACAGTAATTTTTTATTTGATAAAAGGGATGTAATAGGAGCTATAAAATGTTATAGAGTTGTGCCCCTTAGGGATGTAACAGGAGCTATAAATGTTATAGAGTTGTGCCCCTTCAATTTACTACAATTGAAAGGACAGAATATTGGAATAGCATTTCTGGAAGAAATGGTAAATTAACAAAGGAAACCTTCACTGCTTTGCATCATACAACCCATGCATACATATTACCTGGTAAATTTCAAACTTATCACCATGAGGCAAGGTTTGGTCAGTACTGGCGACTTAGTGGGGATCAATATAATATCTCGATATGGCAAGTGTTTAAGTGTGAAAAAAAATCAGAATGGTATCAGTTTTAAAATTTAGCTTACTACTTAATAAACAATATATTAAAATTGAATTTATAAGAACCAAACTGGAATGAAGTGACAGAGGATCAAAAGTTAGATATGTATAAATTTAGAATTGATGTTAGAGAGGATGATGTTAATCAATGCAAAGTTCTTCCTGTTATACTATACTTAGCTGCTTATTGATGTTATGCAGTTTTTAAGAATATTAATAGTTACAAAATTTAATACCTGGAAGAGATAATGTAGAAGAAATACCTGTAATAAACACCTATTTTCAGGGGATTAATAGTTAAAGGTGAATCTGGTCCTATGCAGAATTATCCTACCCATTGCAACCATTTTGGACAGGTATTCTACCTATGTTGATTGCATGAATAAGCTTGTAACAAGCAATGCTGAGATTGACAGGTATGATATGGTGACAGGGGACAAGATCAACTGTGATGCCTATTGGCTTGTGCTTAGGTGTATGGAAAGGAGTTTCTCTGTCCAGGCCTTTGAATGGATGGAGGGATTTCTCTAACAATGAGAACAAAAAGAGTCATATAACAAGGCAATGTAAAAATGACTACATAACATTTATAAAAAAACAACATTCATTAAATGCAAACTCTCAAGTGAATGCAAGAGACTGATTAGAAATCAAGTTGAGTGTATAAAATATGTAAACATTGCATTCAGTGAAAACAAATTGAATGCTTCAAGGAAAAATGTGATTCTACACCAAAAGTATGAAAGTAATATATGCAACAAGCATATGCATTATTATGAAAATAACAGTTTATTTTATATGAAAGTCTTTTCTGAAAACAAGTCTGTTGTTTAAATTTACTCATTTCAAGTGAACAAATCACTTCTTTGAAAAAATAAAGTAGACAAAATAGTAATCTATAGATGTATAATCAAAAGTGGATGGATGAGTAATTGAAAGGAAAATTCATGCTGCATTCATGTTGAGAATTTTCTTTACCTCAAATGATGTGGCACACTATTCTGTTACTAAGTGGTCATCTGTAATGTTATTACTGCTTTTATATGGAGTATGGATGTAGTAATAAATCAGTGAGTAAAATTCTTACTTTTACTTTTTGGCCAGCCAGTTATGTATCCTAAAATCTTGTAATAATCTGGAAGTTACTACAGATAAGGTATTAATTTTGGGTGCACAAGTCATGTGGCTAAAGAAGCCTCTGCAAAATTTTACAAAATCTTTATACATTCTAAGATCTCTTCAAATAAATACAAATTTTTGTGGCAAGATTACTGACTTTCTGGTCCTAATAGTGAAAAGCACTATTCAGAATATGTTTGTTATTATTGTGTAATCCATGATTGAAAAATGTATGTCAGTGTTTTCCTCGTCAGCTTTTGAAATATTAAAAATAATGCTTATGACAAACATTAAATTGACATAAAATATTACTTTGACTTGATCTTCATTTATGGACTCATATTTGGTGTATTCTAAAATCTTTACAGAAGATAAATTATATTTTCATGATTGTTGATATTTTAAAAAACCTTTTATTCTGGTATAAAAATCAGTAAATGAAAGATTTTTCTTTTTATTATAACTTCTGGCATTTTGTTTTTTATGAGAATGTCTAAGAATAAAATAACTGCATGAATAAAAATATTCTTTTAAATGTCAGTATTTAAGAACCTAAGTCATCTTACAGTCATTTCATTATAAAATCTATGGTTGTAAGTACCTCAATAGACCTAATGTTAAAAGATTAGTAAATTGATGGAAAAAATATTCACTCTGTTATAATGTTGCAAAAGAAAGGAACCAACAACTATTAAGATTTCAACAATGAGTATTGGTCAAAATTCAGAATATGTACATAGTTGTATGAAAGGTGGCAAAAAATTGTTCATATGTTGTTTCTTAGTTGTTGTTGGTAAGGAAGATGATTAGATGTAAGGGTGTTGTTGGTAGAGCCAGGAATTGATTGATTTCATTGGTTGGTTGGTGATGGTCACAGTCGGTAACAGTAAAGAGGCCTGTGGTGAGATGTTTGATGATCTGGCAGGTTAGGGTGTGAGGAGGCTCAAGTGTTGAAGCCAAACTGCCTGTCATCAGCAATAAATGCCAGCTTTATATCTTTGTTTTAACAGTTATAGGCTCCCAGGGATACTCTTTTTTTTGGACAGGAATGTTTATGATTGGCTATTGCATTTTGTGATTTTTGCTGGGATTTGTGCTTTGTTCATTTATGATGCTCAGAGCCCTGCGCAAAAGACAACATTTTTATTTAGTGTTTTGTTTTCTTGGTCAAAATGTAGAATAAATCAGAAAGAGATCTAATTGCAGTGGAGTATAACATCTTTTAGTTCTTTAAAAATTTTAATCAGATATACACTAAAAATAAATAATTCTGAATATTTTTGTAGCATAAGAATAAAGTGTTGCTGCTGAAACTTGAGTTTGAACATAGATCGCCAGAGAGTAAATACAGGCAAAATCCCATTATTGGATTAAGTGGATCATGTAACAATGGGAGAAACACATATATAGGAAGTTGCATGATGTCTAGATTGATCTGTCATTTCCACTCTATCATCTATTACTATATGGACCACTATTCTTTACTCTATTCACTAATACTATTTCTCTATTTTTATCACGATACAAATTACTATTCGAGTGAGTATTATTGAGCAAGTACTATTAGTGCGAGTGAATATTTGAAGGCATCTGACACCAGTATTAGTTCAATAGCATACTATAATTGTATCTGTGATTACAATGTCTCTGCTATAACTAGCATTATAAAAGTGACAAAGAGTGTTCATTGGCATCACAAAATTTTTCAACCCTGAATAATGAATTATTTCTGACTCTAATCCTAAATATTCTGAATAACCTTTTATTCAAAAGGAAAATCTCATCTTAATTCTAATTCTTAACTCAAAGTGTAAACATATAATCAATAACCATTATTTAATCTGTTTATATCAATAATAACGTTATCCTTCCATATAGCCTATCTTGACCATCTAACCATAATATTAAATTCTAACATGAACTCAATTATTTAAAATTTTTAAATCAAGCTTTACACTTCATAAACATATGTATCTTATTTTTATCAATACTGATCAGAATTTTAACAATTATGCAACCACTCAATGTATTACTTCTAACACACAACCCAAACCCGTGTCTTTTAGTTTTTAATATACAACAATAAGTTTAAGTGAAATCAAAACCTAAATTTCATCCTGTTTCTGACCATAGCTATAAACCTGTAACTCAATAATTGACTTCTAGCAGTGACAAAAAAAAAAAAAATTGTAAGCAAGTCATTGCTCCAAATACAATTCTGGTGTTTCTAAAACCTTATAATGTAGTGCAAATTGTATAGACTAATTCATTAGTATAGTGAATTCAATGTTCATTGTTTTCATGACTTTATAGTTAATAAAGTTTTATTTATATATTGACATTTAATTGTTTTGGAAAAAAATCTATAATCATTCTAAACACTAAGCCACACAATTTTAGTATAAAGAAAAATTAGTTTCTATTTTCTCAAAAGTTTGAAGAATTTTGTCGAACAATCACGTGATCAAGATAAACACTCAGTTGTGGAGCAAGCTGAGGTAAAGAGTAATCCAACCTTGAGGAAGAGAGCTATTTATGGTGCAATGGAGCATCTCATTGTGCTAAAGTGGGACAGTCCATTGCTTGGGCTGTGATTGGCTGCTGGTACCTGAGTGGAGGTATTTCTATATAAATACCAGCTTGATTCAGTTAGTTTGCAGGGTTTGTATTAAGTTACAACCTCCTTTATTTTTGTCTACCAGCTGGACGCTAGCTGGGACTCTTACACCGGTAAGTGCTGTTTATTGTCTTGTTATTCTACATCTCCTTCCCCCCCATCGCGTGTCGGTAGTGGCCTTTGGGGAGGGATGAGTTCCTTTAAACCTGGCTGGTTGTGTGGAAGTAGTCTGGACAATGCCCGAGGGGGTTTTGTCCGTGTTATTGTAGACGGCTGTGCAGTGTTTGATGTTATTCCAGCGTCGAATGTTTGTGGCACTGGTGTAGGGGTATCGGGTAAGGCACTAGGTCTTGGAACTGGGATTGTTGGTGTATCCAGTTTCCTGAGAAATCGGCGATTTCGTAAGGTAATTCTACCTGATCCGTCAATTCTGATACGGTATTGGTGGTTGGGGAGGGTTTCAATGACCTGACCTGTTGTGTCCCATCGGCGGGTTGTTGGTCGTTGTAGTGCCACTATTTGTCCTTTTTGAAGGGGATTTAAGGTGTGTGCTGTTCTGTTGTATTGCTCTATGAGACGAGCGTTCCGCCGGGACAGACTTAACTCGCGATTTTGGGCTGCGGTTATCCAATTCGCGTGTGGCTTATAGAGTGTGGGGTGGGATGGTATGTAGTCACGTAGTCGGCGGTGGAGTAGTAGTTGAGCAGGGGATAGCCCAATGTTTTGAATGGGCGTATTCCTGTATTGGAGGATGGCTCTTGCTGCACGGTTATTGTCCAATGATCCTTGTGCTCCTGTGTTGCCATTTACGATTCTCTTGGCCGTTTTGACAGCGAGCTCTGCACGACCATTGGATTGTGGGTAACCAGCAGATGATAACCTGTGTTTAACAGCCCAGTCTTTTAAAAATTGCTTGAATGGAAGAGATGTGAAGGGTGGCCCACCATCACTGCTGAGTTCCTCAGGAGCGCCGTAGGTTTGAAATATGTCCCGGCAAATCGAAATAATTCTTGAGGCAGTTGCTTCTCCGTGGCTCAAGTGGTATAGATTCAGCCAGCCTGTTAACCTGTCAGCGCATGCTAAGTAACCATGGTTCCCAACATGGAAGATGTCCATGACGATTTGCTGAAATGGCCAATCAGGAGATGGTGTCAGATTGATTGGCTCTTTTGGTTGACTCGGGGCATTTTTTGAGCAAAACGTACAACCTGCTCTAATGTTACGAATTGAAGCATTCATCCCGGGCCAATAAACAGATTCATTGGCACGTGCCTTCATGCCAACTTCACCTTGGTGTGCAGAATGTAGGCTATGTAATACTTTTGCGCGTTGTGAGGTGGGGATAACAATTCTTTGATCTAAGAGCACTAATCCGTCGTCAACACTTAGGCGGTGCCTCACTTCCCAGTATTCACGGATTTCAGGTGCAGTGAGGATGCGCGTCCTTTGGAATCCATTTTGTATTACTTCAATTAATTTTTTGTACTGCGGGTCGCTGTGTCCCGCCGCACGGATAACGTTTGGTGAGATGAGCTCCAGGTTGTCGTTTGCACCGAATGTTGCTAATAGGGTTGTTGATTTGACCCAGTCATCCATGTTGTCAGACTCTATGATGTCTGATTGAGAGGGTTCAGCAGTGAATACATTTAGGAGTGCTTGTGATATGTCTGCTGGGTTACGTGAGACAGCATCAGAGGCTCTGTGCCATTTCCCAGGGCAGTACTGAATGGTGAATCTGTACCTGAGTGTTTTCTCCTTTAACCTGAATAATCGGGGGTTTTGGATTTTACTAAGGTCTCTATCTCCGAATAATCCTTTTAGTGGTTCATGATCTGTAACCACTATGAGATTCGGGCAACCCATTACAAAAATGCGACACTTTTCCAATGCCCATGCAATTGCTGCTGCCTCGCCTTCAATAGGTGCATATCTGCGTTCAGCATCAATGCAGAATCTGCTACCAGCAAATATCAGGCGCCAACCTTCAGGGCAGCAAACTGGAGCTTTGTCAGTGGTGCATGAGCAATACTTCTGTAGAAGTAGGAAGCCCATTCCTTCTTTGCTCCAATCTGGGGCAAGGCAGGTTATTCGTTCTTTTTGAAATGTTGCAATGCCTTTTCGGACTAAGTCAACTATTACCTTCTTTGACTGCTGAAATGCATCCTCGAGGCTTTTATTCCATGTAAAGTGAGAGTCTCGTTTTACAAGATCACGAAATGGAAGCATGACTGGGCTCAGTGAGTATGCCCAAGCGACTTGGTTGACCAGACCAAACCATGATCTGGCATCGGTGAGCGTTTTTGGTATTGGGAAGCTTAATATTGCCTCCAGCATGGATTTAGAAGGGGTTACACCAGAGGATGTTATCTGGAGGCCACCAAACTGCACTGTGTCTTGGCAAAATTGGAATTTTTCCGTATTTAGTATGATGCCGTTTTTTGCACAATGAAGGAGGAAATCGAAGGTGTGAAAAAAGGCTCCTTCAATGTCAGAGTCATAGAGTAGGGTGTCATCTACGATTTTTACTTTGCGGGGGATGTCTTTTATTACTTCATCATACCTTCGGGTGTAGGCATCTCCAGATGCTAGGTAACCTTGTGGCATCCTCAGGTACATGAACCTTCCCCATTCTGTAATGAAGGTGGTGAGTGGCTGGGACTCTTTATCTAAGGGGATGGAGTGATATCCATCAACAGCATCCAACACCGTTTTCTTTTGTTTAGGTGGCACTTGCAGTGCTAGCTGAAATGGTGACCCTGTATGGTGTGTTTCCCGTTTGCACTGTGAATTCAGGTGTTGGTAGTCTATGGTTCTTCGTGGTTTGCCATTTTTCTTGGCAGTAATTACCATAGTGCTACACCAATCAGTGGGCATGCCGACGGGTACTGGGGTTATGATGCCCCTTTTCACATCTTCCCAAAGGGCCTGTCTTACGGGCTCTTTGAAGTGAAAAGGCACAGGAATTGGGTTATGTCTGGCTTTGGGGACTGCTCCTTCTTTGAGGTGTATATGTGCATTGGGGCCAGACATTGGTGGGAATTCACCATTGTTCTTGAACGCCGTTTCGGCGAATTGATTCAATAGCCAATTCTTGAGTCTATCAATGTTCTGTTCTGTTGGGGAAAAAGGGAGTTTTTTGGGACGCGTTGGAAGTTGTCCCTCGACTTTGCATTGTTTAGTGCTTGCGTCCGATTTTTTATGTGTGCTTGTCAAGGGCAGGTGTTGCATTGCTGTTTGGGGTAATATTGTAGTCGTCGGCTTAGGAAAGTCTTTGGACAGTATCCCTACATCAATGCAGGCTGCTTTGCTGAAGTATAGCCGCTGAATCTTTTTGCATATGTATAGGGCTTGTTTAGTTGTTCTTCCTTGGACGATGAATTCCACAGGGAGCCAACCCTGACAGACAAGTGTAAAGCCTCCCACAGCTCGAACGACTTTTTTTGATGGAATGAGGTTGTTGATAGTGAGCCCCATATTCAGAAGGTGCTTAAGTCCCCCGAGACATATGGTGGCCCCACTGTCAGGAAAGATCGTCATCCTAGTGCTGTGATTTCTGGGGATATTCTTAACTTGTCTGGGATCCGGTTTTGGTGAGAACGGAACAACATACGCATCAATTTCCCTTACCTGGCATGTGTCTTTAGATGTATACGTGCCTGTCGTTTGATTGAATGTGATGTGGGCAATAAGTGTGTCCATGGCAGCTTCATTAGCCTCTGGGCTTTTCCTGACCGCTTGAGCTAGTTTCTTAGCCCGGCATACCCTCGATAGGTGATTGGGCTTCCCACAGTTACTACATGTTTGTCCCCATGCTGGGCATTTTAGCCGGCGGGATCCAGTTCCTGAGGTGCTATGCTGGTGGCTGCCACAACCTAAGCAAGCCCGCTGGTTTGGTTTAACATTGCAGTTGCC
Organism: Acanthosepion lycidas; assembly: GCA_963932145.1. Classification (NCBI taxonomy): domain Eukaryota; kingdom Metazoa; phylum Mollusca; class Cephalopoda; order Sepiida; family Sepiidae; genus Acanthosepion; species Acanthosepion lycidas. The sequence continues at coordinate 512,430 of OZ010593.1, read as the reverse complement.
ATAGGTGCTGGTACGGATCCCCTCGTTGGCTTGTGGTGTACCCTTCTGTCTGCGGTATGTTGATAGCCGAGCAGCAGCTGTATCTGAAGCGCCGGCCATTGAGGTTTGGTCTCGCAATGCTGATTCGAATGCCTCAGCATGACGGATATTTTGCTCAAGGGATTTAAGTGCCCCAGCTTTGGCCAGTAGGTCAGCCTGGAGTGTGTCATTTGCTATTCCACGGATGATCTGGTCCTTGATGTATATATCAGACAGGTCATGCTCACACGAGGGGCAGGTAAAGTTACAATCAACGGCTATGGCTCTGAGGCGGACAAGGTAACTTTGTATTGGCTCATCCGCATCCTGAAACATGGAGGCAAAAGCAAGGCGATGGACAATAGGACTTGACCTTTGGGTGACCAATGCTTCTACCATGTCAAGTAGCTTATCTGGATCAGTGGTAAAGAAGTCAGGGTGTGTGTTGATTATGGCATTTTGCACAGCTTCATCAGCACAATTGTATAAGTGAATATTAGCTTGGGAGCTTGGCATATTCGTCATCTTGGTAAAGACATCCCAGTCAATTCGGAACTTCCTGAATTGCTGTGGTGTCATCTCGAGATTGAGATGAGGAGGCTTGGCTGCTAGTGCCTGAATACGGGTTGTCTGGGTGGTGGATTCCTTAGCCTGCTTGATGATACACAGGGCTTCTCCAATTAAAGTGACTCCCAGCTCCTTAAGCATAGATCGATCCAGCATTTGAAGGCTCTCGATTGTCAGCTTCTCATCCGCAAACCTTGTTGCATGAGTTTTGGCTGAGTCAGTGGATATGCCTGCTTCAATGAAGAAGAGTTCCCAATTTTCGGGTGTCAATAATCCTGTTCGCAGCGCCATGTCGAACAATCACGTGATCAAGATAAACACTCAGTTGTGGAGCAAGCTGAGGTAAAGAGTAATCCAACCTTGAGGAAGAGAGCTATTTATGGTGCAATGGAGCATCTCATTGTGCTAAAGTGGGACAGTCCATTGCTTGGGCTGTGATTGGCTGCTGGTACCTGAGTGGAGGTATTTCTATATAAATACCAGCTTGATTCAGTTAGTTTGCAGGGTTTGTATTAAGTTACAACCTCCTTTATTTTTGTCTACCAGCTGGACGCTAGCTGGGACTCTTACACCGGTAAGTGCTGTTTATTGTCTTGTTATTCTACAAATTTATGCATGTGCATGAAGCATTTCACATAAAGTTGTTATAGACAAGCGTATGGTTGCAAGAAATAATTACGACAACAGCAGAAATAGATTTACGTGGTTTATTTCAACAGGAACGTGAGGGTTTGGGGCAGCTACCTTGTGGTATAGTTCATAAGCCTGCTTCAGATCTAGGTCGATCTCTCATAGTAGTTCACACATGTTGACGGTGGTTGATGCTCTCCTGCTGGCAGCTGCTGACCGTGACGGGTCTCGTCCCTGACCACCTGTTGACTAGTATTTAGTCACCCCCCACGAGGGTATCATGTGGCACAGGGCCGATTTAACGTGGGATCTCCGAGCCCGTGGCCTCGGCCAAAAATATACCCTTTGAGCCCGTAAAAACGTAAGAACGAGACTCTGCCCTTCGACCACCTGTTGACTGCCCGTTGAACTTCCGTGTGACCCCTTTTATAGCGTTTTCTTTTATGGCTTAACAGGCTCGAAAAACGAAGCGAGTATAATTAGGAGGGAAGCATTTTTATTGGACGAAAAATAGAGCACTTTAAATATTATTTTATTTTTCGACCGGAACTCGAGTGTTGAACATTTGTAAACTAAGATAATGTTCATTTTGTGACGGGACTTTGTCCCGTTCACATCCTGTTCTCGCTCTTGAGTATTTGCCTGTAAATCAGCCGAGATATGACTTATTTTATTTTATAACAAGGCTCCCCCAGATCTCGGTCTGATTTACAGTGAGTGTTATTCGTGTATATTTGGGTGATTAATTCATGATAAAGTCTCTGAATCGTGTGGGAAGTTGTCCTCGTGTTCTTATTGGCATCTGTTTTGGTATGGAATTATTTGCAGAATTATGTGTCCCCGAAGGATGTGGAGGAGAATGATCCTGGTGACTGTTACACGGTGGAGGCAGAGGGATTGTATTAGAAAGATGTCGGAGCCAGTCATCGGATATGTGCACGGTGAATCCAGATTGTATCACCATCATCGTTTTGCACCTGACACATCATATTGTTCGTTTTTATAATGGTATAATTTCCTATCCAGGGCAGATGAGAGGATTGGGCAACAGTTGAGTGTGGCCGGTGAAGCAAAACCTTGTCGCCTACTTGTATTGGGTCTTTGTATGTGAGGCGATTTAAGTTAGTCTCAAGTTTGTGGTCAGCTTCATCGTTGGCCAGGGTGATGTGGTGGTGAACCTGCTTTAGCAGGGCATTAATTTGCATTCCATATGCTCCAGGATCGTCGCTTGTGATTTCTTTTCCGTGCAGTGTAGGTAGGCCGATGTTGGGGTGACGGCCGGTAATGGCATAGTGCGAGGAGACACCGGTGGCGCTGTTGGTCGTGGCATTCATGGACGAAACGACAGATTCTAGAACGTCTGTCCATTCACAGTTCCTGTCTTCGCATAACATATAAAGTGCGTTCTTTATCGTGCGATGTTGTCTCTCGATATTTCCTGAGCTTTGCGGGCGCCAAGGACAGTGAAGTTCTTGCGTGATTGACATCTGGTTACAGAATTGTCGATAGACTTCTCCAGTGAAGTGTGTGCCTCGATCAGAGGATACTATGCGTGGAATCTCTCTGTGTCGAAGGAAGAAATGGTACAATCCGCGGGCGGCGTCGATAGCACGGTCTCTTGCGCATGGTATAGCTGTAAAATGTCGGCTGAAGCTATCCAAGATGGTTAGGATGTAGCGTTTTCCCTTTGAGTTGGGCATTGTGACAAAGTCTATAAAGACGAGATCGAATGGTCTCTTTCCTCGTTTGCAGTGGCCAGTGGGCCAGTGGGCCAGTGGGTACATCTACCGTAGTTGCCTTTGCACTTAGCACACGTGCCGCAAGAGTCAACATAGGCCTTGATGTCGCGGTTTTTGAATTCCCACCAGTAGCTGGAAAGGAGTTCTCGCATACGGGTAACACCTGAGTGGTTGTTGCCCTCATGTGCCTAGTAGAGGTATCTGGGTCGTAGTTTGTATGGTACAACCAGTCTCGGAGAGTGTTTTCTGTCTCTTATCATCAAAACGGAGGTGCCTGATTCTAGAAAAAAATGGTGCAAATGTTTTTTGAAAAGCGTAGCTCGGTGGTCGTCAGGATCGATATGAGGTTCGCATGGAGTGGGTGACTGGAGGGCGCTGATGATCTTTGCCAGGGCGTCGTCCTTCTGTTGATCATTTGCGATGCCAAGGTGGTTGCAGATTCTCTCAGTGGGGATGGTGGTGGTGGTGGAGTGATAGGCGAAGAATGCGTTGGTGACGCGCTTGTGGGTGCGGGCATTTTGTGGTGTGTGAGTTTTGGGAATGAGCTGTAAACCGTTAAACTCGCCGAGGCACCAAGATGGGATGTATACGCGGAAGTCTGAACCGCTTACCTCGAATGTCCTGCCTGCCGGTGTAGGGTCGTTCGGGGCTTTCGTTTTCTTATGTCCGCAACCTCTGCTGAGCATGTCAGCCCATACATTTGATTCGCCTTCAACATATTCCAAGACGAATTTATAACATGAAATTTCTTCTTGCCATCGTCGTATTTTGACATTATTGAACTCTCGTTGGTCCAGATATGTCAGCGATCTGTGGTCGGTGAAGATGACGATGGAGCGGTTGCAAAGGAAATAATCAAATTTCAATATTGCCCACTTTATTGCATATGCCTCTCGTTCCGTCGTGGACCAATTCTGTCCCGTGGAGTTGAATGTATGGGAAGCGACCGCTATGATATCTTTTTCCCCATTGTCAGCTTCTTGCATTAGGATTGCTCCACATGCAACGTCACTGGCGTCGGTGGTGAGTGTGAAAAGTTTGGAGAAATCTGGAAACGAGATGACGGGTGGCGAAGGGAGACGGTCCTTGATTTTTTTGAAGGCTCTGTCGGCATTTTGCGTCCAAACAAACGGTTTATTAACCTTGTTGAGTTCGTGTATGGGACCCATAAGTTTTGAAAACATATCTGGCCTGATTTGTTCGTGAAGACGTGTCTCTAGGAATTGTCTGATCCACACTAAACGGCCGATGAGGCTTTGTAATTCCTTTTTTTGATGTTGGAGGTTTCATTTCCCTGATGGCACGAACGTATTCTGGATCAGCCTTGAATCCTTCGCTGTTTACTATGCGTCCGAGGAATTTTGCCTCTGATGCGAGGACAGAACATTTATCGGGATTTAGCTTGAGTCCGAATTTTCGGAGGGCAGTAAAAAATTGTTCGAGGGAGAGTATGTACTCGCTAAATGTCCTAGCGTGGACCAGGTTGCCATCGATATAGGAAGAAATGTTGTCACGGGATGTGACCGTGGCTAGGGCTTCTGCTATGCAACGGGAGAAGATTTGTCCGGCAGATGTAAGGCCGAAAGCCAGACGCGTGTATTGATAGCATTGGTCCTTCCATGTATATGCTGTTTTGTATCGGTCTCGCTTGTCGATCTCAATTTGCCAGTAGCCGCTGTGTAGATCGAGGGTAGTAAAATATCTATTGCCTTTGCCGATTTTGTTGAACAAGTGGTCGATCCTTGGCATTGGGTAAGGGTCAAGATCGACTAAGACCTTGTTGAGAGTTCTTTTAAAGTTAGCAACGACACGAATCGATCGGTTTTTCTTGCGTACGGCAAATACAGGGCTATTGAAGCCTTTGGGGTCGCTGCAGTTTTCAATGATACCTTCATCAGCCATACGCTAAATTTCGCTATCTACGTCTACTTCCAAAGTCTGGGCTATCGGGTGTTGTTTCTGGCTGCGAGACTGGCCGTTGGTTGGTATGCGGATGGGTCGGATGAATGTGCCTTTGCTGCTGCTGTCTGTGCCGATAATGTCAGCGTAGCGAATGAGTAAGTTTGCAGTGGCCTCTAGTTCGTCTCGGTTCGGGTGGTTTGGTAGCGATAACCCCGTGTTATGCTTTAGCCAGGTTAGCTTTTGATCCAGTGTCTGGATGTTGGGCTGTAGTTCCATAGTAGGCTGGTTTTGGATGATGTCAGCTTGGGCGCCATATGCTGGATCGCTGGTTGACGATGACGGTGATATGATTGCGTGTGTTGTGTATTCTGAGGAAAGTGTGCGTCTGAATTCTATAGTCGCATTTTGGTTGTCGATTAGATAGGAATCGAGCGTGTTGTGACGTAGTATATTTTGGCCGATCAGGATTGGTGTGATTTGGGTAGTTACCAGCACGTTAACCTTTTTGAATGTGGGTGAGTCTCGACTGCCGATGGTGATGTCGCAACTCATTTCGCCGAGGGCGGTGGTGCTGCCGTTGATTCCTTTTACTACGACGTCGGAACGGGTCATGAGTTTCTTAGCTTCTCTGGGTAACTGAGATATTGGTACGATGCAGGTGGAGCATCCAGAGTCTAGCATTGCGACGCCAGAGAAGGTGATGTCCCTGAAGTTGAAGGTGGACTGGACGAGCGGTGAATGGTGAGCGAGTCCTTGAAAGTTGAAGGTGTGATGGCTGACGTAGGGGCATGGCGAACGAGGCATCACATCTCGTCCTGCCCGAAGCGAAAATCCTGTTCCACATAATTTATGGCTTGTATATTATCATTCGTTGCGGCGATATGGGCCTGTGCCCGAGTGCGAGGTGGGTGGCGATATAGACAGTTGCGTCCATGGTGGCAGGGGCGACCTCTGAGGTAGTTCTTGCACACGCTGATTCGTGGTGTGTGCTGATGGTTTCTGCGTGTCAGATGGTGGCCATGTTCAGGAGGGTTGGTGAGGCCCGTCTGCTGTGGGTTTGGTTGGCTTCTGGGTCGGAGTGGCGCATTTCTTTGGTTTGACCGCTGTGGTTTCTGTGTGAAATACACAGTGTTGTGCGAAGTCGTGTCGTTGGATTTTACACCGCAATCAAGGTATATTTGAGCTTCGGAGGCTATGCCAATGGCTGAATAGTGGTTGTCCATTGTCTTGACGAGATGTGGGTAAAGATTTGAGTTCCAAATTTTCACCTTTTCGTTCATTAGCATAGCGCCGATGATGGAAATAAGTCCATCGACTGTTAAGTCTGTATTTTTGTCTTTTTTGTATTTGTTTTTTATGTGGACGGCTGCCTCTCTAAGGGTGTTTTCGAGTCGACCCGCGAAGTCTGTTAATTTTTCGCCGTCTCGCCGTTCCAGATCCCAGGCTTGACTGAGGTGTTGGAAGTTAGTCATCTGGCTTCCGTGGGCTGCTAATAAGTATTCCTTCAGTTGTTCGAAGGTGGAGATGTCCTTTTTTGAGTCAACCATCCGCTGAAAGATACTTTGGTCCAGTAAATCTTTAGCAGACTTGACGAATTCGCATTCCAGGCTGGGATAGGTGCTAAGTTCTGGCGTGACGTAGATTGTGTATGCTTTGTTTAGAGCTGTGATGAATCGGTTGATGTGTCCAGGGTGAAAAGTTCTCTCTAGCTTCAATATGTCGCATATGGTTTGTTGGCGCATCATTAAGCTGTAATCGCCGTTTGTTTGAGCCGTGGGAGGTGTTGAAGTAGTTGATTTTAGGGCAGTCAGCATGTCGTTTATGTCGGCTTGAATTTCCTGTACCGTGGCTTTGGAAGGTTGTGTTGGTCCCGTTTTCAAGTTGAATAGTAGTGTTTTCTGTTCCTTGATGAGAGTAAATAGTTCGGCACGGGTGAAGCTCGTGTAGTCGGCCATATTTCTCTTGTTGTACGCTTCTGACACCAGTGTTATAGACAAGCGTATGGTTGCAAGAAAGAAATACGACAACAGCAGAAATAGATTTACGTGGTTTATTTCAACTGGAACGTGAGGGTTTGGGACAGCTACCTTGTGGTATAGTTCATAAGCCGGCTTCGGATCTAGGTCGATCTCTCATAGTAGTTCACACATGTTGACGGCGGTTGATGCTCTCCTGCTGACAGCTGCTGACCGCTAGGCCTGACCGTGACGGGTCTCGTCCCTAGCCACCTGTTGACTGCCGGTTGAACTTCCGTGTGACCCCTTTTACAGCGTTTTTTTATGGCTTAACAGGCTCGAAAAACGAAGCGAGTATAATTAGGAGGGAAGCATTTTTATTGGACGAAAAATAGAACACTCTAATATTATTTTATTTTTCGACCGGAACTCGAGCCTCGGGAACATTTGCAAACGAAGATAATGGTCATTTTGTGACGAGGCTTTGTCCCGTTCACACCTGGCTCTCGCTCTTGTGTATTTGCCTGTAAATCAGCCGAGATATGTCTTATTTTATTTTATAACAGCTAAAGTTAAAATGTGTTTTTATAATTAATTTAATGATTTATTTTAGGTAAATAGATAAAAACTGAGTATACCCAAATAAATTACGTGAAAAAATAAATTAAAAGAAAATAAATAGGAAATAAATAGGAAAAAGCATTAAATGCATAAACAAATTCCTGATTATCTCCCTTACACTTGTTGATGTTGTGTGCATTTTTGTCTGAGAATTTTTTAAGATGAATCATATTCTTCACTTATTATGCATGTAGGCATGGATTCCATTTGTATATTTCCTCTTTGTCAGATGTCATGGTTGTGGGCGTATCCACTAAATGACTATACTTGAATATACAACGAAATACATGTACATCATAGGGGTAGAGCAAGCAAAATATCTTTTATTTTTTGATGTATTTGTTAAAATTCTAACGCTAAAAGTTTTAAAATTGTAAATTTCTTATAACTGCCACTTTGTAAAAGAACATTTTGCATTACAGATGAAGCATTTTCTTCTATGTACCACCTCCATTCAGGATGTTGGCGGTCATGGCTCTCCACAGTTTCCTGGCCTTTCCAGCACTGAATAAGTTTTGTCTTTTTGTTGTCGCTCCTAAAACCTGTCCTGCAAGCCATTTTTACCGAAGCCTGCTAGCTAGGTTATGCTCTGTTTTCCTTTGTTCCTCTTGCCTTCAATCTGTTTTGTGAATATCAAATTTTCCAAACCCTCTCTCCTCATTATGTTCTATAGAAATTTCAACTGTTTCTTTCTTAATCTAAGTATTGTGTTTTTTTGTTTCCATTTTTTATTGCGCCAATGTTCGGTTCATGGAATTATCAGCATCCTTCCATAGAATCATATTTGTGTTGCATTGTTTGTTCTTCATCTTTGAGGAGATTATCCAGCATTCACTGTCATATAAGAGGACTGATATTATATGATAGTACAGTACTCTTTTTTTTTTTGGTTTCTAACGTAATATTCCTTTTTCTTAATATTTTATTTAACTTTTGGAAGGTAACTTTCAATATCCCAATGTGCCTTTGGATTTCAGAGTCACCTCGAGGTGCCCTAAAATGACTTTAAAATTTAGTATCACTAACATTTTCATTACGAAAGATCCTCGAAATAGACAAAATTGCTCATGGTGTATCTGTCCTTATCTGACATTTTCAAATACATAGGATGCTCAATGACTTGTCTCTATGGAGTTCAGTGACCAATTTTTCACCAGTCGCATGATTCAGGAGATTCATGACTAACAACTTTAATTTCAGTAAACAGTGGAAATATAAATTCTGTGGAGCAGCATGATAGAACAACCTAATCGACTTAGAATAAATCGATTAGGTGGCATTCCAGGTGCATAGATTATGTTTAGAAATTCTGCTTGCATATGAACCTCTGCCATGTCAGTTAACGTTTCACTGCATCTGTAAACTTTCACATAATTTCATTTACATAGAAAAGGGTTCACAAAGGCAAAAACATTTGGTATAAAAGTAACTGAATTCTTTTGCTTATATGTTTTATGACTGATTCTCTGTTAGGTTTTTCGGAAAATAATGTCTGACTTTAGAATCAACTTTTATTCATGAATTAATTTATTTATATAGTGTTTAAATTAGTCAAAATAGGAACTGAATATCTATACATTTCTACCCTCGTGTTACGAGATTATTTTTCCTTTACGATATAACTCTTTGGAACGTCAATAAATCTTTGAATGTAGTTTCTGCATCTTCTTTGCAATGGAATGTCCTTTGGCTTAAAAGATTATCAGGATGCTTGAAAAGGTGGTAGTCAGTTGACGATAGATGAGGGGAATATGTCCTAATGTGGAAAAGTCTCGTATCTCAATTTGGTGAGCCTCTGCAGTGTTATGTAAGCAACATGTGGCCGAGCATTGTTATGAAGCAGGAATGGTCCCTCGTTGATTGACTAATGCCGGGTCGCATTTCGCTTAACTGAATCTGTATTCCATTCCGTTGCTGGCAGTAAACTTCGGCAGTGACGCGCTGCTTAGATTCCAGATTGCTGTTATGGACCACCAGACAGTCACCATAATCTGTTGATGCAATTTTGAAAATTATTTGGGTTCTTTGTCATGATCAGACCATTGAACCAATCGTTTATGATTGTCATAACTGATCCATTTCCCATCACAAGTCGCTATTCAGTCAAGAAATGAACCCATTTATCGAGTTACTTCACTATGCCAATTTTCTTGAGATGGTCCGATATTGTTAAAATGCTGACACCCATTATCTGAATGAAACATTTCTCTAACACTTAAACGAGGCTTTTTTGTTCTCAGATGTAGATTTTCATTTATAGATAGACATCCTCTACCATCTTGATCATCAAGACTCGTATCCCTACAGTGGAACTTCAGAAACCAATGATATACTGGTCGATCATAAGTTGATCCTTCACCACCCCCCGGTACCCTGTTAATCTTGGTAGCAGTTTGAGAAGCATTATGACCATGAAAAGGAGAATTTATCAGTTTTTTTTTTAAACATACGTCTTATACGACGGTGAATGTTGTATTTCTTATTATTTATAAGTTTCTTTTATTCAATGTGATTTGCAGTATTTTTTTAAATCGTAAAGTATGCATCTTATTCACTTCTTCATGGAATATTAAATATTATTTTTGAAATTTCTTTTATAACTAATAATATTATGAATTTTGTAAAGCATGCGACTTATACAACTTAAAAGGAATAAACGTCCATAGCAGAAACTGAAGGTTTTATGCTTCTATCGCCTTTGTTTCCATATTGAAAACGTACCTTCACTTTAAATACACGCAACCTTTTAATATTCCACAAAATTAAGGAATTTATGTTTAGTACTAACTAAACGTTCTCTTTTTTACTTTATTCAATATAATTTGCAGTTTTTCTAAATGTTGTAAATATTGCGTCATATTCAACTGTTAAATCAATAGTAAATATTACTTTTGAGGTTTATGTTAATTTAATATGAATAGGAGTGAATAAAAACGTTTTTTTTTAATTCGCCGCTAAATTATTTACAGTTAATTATGTCTTCAATAAATCACCTGTCCATTCTGCTGCTAATTATTTTATTATTTTTATTGTTATTTTTGAGATTGCAAAACTCATTTCTTTATTCATTTAGATAAATTGATAAGAGTTTTAATTCTCAAATTTATCAAGATTTCTACATAAATGATTTGGAATTGGAATTTATGCAATTATATCAGCCCCAAAATTAAATGTAATTCCATAGCTACGTTCTAAGCAAGTAAATGCTGATAACAATGTAATCGGAGTTATCTCCCTTATATATTTTTATTTGGATCTTGACGACCATAGCTTTCCACAGATCCCATTTTATTTGTGAATTGCCATTACGTCTTAGGAAAGATAGTAGAGCGACGTCCCATTTCTTTCTCCATGGTTTTGAATTCACGGTGATCATTCTCTTAGACTGGTTGCTTCCCAAGGATAGAGAGCCTAGTTCACCTAACAATAAACCCTTTCACCCATGGCTGGAAGTAAGAGATGAATGTTTTAGCAAGTGAATTTATTCAAAAGTGAACGCATCAGACCCGAGCAGAACTTGGCTTGTTAATTCCATTTCCCACATTAATAAACGCAATACTACTCGCCTATACATTTGCCTTTTTACTTTCATTTAAATTGGTATAAAATTTCAATTACTTAAAACATAATTCAGTCAAACAAAACATACGAAGAGACATTACAATTAAAATATATATTTTTTACAAAATTTATAATGTAAAACAACTTTTCTATCTAGTCTTACAATTATAAAAGTAAAATATATGCTTTTATTAAAGATATTTTTATTTCTCGGTTACTTTCATTAGAACTCCTTCAAAAATTTGAAAAATATTTACTATTTAAACCCAAATCCCAACCGTAATCCTAACGTTCATTATAAATTTGATGTTAATTCAATTCTACAAGAAAACAGTTACTCTATGGGATTGCACGTATTATTCCAATCTGTTGTTCGCCATTGGCAGTTGCCCACATCGGCTAGCTCCAGATATGTTGCGAGGAGTTAAATTTGAAGTTAGCCAACTCATAGACCTTGGCATCACACGTCCTTCAGTCAGTAATTATGCCTCACCATCCATTCAGTCCCTAAATTCAGTAGCACTTGGCAGAAGTGTGACAATTATAGCGCTTTTAAGTCGTTCACAAAACAAAATATATAACAGCAATATTCCAAGGTAAATACGTTTTCATCAAACTGGATCGCATCAGAACTTATCACTAGATCTTAAGACCATTATTCCAAAGACTTCGATTACTACTTCATTTATTTTGTTTTCACATGTTTCTTTCAGGACTAAGGAACGCGTCAAAGTGCTTCCAGTGATTAATTGGCCATGCGTTGCACGATTTACTTTTTACTCGCGCTTATGTGGCTGATATCTTTTATGGCCAGCTCTTTTATGGAAGAGTAGGCACTTGTTTGTCTCGTGAGATATTAAAGATCCGCTCATTTTGTAGTACACTTCCCTGGCTACATGCCTCTCCCTCTAAATGTTGTACCGACAGAATCCAAAGGAATTCAGAGTAGTACATTAAGGAACGGCATGGCTTCAGGTGTTGCCGGAAAGTTTTCAGTGTTGACATCCAACCGCCTTCGGGGATCCACTCCGTTTTCTATCGGGATTTAATTCCATAGCAATTTCCATATTTGGATATAACCGCAAGGCAGTGTAGGTTTATAATAAGCATTTTCCATTTCCTAGATGGACCTCATCAGTACAGGGACTGCCCGAATCAGCTGACGGTGAGGCGCCAGTTGTCCGCCTTCGCCAGTTCTCCGGCTTGGAGTCGGGCTTCGTTGTCTATAAACGCTTTTGTGGGATGCGTCTACAGAAGAACATATGTAATAAGTGCAGTTTGTTTTTTGAATGGGTCCAAACATTTCGAATTATCAACCCAAGTAAATGCAGGTTTGGTAAATCCGATGTTACCAAAAGCAAGTTATTTTGATGAACGGCTTAAGATACCAAAACTCGCTTAAGAAACGCAAAAGTGTCACAAATCCATAGAAACGGGCTGGGAGAGAAACACACTCCTGTATATAACAGGCGGATAAAGATAATTTGTTATTTCTCAACATATTTGAACCTCTTGAGTTTTGTTTTATTGTTTTTTTTACTTACGCTTGTGCGATATCACCTTCACCCCGGATTCAGCTTGCACTACGGCACGACGCCTGATTGATTTCGTCTACCTAAGATCAAAGCCACAACGTGGGTAGGTTAGACTTGAGATCAAAGTAGTTACTTTGGTAACCAGACGTTGGAAGTGAGCTGGGAACGACCGGATCGATCGAGACACAGGCTGGTGACAGCGACAAGGAGTCAACCCCAAAACCTGGTGGAAGAAACCTTACAGCTTCGCGACGCAACTGGGAGTTAACCACGGGCCGACAGCGCAGTGTCACATATTGGCGTCGCGACCAGAGGACGTCACATATTGGCGCTGCGACCACCAGAGGGTGTCACACTATATCTAACACAATAAAAAAAAGTTGATTCAGTTGAGTGGCATTTTGAACTGAACCCGTTCTTTCGCCTCTCCACCTGGTAGATTGTTCTAGTTCCACGGGCCATACCTCTTCCGAATGTTTCAGTTATCGCCCTTTAACTCAGTCACTGGATCCAACCAACGCTATTATCCACTGATGTTCCCTTGACGGCGAAGCGGCCGAAACGTCGTGAACATGTCAATAAAGATGAAGGCAACAGTCCAAAACAATGTAAATAATGTCCTTTTCTTATCCGGTTAAAGTTGGAAAAATCTAAAATTGCTTTTTTAATCTACTTTCTCAAAAAGTGACAACAAAAAAATTTTCAAAGGTAGCTTTTCTTTTATACTTAATGTATTAACTGTTGGAAAATGTCATGCACTTTTTCCTTTTCAAGAAAATCAATACATTTACAGATAACATAATTCAAAACAATTTAAAATTCAGTGCCTGATCCTCTCTTTAGACAGCTGCTGATTTAAGCTCGGACAATAGAAAAAAAAAACGTACCATCTAATTTATTACCCAGTCAAATCCCTGTAGAAGCCGTAATTAAGAGACTTGGCAGAAAACTTTATTTCTCTTTGAACAACCGTTACGGTCCAACTACAACGTCAGAGTTCAAACCAGGTCATTCCGGTAAGTCATTCTAACCACCACTCTTTAGACATGAACAAAAGAGTTTTCTCATTCGAACTTACACTACGAACTCTTAAAAACTATTTTTTCTTTTGGATAAATTTGTGTTTTTAGACACTTATTGTGAATGTATCTTCTGGCATTAATACGCACTTGTTGGTATGTATCCAATCTATGTGGGTGTTATTTTGCAGCACAAGATCGACGCTCAGTAAAAGTCAATTTATTTCTTTTCTAGGAAATGGTTATATATGGAGGCCGTAAAGAACGCCTTGGGACTAGAGCCCTTAGCAACTTATTTGGCGGTATGATATTTTCGCCAATTATTGGAGGACCGCGCCTTCCATTTCGCTTTCCAATGAACTTCTTACAAATACTCACCGTGGTAAATAAGACATTTAGATTATCTGATCCAGTTTATCTCAGATAATCTTTTTATTAAATGCATTGAAAACATTCATTTAGATACAATCTCCCGGAGCATCAATGCCCTTCTTTTGGGCCCTTGTACAGAATACCAATGATTTGTTGAAGATCAGTCAAAGAATTAGCAACTACAATCGTTTCTCTTGAATTTTACTTTGTCCTTGAAAGTGACAAAATTCATGTTTCTAACGGCAACCTGCAAATTCGGCAGCCTGTCGACTACGTCCCTTTGTTACTGAGTTATTTGCGGTGTAGTTTTTCTTCACACTTCATAAATTGTTTCATCCTGGTGTTGTTAATGCTTCCATCAAGCTCATCTCGAACAGATTAGTTTGACTGCACATGGAATCAGAATTTCGGCTTTGAATAAAGACCCGTGTTCAATGTTAAAAAGTTAAAATTGGAAGACACACTCATGCACCTTGGAGGTCTATTTTCCGCCACTTAATGACTGGCTTACACATGTATACTTGGAAATTACGGGACCCTTACTCCCTCTGTAAAGGATACATATATTTACAAACATGTTTTCTTTTTGGTGGATATATCCGAAAATACTATGGCGAAAACTTTTATTTTTGGATGAGTATGCCGTTTTGGTACACCAGCTGTTGTTACCATAGACATAGCTCAACAATATAAGACATTTAGGTTGATTGAACATATATCGTCTGCCTTTCTAAAAGAAAACAGACACTGTTTTAGACTCTAGCTTAAAACTATTGATTTCAAAAAATATTTTGCGTTCTTCTGATTTGTGGAAAAATAGCGGCGTATGATTTATTTTGGCACCAATCAGAGGGCTTCGATCCAAACCCCGAAACATGTTCTGGAGTCGGTCTTGGTGTATAAAAGAAGAGATTTTAATTGAATCGATGGAGACAAGATACGATATCTTCAGCTGCAAGTCATTCTCATCAATGGGTCGACCTAAGCTGCTGGTTGAATCCATGTCACGCCGGTCAAGAACAACGACATTGAGGATTGAAAGAAAGTCAAGGCACTCTCTCATCAAAATAAATTTCATCGATTTGTGGGAAATGTTTCTTGACTGTTACCCAGAAAGATCGCTACGGACATTGTACCTATTTCTTGAAAAGCGTTCAGAGAAGTACTACTTTACTCTTTTTCTATATTTGTTATAATGTCGTTTGACTTTCTGGGTCATATTTTGTATTTTTTTATTGTAAAACAGCAGACTTTGTTTTTAGTATATCCTTTATTGTAAAAGTATAAATATCCTTTATTGTAAAAGTATAAATATCCTTTATTGTAAAAGTATAAATTATCTTTTATTGTAAAAAAGCATTTTTGCACTATTATTTGCATTATGTTTTCTGTTTGTATATAAATATGTTATTGGCCATTATTGACACACAAAGCACATAATTTGTGCAATTCCTTTCATTTGTGTGTTCAATAAACTTAACGCATTTCTCATTTTTAAACTCGGCTTGTGTCGTCTGTCTTTCACGTGTGCTTTGGACTTGTCCTGAAGAAATGTGCACCTAAACTGGCCCCTGCCCTCTCCAAATTATATAACTACTGCCTCAATGAATATTGTTTTCCAGACTATTGGAAGTCCTCATCCTGTCTTTAAGAACACTGGTGACCCTTCTGACCCTTCTAATTACCACCCTATCAGTCTCTTACCTCTCTTCGGCAAAGTCTTCGAAGCTTTAATCAACGTCGAAGTTGTTAAGCACCTTACATCCCATGATCTGCTCTCCGACAAGCCATATGGTTTCCGCTTTGCCCGTTCTACAGCTGATGTGCCTACGGCCATCACTGAAATTGTTTACCAAGCTCTTCATAATAACGGAGAAGCTCGTTCCGTGGCTCTAGATATCTCCAAAGCATTTAATGCCGGCCTTCTTCGCAAGCTTCAGGGTTATGGAATTTCAAGTCGATTGTTTGACAATACAATCATTCCTGTCAAACCGTGTATTGAAGGTCGTTTTCAACGGATTCTCATCCAGCTCCTATCCCACGAACGCAGGTGTTCCCCCAGGATCTATCATAGGCCCTACTCTGTTCCTTATCTTCATTAACGATCTTCCTGATGTCATAGATTCCCAAGTAGGCATCTACGCGGACGACAATACAATTTACTCCTGTCTCAAAAACAAATCTAGTGTTGTTGGCAAAACTAACCTGGCCGTTCGTCTCGAAAAGGACCTCCAATCGGTCATGGACTGGGGTAGGAATTGGCGGGTTAACCTTAACGCCTCAAAAATAAAACTGCTCTCTATTAATCACCACAAAGAACCATCTCTTCCTCCCATTAGAGTGTCTGACGCTCAACTTCTCGAGAGCTCCTCTTTGCGACTACTCGGCCTCACTGCTGACCTGAGATGGAACAAATAGATTGAGTCAATGGCTTCGTCCACCGCAAGAAATGTTGGCTCCCTGTGCCGCGCCAGGAAAAATTACTCGCCGGAATCGATCCTTCAAATCTACAAATCAACCATTCGTCCTTGCATAGAGTATTGCTGCCATATATGGTCTGGTGCTCCTTATGTTTGTCTCAAGGTTCTTGGTAAGATCCAGAGACGGATATGCAACGTAACTGGCTCTGATTTGGCATCTCGTCCGCAGTCGATCTCTCACAGACGTGCCGTCGCCTCCCTCTGTCTTTTTTAAAAATACTTTCATGGTAACTGTTCCGAAGAACTGCTTTCGCTGGTTCCCAAACTTCATGAATTTAAGTGTTCTACTATGCTGGCATCTTGCTCTCACCCTTTCACTGTCGAAACTGTTAAATGTAGCCGTCTCTTCTACTCCAATAGCTTCATGTCTCGCACCTCTCGCCTGTGGAACTCCCTCCCCTCTTCCTGTTTTCCTGATAGCTATAATCTCTATCTATTCAAATGTAATGTCAATCGACGTCTCCATCTCTTCATCCTTTCCTCTATCACTCCTATTTGCTTTCGCTCCAACTCTCTGTAACCCCTTGCGTGCTAGTGGCTTCCCGCCTTGCTTGGGGTGAAACGCTTAAAAAATATATATATAGAAAGAAACTGTGGCTAGCACTCCTGAAATTGGGAAAACCCAAGACTCGCCATTTCCAGTTCATGGAATATGTCGTCATTTGGGACATATTAGATGAATATATTGAATCTGGAATCCTTAAAATGACTTCTACAGAAACACAGAAGAACCTCCATATTACATGTACGACCCTAACTTTTCCTTCTTTCACTCTGCTTGACTGTGTGTAGATATGATATATTATTCTCTTCATAGGGCACATATAAATATGTATATATCTTAGTGGTTCTCTCTGAGAACAAAGGACATCTTTGTCATTCCTTTTCCTTTCAGTCATTCTGTTCCATTTGTAAACACGATGTAATTATTGGCAAATCAAACAAATAATAATATTTGAAAAATATATTTGACAATATAATCCCAGACTCACTTTTCATATTGAAATGATACATATCAGAAACTAACAAAGAATTTTTGCAAGTCTATTTACATCATTCGGACTGTTATCCTCATCTTCATTGCCATATTCACAACGTTACGGCCGTGATGTTCTTACAATATTACCTTAATGGGGCGGCCTGTTTCTCCTTTGTATTTCTTACCACAGCTGCACGGGATGGCGTACAAACAGTCCTTAGACATGTTCCCCTATATGAGGTTGGGGTGGGGGTTTACTCGGAAGAGTTGTCTGCGAAGTGTTGAACCTAATGTCCTGATGTTATATGGACCAGAGATCCTTTGTATTTTCGCTGATAATCCCTTCACATAGGAAAGGCTGCTGCCATGTACCCAGGGTACATTGTAGGGTATTGCATGATGAATGTTATCTAATTTTAAGACTCTTGGTATGCTCCGCTAAATTCCAACCCCTCCTCACCGTGGTAGGGGCGGTGGCAACGTGTTCCTGTCAGGACTATGCCTTCGGAACCTCGGTTCCTGGTAGGGCCACCCATGGCGGATTGGTCTGACACGGCACGGCTAACGTGGCTCTGGTCATCAAAAGGTCTGGGCTGGACAGCGGGGAAGTGCTCCTGCTGGCCTACAAAATAGTCCAATAGGCGTGTGCAACAAGATCACCTCTGCCAGTCAAACTCCTATCCCAAACTACATGAGAGGTGTGAAAGGCGAATGTTCGGCGCCTTAAAACCGAGCCTCAAAGCGTTTACATGCGGGTTTGGGGACCGCTTGTGAATTCCAAATTCCCATGAAACTCCAATGAATACACCAAATCTGCGAAATACCACTACTACTACGGCGTCCGCGGGAACCAACGCGTTCGCGGGAACCGACGCGCTCGCGGTCCCAGCGCCGCGGGTGACCAATTAGCGAGTTGGACTATTTGGACTATTTGCACGTAAGATGACCCATCACGTGGCCTGTTGGAACATGCGCACGCTGAAACTTGAAGAAACTCAAGCACTCACTGCCCACGCTCTCCACCAGTACAAGGTCGATGTGGCCTGCCTCTCGGAAGTTAGTCTTGCAGACCATGGTCACAAGTCTATCAAAGTACCTCTATCTGACGCTGCCTACCATCTCTATTACAGTGGACCCACGGATGGATCCGGGCGCCAAGCGATCAAGGGAATAACGCTCTCCTTGCCTGGGAACCAGTCTCTCCACGTCTAAATTTTATTCGTTTGCCTGTAACCGACTTGGCAATTTTTTGTGTGTGTAACATAGGTCTGTTGAGTTTTTTTTCCATGTCTGTAAGTTGATTATCGTGAGGTCGGAACGCGAATCCAGTTGTAATTTAATCTTTTTATTTAAAATTTCCAGTTCCACATATTTCCTTACATTGGTGTTGTCATCGTTATGCATCATTGTAACTCTTATTCTATTAGTATCTTTTCTATTTCTACATTGGGATGCCTTGTGGCCCTTTTTCCACATTCAAGACAGTTTTTATATCTAAAGCGGCAATCCTTGTTCCAATGTAGTCCTCCACATCGATAACATGCTGATGGAGGGGGCTTATATTTGCTTCGATATTCGTCATAATTGGTCCTGTATGTTGTACTTATTCTCTTATAAATTTTTCTTTTTTTTTCTGGGGAGGGTGAGAATCTTTTTTTACTGTCGTAAAATTTTAGTTTTCTTTCCGGGGAGGGTGAAGAACGTAGACTTTTGTTTAACTTACGTATATGAGAAACAGCTGATTCTTCAATATCCTTTGCGTCTTTCTTTATCTCTGGCAATCTTCCGATAATTGCTGTAATGTTAGACCCGGTTCATCTTGTAATTTTGCAAGCATTCTTCTGCGCATTTCGCTATCTTTTGTTGAAACTAACCCTTGAACAAAGATGAGACATTTGAAATTGTCCGGGGTTAATTCCGCTAGTTTGAAGTCGTCACAATGTTTATTTACAATTGCGGCAAACGTGGAATAATCCCCATTATCGCCTTTTACCAGGTTAAGGCATTTCTACCTCCTGTGGACGTGTGATGTTTTCGGGCTGAAGAGTTCTTTAAGACATGTCACTGCTTCGTCAAATTTTAATTCGTTCATCTTTTTTGGCAAGATATAATCCACGAACTTTGTATATCCTTCAGTTCCTAATTTTTTAAGCAATAGACGTAGCTTTTTTGCTTCTGTCCAATTTTGACAGTCGATGTTAAAGATATCTTCATGACCTCTGAAGTAATCTCCAAAATTTTTGTCCTCATCAAGAGAATATTTGAAAATCTCTATGGTATTCCATATTGCGTCTTTCGAAAAAGTTGCTTCTTTTTCAATATCTAATTGCTTGTTGCCCGCTATTTTCAATATTAGTTCCTGGAGCTCTATTTGTCTTTCTAATTGCTTTTGCCATTTTTCTTCCATTCTTTTTTGTAGTTGGAATTGTTGATCATTTTGGTATTTTATCAGTTCTACCAAAATATTTTAAAAATCTTCCATGATAACTCAATTTTACGTATTTTGACTCCTCGTAACTGTTTGTCGCTAATTTGTTGTGGACGACGAGGGGAGATTCTTCTATTTCTTCTTCTTGTGTGAGTTCGAATCTTTGTCGCCAATTTGTTTGTTGGACGACGAGGGAAGATTTTTCTTTTGTTGATTTTTTCTTTTCCGTGTGGATTCGAATCTTCATCGCCAATTTGTTGTGGATTCCGAGATGAAATTAGGTCTCCAATGAATGACAAACGCAGGAATGAAATATAACAAATAAATGTATTTACACAATAATACAATGGGTAATACTGTTAGTAAATCCAGAAACGTGGTTAGTAGCAATAATAATAATATATATATACAGTCTGGTAAATCCAGTCTCGAAGTAGGACTTCTTTAGAGTCTACATGCTTGTAACTGTGACTTCTACAAGCGTTTACCTCACACTATTACTCTACCTCCAACTCAATGACAATCTCAATCTCTCTACTCTGACTGACTCTGGGTATTTAACGGCAGCAGTCTAAGTACATACTGGTCGAGTCCACTTGTATGAAAAAGGGGTGGACACAATAACATGGTCAGAACAATTCTTCTCTATGGTTGTGAGACCTGGCCACTGCGCAGAGAGGATCTTCATAAGCTTGAGGTCTTCGATCACTACTGCCTCCGCCGTATCCTGCGCGTTCGCCTCCTCGACCGGATCCCCAACTCGTCCATCCGCGCCAGATGCAACATTCTGGGCCTGGAAGAAACTCTGCTTAACAGGAGACTCCGGTGGTTCGGCCACGTGCTGCGACGGCCTGGTGATGAGTTCGTCCGTAAACTGGTGGCGCCAAACGCACCCACTGGTTGGTGGAAGCGCCGAAGTGGTCAACTAAAGACGTGGCTCGCAACGATCAAAGCAGATATGGAGCTCATGTCCGGTCCTCGCGTTTTCGGGGTCCGACGCTGGAATTGCGAATGGCTCGATCATGCCGTCGATTCTGCTGCCGATCGACGGGGTGGATGGCCTTGACGTGCGATGTGGTTAATTCAATTGGTGTCGGCTCAACCCACCCCGGGTGAATGCCGTTACAAAAGACAAGACTCTTGATATCAAAGCTGATAATATTCTCATATTGAGTAATGTAAAATCATCCTGAAGTCTGTTATATAATGACTGAGATGTAACAAAATATTCAAATACCCTGATAAGAATATCAAAATTATAATGTTTTTTGTATCAATCCTTTGTGGTGACATAACATTAATATGCTCTTTTAAAAATTTTTATTATCCATTTTTAAGCTACTAAAATAACAAATTGCTTCATTGATTTGTGACCAGTGCTGAAACATTGATATTCGACTTTTTGAAAGAGAAGAAAATTGTTGTATATATACCAGCATGGTAACATTCAAATCCCATATCGTGATTAGCCTCTTGGCTTGCGATTGGGTATGTGGAAAAACCAGCTTCTCCTGTGCTCAGTCGGATGGACAGGCCATGCAAGAGACTCGACATCTGGTTCAGTTCTGAACTTAAGCTGGTGAAGAATTGCTTGGAAATTCTGAGTAAGGTCATAGCTGAGATTAATCTGTGGCTGCAAAGGAATATTTTCTTTAAGGGGAGGGGCCAAGGTGTGCATTACATATACTGACTCCCTCATCCATTACCATCTTTCATTTCTTCCACTCCTGTCCTCCAACCTAGATGATATAGTGAGATATTGTTTTGTCTCCTCTGGGGCGGCAGAGCTCTTATGGTGCATTGTAAGGTCTTTTACTTCCATCTATCTGAGGGTGGTCTTGGAATGACTAGCATAGAGAACCGTCAAAATAATTTGTGTGTGCATTTCCTTGATAAGATGTGTACACATGACGAGGAGAATAGTACCTTCTGGAAGGAAGATGCCAAAACTATGTACTTGATGGAGGGGGAGGTCAACCATTTACCCTGAGAAAAGTGATCCTGCAACCATGAAATCTATCATGCTCTGAAGGGTCTTGAGACAGGCATTAATCGGGTCTTAATTAGGTGGGCTGTTCCGGCAAGATATATTCTTTAATGAGAATCCGCAATATTGCGGTTTTAGCTTCTAGTAAGGCCCAAAAATGCCGATTTTTAAAAATTCTTTTGCATACTCATTTTATTAATGATTCTTATGTCGCTGCTGTGTCCTTTGACAAATTCTGGTGTACGAAAACCGGCTTGCTCGATGTGTCTGCATTTCAATTTTTTCCTCTCAATAGAATCCTCATAAAATAGATATCAAATTGTGTGGAATTTCTTGCTTAATCCATGTATAAAGAATTATTTCTGTCGCTTAAGTAATGAGAATGTGATGCTCGACTGTGCCCTCCCTCGTGTTAATTGATTTGGTGGAATTTTCATGCGGCCCAAAACTGAGGGATCACTGATATTTCATTTTTTTTTAACTTTTTTCCAGTAAATGAAATCTCTTCAAAATTCTACATACATGTCTACAAGGATTTTTCATTTCGTTTAATAGAACTAAGTTCATCGAAGTTTGCATTTTTAGCCCCTAGTAGTAATACAAGGCCCCAAAAGGCCGATTTCCAAAATTTTTTCTTCATACTCATTTTATTATTGATTCTTATGTAGTTTGATGCGTAGAAAAAGTAAAAAACAATTGCAATCCATTTTGTGCTAGATATATGACTTAAATAGGCATCGAAGATTGCGGTTTTAGACCCTAGTAGAAATACAAGCCTCAAAAATGACATTTTCCAAATTTTTTCTATTCATACTCATTTCATTATTTATTCTTATATAGTTTAATTCGTAGAAGAAGAAAAAAAAAACAATTGCAATCCTTTTCGTACAAGATATATGGATTGAATCAGACATCGAAGATATTCGGTTTTAGCCTCTAGTAGTAATACAAGCCTCAAAAATGCCGATTTCCAAACTTTTTTTTATTCATACTCATATCATTATTGATTCTTATGTAGTTTGATGCGTAGAAAAAAAGAACTATTGCAATCCTTTTTTGTGCAAGATATATGCCTTAAATCAGACATCGAAGATTGCGTTTTTAGTCCCTTGTAGTAATCCTAGCCTCAAAATGACGATTTCTATAATTTTTTATTCATACTCATTTCATTATTGATTGTTATATAGTTTGCTTCGTAGAAAAAGAAAAAACAAGTTCAGTCCTTTTAGTGCAAGATATTTGATTTAATCACACATTAAATCACACATTTTTAGCCCCTCGTATTAATACAAGGCCCCAAAATGCCGATTTCATAAAACTTTTATGCTTAGTCATTTTATTATTGATCTCTTATGTAGTTTGATGCGTAGAAAAAGAAAAAACAATTGCAATCCTTTTCGTGCAAGATATATGCCTTAAATCAAACACTGAAGATGGCGGTTTAAGCCTCTAGTAGTAATACAAGGCCCAAAAATGCCGATTTCCTAAATTTGTTATCAATGCTCTTTTTATCATTGATTCTTATGTATTTTGATGTGTAGAAAAGGAAAAAAACAATTGCAATCCTTTTCATGCAAGATATATGCCTTAAATAAGATACCGAAGATTGCGTTTTTAGCCCCTAGTAGTAATACAAGCCTCAAAAATGCCGATTTAAAATTTTTCTTTTGCATACTCATTTTATTAATGATTCTAATGTAGTTTGAGGCGTAGAACAAGAAAAAAATCAATTGCAATCCTTTTTCAGCATGATATGTGCCTTAAATCAATTATCGAAGATTGCGGTTTTACCCCCTAGTAGTAAGACAAGTCTGAAAAATGTTGATTTTCAAAATTATTTTTGCTTACTCATTTTATTATTGATTCTTTTGTAGTTTGATGCGTAGAAAAAGAAAAAAAATCAATTGCAATCGTTTTTCAGCATGGCATATGCCCTAAATCAAATATCGAAAATTGCGGTTCTAGCTCCTAGTAGTAATATAATGCACAAAGATCCCGATTTTGAAAATTATTTTTGCATTTTTCGACTTGTATAAAAAAGCAGTTGATAGACTCAAGGAAATCAATTTCAACCTACGCTCTTGTAACACTAATAGAAAGGAGCTTCAATCAATTATGGCAAAGGAAAAACACCATCTCTCAACATGAACATAAAAGATATTAGGATATAACCATTGTCCTAACGATAATACGATAACAGTGACAAAGATCACAATAAACAGATATGTGAGGACTAGGAGGCAGATATTAGCCCAGTCAGCCCGGGTTTATGATATTAGGTTGGTGCAAAAATAATATCGTTTTCTCATATATGTTACATTTATATATGATTTCTGAATTAATTCATTGATATATATAGCCATGTTATATATCATTTTGAAGCGCGTTTTTCGCTTTATCGAATCGTGTTATTCGTTACCGTTCTCAATCTCTTCATTCATTTTTTTTGCAGGCTTTTCGACAGCATGGACAAAATTCAAATCCGCACGATTTTCTTGTTCCAGTTCAAACTAGGCCGAAAAGCTGCCGAGACAGCTCGTGATATCAATGATGCGTTTGGCCCAGGAACCACTAATGAACGTGTGGCACAACGGTGGTTCAAGAAATTTCGCAATGGTGACAAGAGCCTCGAAGATGAAGACGGTCGCGGCCGGCCGACTGCGGTTGATAACGAACATTTGAAAGCCTTAATTGAAGCCGATCCTCGCAAAACCACACGAGAAGTTGCTGTTGAATCGAGGTCGACCACTCAACAGTCGTTCGCCATTTAAAGCAAATAGGGAAGTCAAAAAAGTTGGATAAATGGGTGAACGATAATCAAAAAAATCGTCAAAAAACGACATTATTTTTGCACCAACCTAATACATTATCATTATATGAGGAATTTCCCAAGAATATATTTGTAACATGGTCTACATTATCCAACATGTCTTTCTCAAGTCAAGCTATTAATACAGAGCAAGCCTTAAAGCTTTATAGACTTTGCAACTTTGCAACCACAGTTTATGGTCTCGTCGTTATGTTCGCTAAATGAAAAGTGGCTCCTTCAAAAACAAAATCCAATGTATATAGTCTTTGAAGCATTGTCTATAATTTTGAAATCCTTTTCAAATATTATGATTGAAAATGTGTGCATTATGGTGGATGCACAGGTTGTACTATCATAGTTACTTAGTGATGCACCTACAACCAAAATCCTACTTGTTAGAAACCGGCTTAAGTATATGCAAGCCATCAAAAATCGAATTGCGAAAATTGAAAAAAGGATAAAATTTAAATACATACCTGGTTTCACGAGGAGTTAACCTTGACCAGTTTGTGACTAAATTGGAGTTTTGGAAACATGGTCCGTCGAGGCTAACAAAATACTCTTTTTACTGGCCTAGTAACAGTCTACTAACAAGATTGATTCACCCACAATAATAAACACACAGAGATTCTTTACATTTACAAAACTATATAATGCAACAGCCATGGTGCTTGAATCATACATAAATGCAGAACACGAGCCAGACTGGGAAATCATAAGCTGGATGCAAAGTTATATCTCATCAAGTCAGTGCAGGAAGAAGTGTTTGAAAGAGAATTAATGTATTTGAGGAATCCTCATTAAGGTGAAATCCCAAAGTTGGTGGAAAAACTTTAAACATCATTTTGGATAAGGATGGGATACTAAGAGTAAATGGCAGGATATCGAATATTGACAGGTTCGAACTGGAAATAAAATATCCCATATTATAGGCTAAATATCATTACGTGACCAGATTAATTACTGAAGATGCTCATCATTGGTGTAAACACTTGGGAGTTGGTGTAACCATTACAAAGAGTATCTGGATATTGGATAACTCAAGCAAGATAGGTAGGCAAGTCGGTGCTATCTGGATGTTATGTCTGCAAACGCTACAACAGTCTGGCATTTAGATATCCCAGGTTTACCATCCTAAATACAGAATGAATTAAAAAAAAACCCGTTTCAACATACATGAGTAAATTACACTGGCCACATATTAGTAGAAAAAAGAAAAGGCAACAAAGATGTATTTTTTGATATTTACGTGTTTGAATGTACGAGCTGTACATATGGAAATTATACCAGATATGGACATTATGTCATTCATTCAACCCTTTACACGTTTTATCAATCATTAAAATCCATGTTGTGCTAATTAAGAACTGAGCAGAGTCCCAAAATTACATTTGTAAACAAAAGTGTTCGCGCAGCTGGCATAATGAAAGGAGGCAGGTCTGTGGAGAGATACAGTCTAAAACACTCCATTGGAATTGTCCCATAACCATGATGCAAAGGAACCTCCAGAAGATGCATCACAACAATAAAGAAAGTCCCACGTCAGGCCTAAAAGAAAAAATAAAATAATACAAACTCTGATTTTGTTTACTATTGATATTACCAAAATAAAATAAAGTAATTAATATTCTCTGTACTAACAGAATAGTATGGCCAGAATAATGCCAAGGAATCCTAGAGCAGTTTGCTCGCAAGGTTCCTCATCTTTTTATACTAATCTTACTTATATCTAAATATTTAATGCAGTTCTCATTGTGAAATGAACATCACACTAATAAAGAGATTCACTGTGAACTCTGGTGACTTAATTATTGGACTTTACATGTTGATTAAATGGTTGCATATGAAAGTGCATTTAACTAGGCATGTTTTCTTCCTTGTTGGGGATATATGTGAAATAAGATATTATATGACTATTTGCCCTTGGCAGCTGCTGATTGGCGCACTTTTCTACCTTTTTTGAACTCATTTTATTACTTCCGAATGACCACATACTGAACGGGTGATAACCACACCGTTATCACCACAGAGTCCGTAGATGGTGAGAACATCAACTCACCCTCAGCAGATGAGTTTGGTCGCAGACACCATTAAGCTTACAAAGAATACAAAAACGGGTGAATGAAAGTGTGCATATAGATATATATTCCTTTTTTACACATATGTGTACAGACTTCCAATGAAAGATTGCAAGTTCTTTGTTAATTTAGTTTAAGTATTATATATGCCTGTGTGCAGTCAAGTAAGTCTAGGTTGTTTGTATTTTTACATATAATTAACAATATATTTTATTGCCTTAGAAAAGTAAATAGAAAATATACAAAAGGAGGGAATGAAGGCGTGTGTATAGAGGTATTCTTCAATATCTGCCTCAAAGGAGAAACAGGCCGCCCCATTAAGGTAAGACTGCAAGAACATCGTAAAACAGTAAGACAAGGGAAAATAGAAAAATCAGGCGTAGCTGATCACATATGGAAGAAAGATCACCGCCACCTGTGGGATGAAGATGAAATAATAGACAGAGAGCAAAACTGGAAAATACGAAACTTAAAGGATCAGCCACAAAAATCTCCTGAGCACGTGGAACTCGAACTATCTACTCCGGTGGGCGAAATAAAGAATTCGGTTTGAAATTCAATCAGCTGAAGAAGACCGGAGCGTACAACGGCTGAAACGTTGTGAATATGGCAATAAAGATGAGGATAACAGTCCGAATAATGTAAATAGGGGTATTTGCAAAGTAGTATTAAAGATTTTGAGACACTTACATTTTACAAAAATAAAACAAACAAAAAAAAAAACAAAACAAAAAAAAAAACAGGTAAATAAATAATAAATAAATAAAATAAAAAAATAAAATAAATGCCATTAGTATGCAGGCGGCTCCAGGGAGTTAAAGTGAAAAAAGAAAACTGAGAATACGGAGGATTGATGAAAGAACAGAAGATAAACGGGATTCAAGAAGATAGAAGATGGTGACTGACGATAGATTTAAATATTTGAAGATTGTAGCTACCAGGGAAGCAAAGGAACAGAAGAAAGTTCCACAGGTGGGAAGTACGAGAAAAGAAACTGTTCTCATTCCACTCTTCATTTCTAGGGATATCATGTCTAGTTCTTATTTTAGTGCTGTTAACTTAGTGTTCACCCCATTCAAACTGTTGTTTGCTGTAACAAAAGAGAAGCTATGGTTATTGCACTCACGCATGACAAACAGCAACAGGAAACATTTCAATATTTTACAAAGAATTCTTAGAAAAGAAATAAATTCCTGTGAGTGGTAATTCTATCGATGAAAATCTCTTGTCGATGAAAGATGGCAGAAGAGAATATACAGATTCTTTCAAACTGACAACAGAAGCTCAAATAACGGATGTTTACAGAAAATTATCTCTCAATGCACAGCCCAACGAAAAGTGAAGCAGATGAGCAACAGCATCAGAAGAGCACATCGAATGTGCCCCTGTCAGCACGTCATCAGTCTTCTTTGTAACCGCCTTTTAAAACCTGCTAATAAATGACCCATCTAATCCTTACTATTCGATTAGAAATCATAATTTTAACTTTGTAACGGTCTGACTAATCACTAACAAACTCTAAACAGGCCATGTTCAAAATAAAGAGGTGCAATAACCAGTTAACCGTAGGTATCTCCATGAGATCGCTAAAAAAAGCGCATAGTCTGATGAAAAAGACGCCAAACTTGACGAAAAGAAAATTTTATCGCCAAAATGTTTATGTTACTATTAAGAGGAAAGAACAAAGTAATTTTTAATTATTTAAAAAAAAAAAAATTCTATCTTTATTAGAACGTTCTAACTTTCGATTGAAAAACCTTGTTTCTCGTCATCACCGGAACTTCTAGTAAATAACATGGCGAATTTTTTGTGCAATTTTCTTATGACACACATTAATTTTTAAAATCTTGCAAAAATAGAAATAATTGTCAGATTTTAATGAAACTTTCAGAAACTATTCAGAAATGATGGAAATTATTATAAATATGTTATTTTTTTCAAAAGTCATTATAAAAATATATTTTTTATACATATATTACCACCCCCATAAATGAATTAAAGAAAACTCTAAAAATTTATGGTCGAAGCACGCAAGTCATTATATTAGTTAAAAACACAAGGCTTTGAGGAAAGTAAATCATGTTTTGTTTTTTAAAAATCCGCCCTCGTAAACCTAACATCAGCTCTAAATTGTAACATAAAAACCCAATAAAACAAAGATACTATTTAATTTTAAATGCTTTTAGTTGCTTTTAAACTATATCTTTAAAAAAATTAACCCCAGACCCCGGAAGCGGCGGGTATATTTTGACACGTCGAGGTTAAATTCAAAATAATTACATAACAATAATAAAACTTTGAGATTTTGGTTGGCTGATTTAAAAAGTCTTAAGAATAAATAAACCTTTGAAACAAATATGAATTTTCATCATTCTAAAATCCTATGAACAAACGATATTTAATAAACAGTTTTGCACAGTACACGCAAAAGATACGTAACTATTAATTTAAATCTTCAACTACACTCGTCTATCTTTCAGATTCTAACTGTAAGAGAATAAATTTAACTTAAATCTACACAAAAGACATATTAAAATATTTTTATTTAATTAATAAATGAGATTTTTCATCAGAAATTGAAATGAGGATTAATATGTTCCTCGAAGAAGTTAATCAGACTCATAGTTTTTGGTTTCAATTCCAAAGAGTCAACACTTCAAGTTCAATTATTAGGCAAGAATTTGTAAGGCGGCTATAATTGTTCAGTGGTAAGATCTCTACCCACGAAATCTATGACTGTAGGTTCGTGTCAGATTCGCGGCTATGTTACATTTTTTTTTACAACAGACCATGCCATCAAACATTAGGTGTCGGAATATGGTAAGTCAATAAAAATCTATAAGGTAGCGGTATGTCTGAGAAAAAAATGGACTTGCTGTTACATGTTCAATTCTGGCAAGCAACCCATACTAATGTTTAGTTGTACGGGAAATCAATTATTCCTGTGCGTCCGTTGGAGATCTTATCGGCGTTGGATTTGCCATTATTGGCAAATCCGATGCTGGCAACTCTCCACCCCTAATCGATGTACTAAAACTCGCAAGAAAAACAGGGTACAGCTTTTCTTTGGCCCGTTTTCAGCCCAATCCGTTTCTTTACCGGCGGTGATTCTTCAGAGTCCCTCATTAGCAGCACGACCTTAGTGCTGTTAATGTAATTTTCTTTTCTTTAATTTGCAATACAACAAAACTCAAGAAAAACGGACCAAGAAACCAAACAAAATTCAACAAAGTTTGGCTATGCCAAAAAACAAGTCACACGTAAAAACGAAAAAAAAAAAAAAATAAGAAAAAGAAAATAAGACAAAACAAAAAATTCAAGTCTTGCTTAAAAAAGCTAAAAACTAAAGTGAGGTTGGGGGGGTGTAAAAATTAGAATTTGATTAAAAAATTAAAAAGTAAGTCAAATAGAAAAAAAATGGTATGCGGCTTGAAGCGGAAAACAGAAAAAAAAAGATGGAAGGGGTTAAAAGTTCAAACAAGTAACAAAAATTTTAAAAATCACACTTGGCTTGAATTCGCTAATAGCCACACGTAAAAACTATTCTGGACGGGAGGTTCTTTGCTGGTTCATGTTATTTTCTTTGTTACGCTGATTAGCTCTTTGAAGTACCACCTAAGAAGGAATATTAGAGTCGACCGATAAAAGATTTGTGTCGGAATATGGTAAATGGTGAGTGAAAATTATTTTAGTTTCAACAATTATTATACAATGTATTTTAAATGATTATGAATATTTAAACCGTTCGATATTTTATGTTTCAACAATATATAGTGCACAAATTAAGTTTTCAAATTGCATTAATTTATCAGTTATCTGATTTGTAGCACATCTTTCGTTTTTAAACAATTTACTTGTATATGGAAAATAAGTTTTTGTTAATACATAGTTTAAAACTGAATAGATGTGAACTTTCTTATTGGTGGTGATACGCATTAAAATTGTCATGTTGGTAAAATGCGAAAACTAACCTACGAGATACAACGAAAAATTTACGATTGTAATTTACATTCGCACACCTTACATCTCAAATATGTTAACCCATAAAACTGCAAAGATTGAAAATTACTTCACTAGTTAAAATACTTTTTTATTAAAATTTAATCATCGCGTACAGCCAGAGCTGTGACTAGGCTCCCCGAAAACCAGAATGTACATACAGTTAATTTATAAAGTCTTTTCTAAAATGTAATTGTAGTGATATGCAAATTAGTATAATTTGCATATGAGCAGGTAGCTCATATGATAAACGGACACCAACTAGAACAGAGGTCGAATGCTTACTTAGCAAGGAAGGAACCCGGACGAAGCTTTGCCGAAGGGCAAGGTTTCGTTCGGGGAGGTAGACAGGGCCTGAACCCGTCATGGCGGGTTCAAAGGCTATATTTTTGGCCGAGCCTACGGGCTCGGGGAGACCCACATTAAACCGGATTTGTGCCACATTCGGTCCTCGTGGGTGGATTGATAAATACCGAATGCTTACTTAGCAAGATACAAGACACAACAATGGCGTCGCCGATAGGATACTCTCTGGTCCTTGAAGACCCAGAATACGTAGATATGTGGATTCGTTGCTTTGCTCCTAATGCAAGATGTAAAAAGTTCAAAGACAACAAAAACAGAGGAGGGGAAAATGAAATCACCGACTTGTTTATGGCTACCGCTGGTTGTGAAGCGATTATGAAGGTTGCTACAATGGTTTACCCTCGAGAACTAGAAGAAATGACTTTCGAAGAAATAAGTCAGGTTATTAAGGGAAACATGAGGCCAAAGAAAAGACTGGTGATTGCAGAAAGGACCAAGTTTATGGCAATGAAGCAGGAAGTGGATGAACCGATAGTAAAATATTTACACCGGTTAAGAAGTGAGAGTAAATACTGTGAATTCGAAAAACTAGGAACAGGAGAGCAGACAACGGAAGAAGAATTAATCCAACTAAGATTAATTGAAGGTATGCATAATTCAGCGCATAGATATAAGTTAATGGAATAGTTACAACTTACAAACATGCCTTTGAATATGTGTATAGAATTGTAGCATAAATAAGTCTGTTGCTCTCCCAACAGTCACTTGTACAAATCACAATATCGCTGGTTCAATATCACCGTTCTCGCCTTCTTCACACGTCACTACGTATAGTCAACGTTTTTTTTTCTCCCCTTTTTCATGGCTCCAGCACTCTTTTATCAGGCCAACACCGCGCTTCCCAGCCAATCAGCTTTCTTCGCTGTTATTCTCGGTTGCACAGGCAAATTGCCTCCTCCAGTTCTACCAATCAGCACACGACTTGCTATTGGTGGAAGCATTCCAAACTGTACAAAAAACCCCCATTCTTGCACATACTGCTAGAATGGCTGGACGGGGGAGTTCTTCGAGTGACGTTGCCTGAACTTTTTCTGACTGCTGTTTTGCTGCCCGTTTGCTCTTTTTAATATTGTCCCTTGGTTTTTCAACCACTAGATGAAGCAGGGGTCTTTACCTCAACGCTTCACCAGGGGTGTGATCAAGTTGCTGCGTAAGGACAAGAACGGTGGGGATGGGTTAGGGAACTTTCGCCCTTTAACGATGTTAAATACTGACTTAAAGATTTTGGCGAAGATCTTAGCCAACCGTTTGCAGATTGTCCTGTCTCGTCTGATTGGCCCCGAACAGACTTGTGCTGTGAAGGGCAGGACTATTCAGGATAACCTTCATATGGTACGCTTGATCTTAGAACAAGTCGACAGTGAAGCCGCGCTAATTAATTTAGATCAGTCCAAGGCCTTCGATAGGGTTGACCATCGCTTTCTGGAGGCTGTCCTTTCGGCGGCCGGTTTCGGAGCCGACTTTCGCTCCTGGATCCGACTTTTGTATGCGACCTCCGGTGCGCTGGTGGAAGTGAATGGGGTAAGATCGAAGCCTTTCGTATTGTCTCGCTCCATTCGTCAAAGTTGTCCGCTCTCGCCTTTGCTTTACGTTCTTGCGTTGGAACCATTCCTTCGCAAGTTATAGGCGAATCCGGTCCTGCGCGGAATTTCCCTGCCTGGGGCTTCCACCCCAGCCAGGTATTCTGCCTATGCTGACGACGTTTCGGTTCTTGTGTCGAGCAGAGCCGAGATTGACGAAGTCAGCAAAGAGATCAGTGGGTATGAGATGGTGACAGGGGCCAAGATCAACCGCGATAAGTCTGTTGGCTTGCGGTTGGGTGCGTGGAAGGGAGTTTCTCTGTCCGGACCTTTCCTCTGGACGGATGGGCCGATCAAGATTCTCGGCGTCTGGTTCGGTCCTGATCTCCAGTTGGAAATGAATTGGTCGGAGGTACAAGGGAAGGCCGAGGTCGCGGTTAATCTGTGGTCTCGGAGGGGACTTTTCCTGAAGGGAAGGGCGGAAGTATGTGTTTCTCACATATATCCAATTCTCCTGTACCAACTCTCTGTGCTTCCACTCCCGTATGCCAAACTAATTTTATTAGTTCGGACCTTGTTCTCTTTCTTGTTGAGAGACAAGGCCCCTATGGTATCTCACGAGATCTGTTGCCTTCATCCCTCGGAGGGCGGTCTGGGTATGCCTAGCATTGAGATTCGTCAATATATGCTTCGCATCACCTTTCTAGACCGAATGTGTCGCGGGTCGAATGAGGAGGGTGCCTTTTGGAAAGGGTGCCTTTCCCGTCCCTGAGAAGTGTGCACTTGTGCGAAGAAGAGGCCGGCCGTACACCACGAGCCGAGTGCTCCTTCTATCGTGAATATCGTCGCGCTCTGAAGCTCCTCTTGCGGGCTTCGGATGGCCTCTCCAACGCCCAGGCGTTGTCTCGCAAGGCATTGTATCAAGTGTTAGTTAGGGGGGCCGTACAAGATGATCTAATTGGCGAGCTCGGTCTTACGAAGCTGGAGGCTCGCTCGATATGGCCTTGGGCGCCTGGGTTGAAATGCCTCAATAACGATGAGGCATCACTCACCTGGCTGGTGATTCGTGAAGCCCTCTGGGTCGGCAAGAGACTTTGTTCAGCAGGCTTGGAGAAATATCCAAACTGTCGTCGCTGTACTGGGGAAGTCGAGACCATTAGTCACGCCTTTTTTCAGTGCAAGGCGGTAGTGCCGTTGTGCAATTTTGTTGAAGGCCTCATGGTGCGCATGTTGCGGGGAAAGTTTTTTGTCCTTGAAGCTAGCTCTGTTTGTAGCAATGTGGTGCCGCAATTGACGAAGGCTGAACACTATGTGTTCTGTTGCTTACTAGGTGTTATGAGAGTCGTGATTTGGACGACGCGTCAGAAGGGATTCTATGAGTGCGAGAAGTTCACTTCTTCCCAACTGATCTTGTACTTTAAGCATCAGCTTAAAGTCAAGATTAGGACGGAAAGGCGGCGGCTCACCTCATCTGAATTCAGCAAAAGGTGGGTGATTCTTGCGCGTTTGTGCCGTGTAAAAGGGGCTGACTTGGAGTGGCATTTTGATGCCGGTTAGGCATCAGGATATTGTTTTCCTGGGTTGAACATGGGCAACCCTTCCCGAGATTAATTTAGTGTAGGTCTGTTTTATTTTTGATTTTTAGTTTTTTCTTCTTTTCTGTAAACTTAGCTAGGGTGTGTTTGCTCATTGGCCCCTTTTATTTCTGTCCCACCTTTTTTTTTCTTACTTTAGTTTAATCCCCCATCCCCTCCCTCGTTTAGGTGGTCAGTATGTCAGTTCTCTGGTAGATGCGGGGCGCCTTTCGTTTCGCGTGTGTGTTTTTTCGTATTTGTTGTTGTGTATGAATGTGTGTGTGCCTGTGTGAATGCCTTGGAAGAATGAGTGTTACCTTTATTTTTCATAAGCCCCGCGTCGATTTTCGTCCGGTTAACCGATATTTCTGCCACATATAAGGTTTGTGGGGGGTTTTATTACTAACAGTCTTTTTGTTTAGTTTCTTGTAAATATATTATGTCTTATTGTATATACTCATTGGGGATCTTTTAAAAATATTGTTATTTTTATGCCCTCCCCCCCACAGACAATGTTTGTACATAAGGGGACTAGTTAGGATTTTCATTGAGACAAAGAAGTATTTTGGTGGATGTAGTAAGAAAGGTATGGTTAAATGTGTTGTTTTGGTGATAGGAATATTGTTTAGTATGATAGGGTCAGTGGTTGTGGCTAGCTAAGTTTTACTTTAAGACAAGTGATGACCGTCCTTTTCCCCATCCCCCTTTTTGGCCTTGTGCCACATTTGTTGTAATTACAGCAATAAATATTAGAATGGCTGGACGGGAGAGTAATGCCATTTTCACGAAGCAAACTTGATGTTACGTGCTGCCCGTTAAGGTAAGACCCTTATTCTCCTATACACCAGATGCAAGCCACTCTGGCTCGCTTGCTTCTACGGGACTGTTCACCACAAGAATTTATACAACAGCAGGAATTAATACATACCTACAACCAAAATAAAAATAAATCCTACGAAGAAATAATGGCTGAAACATATACGGTACAAACAAAAAGAAAAAATTGTGCGTACTGTGGAAAAATTCATGAAATGAAAAAAGAAAAATGCCCAGCCTTTGGAAAAACATGTTCAAAGTGTTTAAAAAAAATCACTTCAAAGAAGTATGTGGAAAGAGTAGAGGATGAAAATAGACAGATTTTTAATGTAAAAAAGGATAATATACAAAATACTGGATCTATGAACGGAGATACAAAAATAAAAGTGAAAATCAACGACTGTATTGTCGAAATGCAAATCGACACAGGTAGTGAGGTCACGATAGTACCCAGAAATTTGTGAGAAAAAATGGGAAAACGGTTTAAAAAAAAAACCAACGTACAGTTACGTCAGTTTGATGGCTCGATTATAGCAATTATGGGTTACTTTGAAGGTTCAATAGAACTAAAAGAAAAATATGAAATAGTACCCATTACAGTTACAAATTGCCGAAAAACGCATGGACTACTGGGGAATGACTTGTTAAAAATAAATTCAACGAAGTTGATTAATGAGATAGAAATGGAAAAAACAGGAAAATTAAAAAATTATGAAGCTAGCCTGAAATTAAAAGAAAATGTTTCCCCCTCCTACTACGAAGCGAGAAAAATACCAGTGCATTTATTACCGTTGGTAATAGATAAATTGCGAAAGCTAATAAAGGAAGACTTATTAGAACCTGCCCCTCCAGGAGGAAGTAAATGGGCATCACCCATTGTGGTACTGAAAAAAAAAGATGGTGACTTGAGAATTTGTGGAGATTATAAAATAGGGGTGAACCATAAAGTTTGTGCTGACTCGTACCCTATTCCGAATGTGGAAGTAGCTTTACATAAACTTGCTGGAATGAAAGTATTTTCGAAGAGAGACCTAAAATCAGCTTACCACCAAATACCGATAAATTAAAATTTTAAAGAAGTGACGACCATAAACACACCTATAGGCCTGTTAAGGTGGAAAAGAATGCCGTATGGCATAAAAACGGCAAGTGCAATTTTTCAAAAAGCTATTGAAAAAGTAATAGGAAATGTTGAAAATACCATCTGTTATCAAGACGATATATGTGTTGGAGATTTAAATGAAGATGATTTAAAGAAAAAAAACTGAAAATATACTGAACCGGCTAAGAGATGCTGGTATGACAATAAATACAAAAAATTGTGTAACCAACAGTAATGAAATATCATTTTTGGGTTACTCAATATAAAAGGAAGAGATCTCTCCAGATAAAGTACTAATAGAAAAAATTCTAAAAGTTGCTACACCGAAAAATAAAAGAGTTGGAGTCCTTCTTAGGTTTGGTAAATTTTTATAGAAAATATGTACCAAAATATAATGAGTTGACAGAACCATTTGCTAAGTTAAGAAAAAAAATGTGGAATTCATTTGGTTAGAACACACCAACAGAAAGCCTTTGAAAACTTAAAACAGATTCTGGCAAAAAAGCCAATAGTACAAATTTTTGACCCTAAGAAGGACATAACTCTAACTACTGACGCTAGTGAGCAGTCCATATCTGGTATTTTTTCACAAGATGGCCATCCCATAATGTACTTATCGAGGAGATTAACAACGACTGAACACAATTATTCGAATATAGAAAGGGAGGCACTAGCCATAGTGTGGACAACGGATAGAGCAAGACAGTTCTTGATGGGAAAAAATTCTTGTTGAAAAGTGATCACAGACCACTGGAATTTATTTTCAACCCAAGAAAGGAGCTACCGAAAGTTACAACGTCCAGAATATTACGTTGGACGATTAGACTGATGGCGTTCGACTTTGACATTGAATATGTTAAAGGGAATACGATACCGCACGTTGATGCCTTATCTAGATTGAGGTTTTATAGAGAGAAGGACAAAAACGACGAGGAATTTGAAGACACATTCTTGCACCTTGTAGAAACCGATGTAATATCTGTAGATAAAATGGCTACTGAAACTACAAATGACCCAGTGTTAAATAGAATAATGTCGAGGATGAAACAGAATCGCTGTGGAAATTGTTCAATGGCTGAAAGACCATTCAAAGAAATCAGATATAAAATGACTATAGAAAACGGGATAATATGTAATGGAGACTTGGTAGTTCCCCCAGAAACACAGAGGAGACAGGTTATAAAAAGTGTACACGATGACGTACATTGTGGAGTGGCAGCTATGCAAAGAAGATTAAAATTGGAAGCCTGGTGGCCGGGGTACTCAAGAGACGTAGAAGACTACGTAAAAAGATGCAAAAAATGCACAGAACTCAGGAATTTTAAGCAAAAGAAAATACATGTATGGCCCCGAGAAGTAGAACCATGGAGCAGAGTACACATGGACCATGCCTATGTCAATGGGATAGGACTATTATTAATATTAGTAGACGCATATTCAGGTTGGCCTGAAGTGGTGAGAGTACCTGATAAAAAAGTACCACCGTAAAAAAATATTAAGAGTAATATTTTCGAGGAATGGGACACCGAGACCATTGGTGACTGATAAAGCATCAGAATTTGTGGATGCTGATTTGCATGAATGGCTAAGAAAAATAGGATGCAGACCTTACAAGACCCCTCCCTACCACCCTCAAAGTAATGGGACAGCGGAAAGGATGGTTCAGACGGTAAAGCATGCTTGCAACAGAAGGAGGAAATCGATGCTTTCCTACCAAGACTATTATTAAGTTACAGAACAATTCCACATGCAGGCAGGCCGGAAAGTCCATCTGCCTTAATGGGCAGACAATTAAGGTCCCCTTTGACTATGTCATATGTCACAAATCAAAAGATGTGGTACAAAAGAAATAGGAATATGCAACCCGAGTCAGCCGAATTTATTATGCAGAAAGGACATAATACTGCAATATTAAATAAAGAAAATGGGAACAGTGTTCTAGCTCATGCTGACCAAATAAGATCCCAAGGAGAAGAATCGGATGAGGAAATGCCTTCAGAGATGCCCATTATTGACGTAACAGAAGAGTTAATGCAGAATGAAACTGCGGAGGAAGAAGTAGAGAGGGATGAGTTAGAAGAGGAAGAAGTAGAATGGGACAAGTTAGAAGAGAAAGACCAGAGTATGCAGGAGGAACAGTTCGATTATAGGGAAAGACGTGATAGATCTAGATCTCCAAGGGAAAGGAGAGAGATAAAGGAAGATATTCAGGAGGGCACAAGAAGAAGTACAAGAAGTACTCGCGGCATAAGGCCCCTCCGTTATAGGGAGATGTAGTGATATGCAAATTAATATAATTTGCATATGAGCAGGTAGCTCATATGATAAACGGACACCAACTAGAACAGAGGTCGAATGCTTACTTAGCAAGATACACGACACAACAGTAATATTCAAAGTTCTTTCTCCCTACACCACAAAATCTCTCGCCAATGTATTACGTCTTTCATTTTGAGCCCAAACATTTCATTTCATATAGAAGGTAGGCATATAAAGAATATATATATTAAACTCTTGTTCTGATAAAGAAAATTCTTGTGAACTAAATTGGTCAGATACCTAAAAGTCATCAAGTTATCTTCAGTACTGTGGGTGTGAGGAAGTCAACCCCTTCCAATTATTAAACAAAGTGGAAGCAGGCTAAGTTTTAGTCCATTCTTTCACTACCTGAAACATATCGCACCATAGATTTTCAATTTTCAAATTCCTTTTTACAAAAATCATTTAATGTGTGTTCAGTCTTACAGTTTATCAAAACCAACATGTTTGCTATTGCGCTGAAAGTTTCAACATTTCTTTTACTTTTGTTAATGTGTCAGAACAACTACACAACATTTCAGTAGTAAGCTTTTCTTAACTTTAGTATTTTCTATTTATATATTTTTCATAATCTAAGCAAAACATGGGACAAATTCATCTTGAAATAGATTCTTCATAATTTTAAATTCTGACACGCATCCACATATTCGATTAAAATCAAATCTTTGAAACTTATTGGTCAGGAGGATTTTTAAAAAAATTCCAGTCTATAATTAGGAGAAGAAATCTATTTTCTTGGATCATACACCGTTCTATTTAATTCTAGATATTTTCGTGATGCTCTTTATCCTTCTATCTAGAATTTGATTTATTTGGAAAATATCTAAGAACTATGCAGACTGGAGTATTTATTTCGGATGAAACCAGGAAAGTAAAGTAATCTATTTTTACCTTTATTTATTTATTTATTTATTTTTTACCTTTATTTGATTAATTATTAATTAAATATGTTGATATGAAAGAATGTTCATTTTACATAGACTGAAATTCATATGCTGAAACTTACCAACATTGGTTGGTTAACATGAATTTCAAGGAGAAAACATTGACTTTGATAATAAAATCTGACCGTACCAATATTTGTTCACCTGATTTAAAGTATCAAAAGTTCATTTCAGCTAATAAAGATTTTTTGTTGTTGTTTCATTTCCCACGATAACAAAATTCTATTAAAAATAATTTTATAGAACTTTTTCTGAAATAAAAATCCGAAAATGAAAGGAAAAGAAAAATTAAATAATGAAACAGTCATATTGGTAATAAGTCATGATCGCCTAAACGTGTATCGCGCATGGCATATAACTGAATCGGAGAGTCGAGCTCAAATTCCCAGTTGAATCCATTACATTCACTTACGTGCTAACACCCTTGCGAAAGGTAGGAATCCTCCTCTTCTTTCCAAGTTATGGGGAAATAGCAGTACAGACCGGGTTCTATAGCCTTGGATGGCATCTGATCTACTGCGAGAAAAAATCTGCCTCATCAGTCATGTATTGATAGGTACATGATCGCCTAAACGTGTATCATGCATGGCACATAACTGACTGGCGTGTTTATTAAGAAGATCGAGATCAGCAATATGTATCAGGTAATCTGGAGTTGAAATTATCTGGATACCAACAAGGTCTTTGAACCCAGTCAAGTTGTCTGGCGGAAGGCAGGTAACAACTGTTTCCATTAAATAACCCTTGCGTGATTAGATGGATAAGTTTCAATGCTTTTTTAAATTGTAAAAGTTAAAGGAGGTTTAATTTCGCTACTCAAATGTACGTGATGTGATGCCAGTCATCAAGGATAAGTTATTCTTAGGCTTACACAGTAAACAAAGTTCCGAGATATTTGATGCCCAAACTTAAAGCATGTCAGAAACGTATATTTAAAACAATAAGTTTAAATACGTTAGTTTTTTGTTTGTATTTTTAAAACATCAGTTGAACATCAAGAAAACGAAAACAAATTTGAAATGAATTAAACATTTATGATGTGAAAAATTGAAATAGCAATCAAATATTTTTTTTATCTCCTTTAAATGTGCAATTATAATGACTTTAAAAACATTTCAGATCCATTATTGCATAGGGAGCTTAGCTTATTTCTGAATACGGAGATGCCAGTTCAGGATCTCTAAAACCAGACATAGTTCAGATACAATAGATACTTTGGAGTTGTGCATTCTTCAAAAAGATAATAAATGGAGTTGTGGCCCAATTTGGACTCTAATGAGATTATTTCCTTTTTTACAAATTATTTAAGATCTTTTATTATGCTTCATTTTTACCTACTTGCAAAAATTACAATCGAAATAAAAGTTATCAGCAAGGATTTTATTTAATTGTTGGGTATAAAACTTTTCTAATTTTTAATCATATTCAGAGATGAGAGATTAAAAGAAAGTCTTAAAAATGAGTTATCTGTCTACACTGATTTTGCAAGATAAAATTATTTCCCACTTTAGAAAAAGAAGTTCGGACCTGAAAAAGGAATATTTTTGAAAATATAAATTGATACATTATTTTCAGACATAATCCTTGGAATCTGTCGGAAGAAGGGATGGTGTTTACATGTGATAATTTTTTATGTGTTTTTTTTTCTTTTCTTTTTTAAGTCTCTTTCTTTTTTTTTTTTATTCCGTAATATCTTCCCTGTCATACCAAAGGGTATTTTTTGAGGGGTAGAACTCTACAACTCCATATGTCTAGTGTCCCTGTCTGAACTTTGAAATTCTGTTTACTAATTATTTATTTTATTTTGTATTTTTAAAAATGTTTCTCTGTTTAGGATTGGGTTTCCAGTCCCGTCTAAAGTCTTTTCATTCTCTTTTACTCCGGGTAGCCCCTTGAGGTATTATCATCTTGCTTCGGGTGAAGTGATTAAAAAATTCTAAAATTAATACAAAATAGAATGTATGATTTATAAGTGATAGCCTTTTCTTTAAGACTTTGTTTTTTTGTTTTTAGTGAGTGATTTCAGATATTGTACATTCAGACCTTCCTCTAATGCCTATCACATTTGATAATGTACTAAAAAATTTAAAGTAGGGCCCTTTATTTGAACCCAAATGATATATAACATTCTTTCTTTAATTTCTGATCTCTTTTCTAGGAATCTTCAAAATTAAATCCTATCTTTCTCCCCAATGCTATGTTGATCGAATTCTTTTATCATTTCTGGTGTCTTTTCCAGGGGATTTTGGTACTTATAACCATTAAGTCTTTCTCATGATGCCAGATGCCACTCACAGAATATAGTTGAGCATTAACTCGCTTTACATCTTAGTCTTAGCACTTACACCCTTCAGTAATTCTCTTCTTCGAATTGCTCTTAAGCCGTCTATAAAAATCCATTACAAGTCATAAATGAAGCAATTATTTTAAATTTCTTCAGAAGCCATTAAAGTAACTTTGCTAGCACAATTCTTG
Organism: Acanthosepion lycidas; assembly: GCA_963932145.1. Lineage (NCBI taxonomy): Eukaryota > Metazoa > Mollusca > Cephalopoda > Sepiida > Sepiidae > Acanthosepion > Acanthosepion lycidas. The sequence goes on along the minus strand of OZ010593.1, from coordinate 470,635 downwards.
GCAAACCTGTGATGATGTTTTCTGGTAGAAACAAAGATTCATTATAGCTATGGATTTGTGACATTAACATCTATGGAATATGAAAAAGAACATTTGGGGAAAAAACATTACTTTTAGAGTCTCAGTGGTCGATAGTTGTTTTCTGCACTGTCTACAGCCCATCTAACCAAGTGGCTCCTTTTTATTTGGAATTTTTCATAAATATGCAAATCAGTAGATGCCATTTATGTTTCAAACTTTCAGCTCAAACATTATGTTTAGGAATGTTATCTTTTATTCATTATTAATTTTTGATAGCTATCTGTCTTCTGATGTTACTTTTCACCACAGCTACTCCAATCGACAGTAATCTATACAGATTAGAAATAAGAAATAGACTCCAGGTGAGATTGAACTTACAACCTTTTTACTTCAGGAAATCTATGTACAGCAGCTGCTCTACAGATTAAGCTACTGGAACTTTTGTGTTTGGCAGAAGATCCAGTTTAACCATTAAACATTTTCCATTTTCCCCTTGGATGCTTGATGCCATATTTGATTATTTTTACCACTATTATTATTAATATTAGTGTGGTGGTAATATTGATTTATTTTTTATTAGATAAAATATTGTCAACCAATATTAATTTTTGATTAGTATTGTTTAGTATTGTTGAGAAAACGCTTGCAATCCCCAAAACGAACAGACTGGTCAGGTCGACGAGAGAGAAAAAAAGCAATAGCACTTGAGTTGCGAAATATATTGCCACATTTCCGTGATGAATAACTGTCTAATAATATGGAAGGTAAATTTAGGAATAAAAAAAAGACATTTCCTTCCTTTTTATGCAACTTCAGGGAAATTAATTGTTGACAATACTTCATTTGATAAAAAAGCAAATTCTCTTCCAGTTATATTCCTCAATATACTTTTGCAAAGAATATTGTTTTGTGCTATAAAAATTGCAAAAAACATTCAGTTGACATTTGTTTTTGGTGTTGAATGAAAAGAAAACTGAATCATAAACCATGTGGTACTTAATGGAGCTTAAAAAACCAGGGTACATGTACACTGATATTTCTGAAGAAATGTTAGCTGCCTTCATTGATATTTATGAAATGGCTTAATCTTCCATAAATAATTGAAAGAAAGAACTGAATTTATTTGAATTATTGTTTTTTTTTAGCTAATTGTTCACCTAATACAAGGCTAAAGAGCTACTCAAGGTAGAGGGTTACTGTTTGAAGTTGGGGCATGGAAGAAGAGGAGGTAAAAATGGTTAACTCCTTATATAGCTCCAGTAAGTACCTGACCCTTCATGTTATCCTCTACCTTTAAAAGAACCAGGTCAGGTTGAAAATGGAGTCCTGTTGTTATATTTTGGAGTTGTTTGGTTTTCACTTTCTAGTCTTGATAGAGTTCAAAAGTGTGTCTGAGTCTTTGTGGGTGACAAATTATTCTCCACCCAACAAATATCTCTCTCACAGGTGACAAGTGGCAAGCCTCTTACTGCTCTTCTATGGAAAGTGCTCCCATTAACTGTATTACTTGCTGCCGCCAGGTCTAAGCCTGATGATTAGGACTCACCATGTCACTCACATTGCAGCAAACCAAGCACATTCCCTCTGTATTCCATTGGTGAGAAGGAAATTATACTAAAATAGCTTCTTGCCACAAACCACTACTCTGTAGAACTGACTCCCAGGAGGATGTTTCCCCGATCACTACAATGTTAACCTGTTCATATATAGTCTACTATTATCTTCCCCTCGTATTTGTATAAACTACTACTTAACAGTCTTCTATCTCGACTGGACACTCAGGTTTTTTTTATTGTAAAAAAATAAGTGTGATTTATGAGGATATTTATGAAAGATAACTGTTAACTCTAGGCTTCAGTTGTTAAAGATGTGAGAGTCCGTGTTTTTGCCAAGCATCGACTGGCAGGTGTCCATTCAGGTGTCCATTATTTTGGCTTTAGGGAATATCTTGTATTACTTTTTTTCTTGTTCCTGTGTTGCCATTTCTTGTTCATTCCTAATGAACCAGAGTGTGGTATTCTGAACATGTGCCCATTTCCTCTGTAACATGTTTTCTTCTACTAATCTCCTAGTCCTGGATATGATGATAAACTATATCGGCCAGCAATGCCTCTGACTAGAAGGTTTTCAGGAGTGTAGAACCACCTCTTAACTGCACCTGTAAGGAACCCAGCTATGGGCAAATAGTGAACTTCTCACAATTTCTTGAATCAAAGTGTATTCCAAAATATAACTTCAACAAAACTGCAAGGTGCGATTGATAAATTGTCGCCTAAATTATACAAAAATGAAAATAACATTGTAACTTCATTTTAACACATATTTACCAAAATTACATAATATCTTGAAATACTAAAGAGTAAATTTATTCAATAAAATCCCCATTGGCTTCGACCATGGCCTCCAGATGCCTTCAAAATCTCCTGCATCTCTTCTGGGTGGTCTCCTTGTTTAAGTTGGTGAATACTGCCATAATCTTTGCCTTCAGTTCATTTTTGGTGTTCCAAGGAGTTTTGTCGGGCTCTCACTCGGCTGCACTTCCACACATAATATTCAAGAGGGTTGCATTTTGGGGCGGGGATCAGTGGTCAGATGTAAGAGGTGATATGGTTACAGAATTTGTCTAACAACTACGACTGGGTTTTCAATCTTCAAAAATTTAAATGCTATTGAGGTGAAATGAGTAAAAAAAAAAAAATTAAATTCCTGGATGAAGGTATTTATTGGTGTTTTATAGTAGTTGGCTTCATGCCAGACAAAAAACAAAACAAAACAAAACAATGTTTTTATCAAAAAAAGTTGTTTTCTCTTTGTTTTACATTGATGTTTATTTGGTCCAGTCAAAACTCAGGATAGCCAAACAATTTTCAAGCAGATTTGCCAGTCCCCATGGCAGTGGCGTAGCTAGAGTAAACGTCACCCGGGGCGGTCCGCTCAAATATCACCCCAATGACCCCAATTCACCCTATGCTGAATGGTGAGCTGTAGCTAAATTTTCATACATGCTCTACCTCTACTTTACTCTACTGACCGGTACGTTACTGTTTACATGTATGATCCAAGACAAAATCCAATACCACAAAATAATCAGTTCAAATCAAAAGATTTTTAAAATGCAACTGTTCACTTTTAGAACTAAACACAAAACACGGCAATACACAAAAGAATGACATTCGATACTATGGTCTTAGAATGAATGTTTTCTTGTTTTCATTGTGGCAAACTGGTCAATGACATCGTCAAAATCTGTTTGTCTTGTAAGCTCGTTTTCAATGGACAGCCAGATCCGACAGTCTCGACTGGCTCATGGTTGACGTAATTTTCTGTTGCTAATTTTCCGGTGTCCAATTTTCCGTTGCATCATTTTCTGGGTACCATTTAATTATCAATGATGTTTGAAAATATTTTTCTTGACCAAAATGTTCTATTCAATTTTTAAGCATTTTTCGGAATATTGTAAATCAACTGCATTCTTTTAAAGGTTACCTAGAGAACTTATGCAAAGTTTATTTTTTTGTTTTTCTTTATACAAGTAAAATAAATATACATCGCATTTTGATGTTATTATGATTTTAGTTTTAGTGATAATTAAAAAAAACAAAAATATTTATCATTAATACCAATAATGGAAAATTAAGTTAAAAATTTAAAAGGATCGTTTTTGGAATCGGAAAATAGGCACAAATTTTTCCGATACTGTTTCCGATACCCCAAAAAGTTCCGATTTTTCCGATTCTCGATTCCGATTAATCGTCCCAACACTAGTAGATATATTCAAAAGTATATCGCTCACTCAATGGAAAATTGTATCTCAGCGAATTGATACACAGGCAAGACTGAAATTGTTGCACTTTTGGCTTCGTATTTCGCTTTGTTGTTATAATGATGCATAGTTAAAACACCATATCACCCGATAAAATGTTACAACAATGTCTCTTGTTATTAACCAAGATTGTAGCAACTGAAACACATGAAAGCTGAAAACATTGCTATTTTTCCTACTCACAAATTTCCCGACAATTTATTATAAAATTTCTGACGGGAGGGGGGACAAAACTAGGCCCGCCCCTTCGTTAGCTACGCCACTGCCCCATGGACATCTTTTAGGTGGGAATGTTCACAACTGGCCAGTGTTGTATTCATTGTAGGCACTTGCTTCATGGACATCCAGCTGGCACGCAGAATGAATTGGAAAGCGATCTAATTGCAACAAAGCATAAAACAGTGTTATGTGTCTCATTTTATCAAAGTTATTTGTGTGATTTTCCTTTTTGTGGATTCTATAAGCTTTCCTCTCTACATTGTATATGAAGGATACTAATGTAAAAGTCAGAAGAGAATCTGTTTTATTTTTCTTATTTCTTCTGGATATGTAAGGCATTGTTTACTAAGAATTGCTTGACCTGAACAAGACTAGTATTACCAAAGGTCGTGTAAAATTATAGCTGATTTAGATGCCAAAGTTCAATTGATCGTTGCACTGTTAACGGATTGTATAAAGACTGCTGCATTTGAGTTGAGGCATGTTAAACTTACCAGACTGGGCATACTCTGATTAGTAGCAGCTTCTGTGCAGAAAATTTTCAAATATCAGAGGTTTTGAAATTCTAACCATTTTGAAAAATTTTAATGCAGACTACTACATGAATCACAAAGGAATCTGATTTGTTTACACATGTTGTCAGTTATTGAAGAAAAATGTTTGATCATATTAATTTTTCTTTTTTGAGAAGGAAAAAAAATATCTGTAGGAAAAGTTTGAAAACTTTAATATCCCCTAAATAATTGAGAGCATGAAAGTTGGCCTTTTGCTATTAATTGGATCAAATAAATCTTGTGATTATTAGACAAGACTATTTTCATACCATTTTTTTTGTCGACTGATTCATGAAAATCACGACAAAAAGCATCAGTGTAATTTGAGAATTTGTTCATATAATATATAAGGTCTCTCTTGGGGAGCAGTCATTAGTTTCTGAGAAGTATTTTTAATCTGAGGAACTTGAATCACTGCATGGTGGGGGTGAATTGCAACATACACTGCTTTGAATATACGCTCTTTAGCGCTAGAGGGCGTCGTCAATAATGTTCGGATTTGGATCATTGGGCAGTTTCGGGTCTTTCAAACATCATACTGACCTCACCAAGCCGACCCCCATCAGAGCTGATCGGACTGATAGGCCCTCTAAAAAAATGCTTCTAGACACTAACTTCTATACCCCGTTATCACGCATTTGATTGGAGGTTGATCAATATAGCCAATCACAATGTTGTGAACTCTATTTAAGTTGTATACGGGGAATTTTACTTTTTTTTTTTTTTTTTTTTTCATTTTTGAGTGAACGCCTTTTCATCGGATACTTAGAAGGTAATTATGTTTTCCGTTTTTACCCACTTCCCATCAAGTTTCATTTCACCAGCTAATGATTACTATTTACAGAGATAATAAGAAAAATTCGGCCATAAAAAAAACTCGTTTATATACGATTAAAAATAAAATGAATAAATAAATTACAGTGAATTAAAACCGAGAGTGCTTATAAATGTCATAATAAAACGTTTAAAACATGTTGACGAGTAAACCCCCCCCCAAAAAAAAAAACCCCTTTATTATAAAAGTTAAACTTATATTTCAGATCGTTAGAAATTTAATATATATATATAAAAAAAAAAAACGAAACGGGAAGAGTGGTAAAAAAAAAATAATATTGGTGAGAAAGTCGTGATTAATCATGCTTTGCATAAAGTCAAATAGGGAGAAAGAAAAAGAAAAACGGAAAATAAGGTCAAATGGAAGTCAAAGCTCAGGAGATTTCTTGAACGGCACGATATTATGCAATTATTCTTGATGCAGGATATCGGGATAATAGTAGTTAAGCAAAATAATTCTTCAACATTTACGCAAAAAGAAAATAACATGATGAAATAATAATAATAAGTAAAATAACTTATGTTAATTGGGTAAATAAAGAGCCGAACTGTTATCGCGAGAACTGTAAAATAATAATAATAATAATAATAATAATAATAAATAATAAAATAAAGAAAAAATTAAATAAGTAGAATAAAATATAGAGTGAAACGAAAACACTTTCCTTCCTCCTTTCCTTAGTTTGAATTTGAAGGTTCGTATGTTTACAATGGCTGACTAACGAAAAAAAAAAAAACAAAAAAAAAAAAAAAACACGTTTTCCATTACGTATTAACAAACCGATTACGGCATTTATAATTAGTTAAAAGTTGTGGCATATATTTACACTATTTACATTTAATATACAATGAGATTTACAAAGTTACACTATGCGTAAAATTTACATTAGGCTTTCCCCCAGTTTGCACGTCCAGGCACTTAGGTCTATTTACTCGTCTTAGCCATAACCATTTTTAGCTGTTCTTTCTGCTGTCTCAGTAATGGTTTGGATAGCCTTTCGTTTTTTCCCACTATCCCAATATCTGTTAAGGCGCTGACTAGTGATTTTGCCACAAAACCCCTTGTGCCTACTTCAATTTGTTTGCAGTTTGCTTCCATCCATTGTTCCTACAATTTTCTAGCAATTCATCGTATTTTAGTTTTTTCCTTTCGCTGGCTTCTTGTACATTATCCTCATAACAGACTGTTAGTTGCCACATGATAATTTTCTTTTTAGTTTATTTGAAAAGAGGACTAGGTATGGACGCAATCGGGTCTTGGAAATGTGATCGAGGAAATTTAGCCTTTTACTTAAATCCACTCTAAGTTCCTAGTCTGTTGCACATGATAAACAATTGGGTGCGGTCATTTTCTTTAATAAAATTTATGATGTTCATGTTTGGATACGGTTTGTTTGTACGGGTGGCTGTACTAACGACTTCTGCTATTTCTTTTAGTATTTGATCATGGCGCCATCTATACCTACCATCAGCGAGGGCTGATTTGCAGTTACTAAGTATAAAGAACCTATCTGACGGCATAGGGGGCATGAGGGCGATTCTGATTTAGTCCATAATTGTAGGTTAACGGGGGGGGTGCATGGTAGAGAAGGTTAAACAGATCGTATCAAAAAGTTCCTTACGCCATAGATCTGACCATCCGACTTTCCTAGGTATCATTGTCTCCCATTTTGTCCATGAACCTTGTTGTTTAAACCCGATCATCTTTGCTACTCTCATTTCCTCTTCTTCCCCTGGGAGAATTTCGTCCAGTAAGACTAAGAGTTGGTGTTTTTCCTTACCTACAGCTTTGTCGATTCTAACAATAGGAAAGAAACCCAGCCCTGCGCGACCCATGGCGACAGTGCCCAGCACCGCTTTTTCACGAAGACGCTCTTCTGCCACTTTCAACTCCTTTACAGCGTTCCATTTCCTCCCAGTGTAAACCTCAATATTTGCTCCTGCTACTTTTGGCTCCTTGGAGAACTTGTATTGTATTAGGTTGGTGCAAAAATAATTTCGTTTTCTAACATATGTTACTATGTGAGAAAACGAAATTATTTTTGCACCAACCTAATATTATTGTTCGCACCTTCGCCACTTTGTATTCTTCTACAAGGCTTTTAAAGGGGTGTTGAAGAATGTTGGAATTACCGTAAAGGGCAGCGCTACTTAGACACTTTGGTAGACCTAGCCATCTCCGTAAACGGGAGTTGATCTTTTTTTTTCTATAAGTTCTACGGTAGAGGTAGTGAACTCAGAGATGGACAAAGGCCACAATATACCCTAACCCTAACACAGTATCTACCTTAAATCATTTTTTTTTCTTTGCAGAGGATTTACTTAACTAAACCTGTTAATGTTTGGGGATAAAGAATTTTTCGTTTCACTTAATTTTGACATTTTTTTTATGAATCAGTCATTGTTATTATGGGATATAGCAGATGTAAAGCTGTCAAATTTTACTGAGTCATTCTAAATTTTATGAAATCACTGACTGGATTTTGATCCTGAAGCAAATAAAACAAATCAATGTACTAGTTTAATTAAACTATTTAAAATCCTGTTTGAAAGATAAATTTTTTTTGATTATACTCAAAAGAATTTGAAGGCAACACCAAAAGTTGACATTTGAGATAACCTTCACCATATTACAATAACAGATATGTTTTTTTCATTCACCTAATCATTTCAGCCAATTAATTCATATCATGGCAAATATTGTCTTTATTAGTATTGTCTCAATCTGCTCTTTCTCCTCAATATATGTCATCTGTTAGTGCTGTCAAATTAAGTTAACAAAGCAATATAATTGCAGATGCAGAGGTTCCAATGAGAGTGACAGTCTCAGTGCCTAGACCTGACAGTGCTTTTTTTTTCCCCCAGTGTTGTCTTTGGGCTGTTTTTTGATCTGTCATTTGACATTTATTCAGCACTATTTGCTTGCTTCACCTCTTTTTAGACCTTCACACAGTCACAGCCTCTAGTGAAATTGATAACTTGGATCATACTCTCTCCTACTGACATTCATATTTAGTTACTCTATGTCACTCATGTAGATATCTTTGAAACAAAGATGGGCCTGACTTTGGTTTCTCTTGCTTGATTCCATTGAATTCCATGTAGAGCACATGGCCCAAAGCAGGATGAAGAGATTGCCTATTACAAACTGCATTTTTGCCACTATACTTTTTATTTTACTATTGTTTGTCAAATGCAAGTCCCAAGAGCCACTCAATGAAAAGGCTTAATCAAGTTGTTAGAATGATTTACAAGGAAGAAACTAAAGATGCATATTACGAAGATATGTATTACAGATAAGAGTTAAGCCTTAATTTTAAGAAGTTAAGAGGTTTGTTATCAGCAAAGCATCCACTCAGGAGCCCCTTCCATAATGCAAATTCTGGGGACGAAGCTGTTACGAATGGAATATAGAGAGAGGATGTTGATTCAGTGTGCATGAATTGACTCCTCTTCATTGCCTTCATATTCCATTGGTTAGGAAGAAGTTCCATAATTTTGAGGTAGAAGGCATTGAGATGCCACTTTTGTCTAAATTAAAATTTCCATGCCTTGTGTCTGTGAAGCAGTGTGGCTGTGCAAATTGTAGCCTTTTTGAAAGGGCATCATAAGTTTTTATCTGATACACTGATGAAAGATAAAAATATAAAGCAGTATTAAATATTGTTACAATCATCGGTTTGTTTTAGACTTTTAAAAAATCCTTAGATTTTAATTTTTTTTTTTTTTTTGCTATTTTTGATTGTGGACAAGATATTTAAGATGTGGGAATTATGGATAAACAAAAGCTGTTTGCTGTAGATAGAAAAAATCTTAGATCATTTATTTCAAGAATTTTTTTCTTCCATTATACAGATGAAAAGACCAATATTATAAATGCTTGTAAAAACCAATGCATGTTAATATGCTTGCAACCATGGTTGCTGCTGTTGCCAAGAGTTGTTTCAATTCACTCTCTCCTCCAAGTCATTCTTTATACCTTCTTCCATTTTCTCAAGCCAAATTTACATTTCTCAGTTTTTAGAAAATGCTGTACTGGTTTCTCTGCCAACAAACAATATTTCAGAGGTCAAATCAGGAACATTTCTTTGATATAAAAAAGTGGTGTCTTATTTCCTTTGGAGACATATCAAGCTTCAGTTAGATTCTAATGAACTGATAAGGAAACAAAAAAAATATAAACAATTTTATTACAGATATTTTCCAAACTTTTAAACCAAATTTTAAATGGGTATGTATACATTGAGGAGTTACTAAGAAACCCGAAGCATGGTGTACTCATGAAAATTGGCTTGGATTGAGGAATTGGATATCTGAGTTTAAATTCAAGTTCATTACATCCATTTACATGCTAATACTCTTGGGAAAAGTATGAATCCATCTCTACTGCAAGCTATGGTAAAAAGCAGAACAGTTTGGATCCTATGGTCTTGATTGGCAACATGTCTAGGAGAAGCAAAACTCTAAATTTAACCCAGTCTGGATAGGGTTGGGCTCCATGTTGTTTACCCAGGAAACACCACTGCTGTTGTGACTGCAGTAGATGTGGTACTCCTATGACCCTAAGAGGTTACAGGACTCATGATCCTAAAAATATCTACATGGTTTTAAAATTGTTCATTTGAAAATGATTTGAATTAGGATTTTATTCTTATGAGGGGGATGCTGAAATGGTTTCAGCCTGAACCATTTCCCAAAATATGACCAAATTTTTATTTTTGTAGGGATTAATAACTTTTTACTACTCCATCATATCTTTATTTTTTGTTTCTTTTACTTGATATTCTGATTACTCTTTCTTATAAATTAATTATTCTTACAGATACCACTATTAATAATGTTTTTGTCATTTAATGGTCATTTCAAAGAGAATAAAACACTAATTATAGGGAAAACAGGCAGGTAATATTTTTTGTTTACCTTGAAAAATAACTTTCAATAACAACCAATTTTCTCTGACATTTGCTCATTTTTTGTCAGGTGTTTGAAAATAAAAAAAAAACTTTCTTCTGCATTTTTCTTCTGGTAAGAGGCCAAGTGTAAATATGTTCCTGTGTAACATATTGCTGTATTGTTCCTTTCAGTTGGTTATTTGGTTTGATTTATAAAAACAAACAAAAGAAATAAAACAATGAAAGAAAGCTGAATTGGTATAAAAGCCAAAGAAAATCTTCAAATGGCTTTTATTCAGAGGCTAAAATAAATGTAACGAAATTCACATACATGTTTCCTGTAGATACATATTCAAATACTCCTGTGAATATTGTCTGCGTTTCTTAGCATTAGTGGCTACGATTGTAGGGATAGGCAAATTTTTTACAGTAAATGCACAGCTATAAGTTCACTGACACCACTCTGATTTCTACGAGTGTTGAGTATACACTGGCTGACTCTGGACTAGTTGGCACCAACAGCCATCTGACCGTGGCTCTGGCCAGCAAGCATGTGCTGTGTATTGGGTGCTGAGCTGATCTATATTAGTAGCAAATTGACCAAGCTGGGAATTGTATATGACTCTTTCTCTTCGTGTGTGTCATGGTTGGAATGTTTCTATGTGTTTGTACATTTACCCTTCAGCATTCTATCCTCAGTTGGGCTCTGTTTCTGCAGTGTTTCATGATGCCATAAGTAAAAGAACTGTCGTTGCTGCCTCTGTGTAATTGTAGATTGGTATGTGCATGAAGTATGCTGGATGGTCAGCAAGTTGTATTTTATGTATTTTAAAATCTTATATGAATTTCAGCATTCCAACACAAAAGTTCAATTGACCCCGTTCCCGTATTTATTGACCTACTTCTGACTACCAGTCACTTACTGATCCATTGAATAGTCCCATCAACCCCCAGGGGCTGATATTGGCCACAATTTAGTGATCTAGCAGTAATCAAGTCTAGAAGTTTATTTCCAAGCTGTCATTGATGCCTGCCATGATGAAAACACCAGGAATGGGTTCAGATTTATATTACTCAATCATGATATAAAATTGCAAATGTTGCTAGAGTTTTTAGAAATGTCTCTTAATTGTTGTTTATACATTGTGAAAAAATACTATTTACATTATTTGGACTATTGTCCTCATCTTTGTTGCCATATTTATCACAGCGTTTTGGCCGTTGTATGCTGAAATTTCAAACTGAACCCTTTATTTCACTCTCTGGGATAGACTGTTCTAGTTCCATGTGCCATGTTTAATGGATGCCAGTTATCTCCTGTTAATTCCCCTCTCCAAATTCTCCACTGCCTTAACCAGGTATTGAACTTTGGGTCCTGTCACTGGATTTAACTAATGCCTTTATCCACTGTGCCATGTCTCCTTGAGGACATCTGTTTATGAATTTCTGGGTATTATAAACCTAATGTTTTCAGCAATCATTTTTTACCAGATCTCATATTGCAATTTTCATGATTGCTTTTCTCTGGCACTCCTTATAACTGGTTTTCATATTGTATTCATTTCTATGCCTGTGCGGCTTGGGAGATTTTTTTGGCCTAGCATATGTGTTGATTCCTTAAGTTTGCGAATTTTTCAATGATGTTCTGTGATCTCAACCTGATCCCAAAGAGGACAGTGATCTCCCTTCTCTCTCCATATGTGGCCAGCCATACCTGATTTTGGTGTTCATGAAGCCTTACCCTTTATATTTCTTTCCACCGCTGCACAGGATGGCATACACACAGACTTTAGTCATGTTCTCCTCTATTGGGGGGGGGGGATTGGGGCTTATTCGGAAGAGATATCTGCGAAGTGTCATCCAGCTTTTGAAGATTGTCCTGATGTTATATGGATTACTGACTTTTTGTATTTTCTCTGATAACCCCTTTACATAAGGCAGGCAGACTGTTTTCTGAGTGTTGTTGTCGTCGTCCTCTTGTTGTACCTGCTTATCCCAGTTCATGAAAAAATGCCAAGCCAAAAAACTATTCTTTGATTTAATTTATATTATCTTCAGTCTCTAGAGTGTCATCATATTCTGGATTTGTATTCCATATATGTCACAAGTTGGTTAAGATTCTGCAGCCAGAGATTCTATGAAATTATTAAATTTTCCCAAGTTTCCTGTCTTTGTTTAAGGCAATTTACTATAAATCCTTCAAAATTTGCACCCATGTCTAAATGAGAGGGCATTTATATTTAAAAAAAACCCAACTATTTTGGAGTCTTCATGAGAAACAAATTATTTTGTATTTCTTATAAACCATTTCCCAAATTTTCTTGACGTGTTATCTGCATCATGGGCCAAAGTTGGAAACTAATAAACAACAAAGGAAAATACAATGGAAAATGAGTGAAATTGATGTGAAAAAAATTTCAAGACAGCCATTTCTAGGGATTAATGAACACATTAATTTGATGAATTCTCAAATTGTGTTATTTATTAACACTTGTAGCCTAAAATGTTTTTACCTCCATTACACTGGAAATTTAAACATAGGGTCATATTGTTCTCAATGGGAAGTAAATTCTGTTAGACATTGCTAATTGCTGCTTCTTACCATATTATTATACCTATTTTGAAAGTTACTGTTTTTGATGTCCATGTATTTATTTCCCTTAGACCATAATTTTATTCTTCTAAATTGCTATTATTTGATATTGAATTAAATCAAGAATTTATTGGAATTCTGGAAATTTATTATGATTTGAAAATATCAGGTTTATTTGTGAAATATAGATCAATTACAAAGATACAAAAACCTAAACACATTTTCAATCAAGTGGAATTTAAGTGTTTTCAACATTTATGTCATTGTCACCAAATGGAAACTGGCTACATAATTATTTCTGTTTGTGATGTGGGTAGGTGCAATATATTAATTTCAGCATTTTCACAGATTTCTCCAATATCTACACAATCTTTCCCTGCATCTAAGCCTGATTCTCCTCATACCAAGCAAAACTGTATGGCTTGTAAAAAATTATATATTATATATCTTTATATCATTATAAACAATTATAGCAGTGCTGTCATTCATAGAGTTCAAATTAACTTGTAGATAAGAAGAGATGTTGTTAGCTAAAATGACATTGTGAAGTACTACAGATGAAAGCAAGATCCATGAAAATGTGCTGTTAATATGAAATAAGTCTGAGGTATGTAACAAATTAAAAGTATTGTTGAATCAGTGCAAAAAAAAAAAAAAAAAAAAAAAAAAAAACCCTTGAAGATTAATCAAGTAGATTTTCAATTTAATGGCTCATGTTCTAGTCTAACAGACCATTACTACTCTGAAGTTTGGTGAATTTGGGCCATACTAAATACATCATACTTGCAGTTTTGTTCCAGACTAAGCTAAACTGTAAATCTCAACAATAAAACCATGATTGTATTGTTTTGAATGATCTCCTAAACATTGATTTTATGAAGTCAGTGATCTTTCCAATGAAAGAAATTCAAATTTTCTAATAGGGTATTGTCTATCCATTACCAATATTTCATTATACTGATTTCCCAATAATGATATCAAATTATCTCTTAATAATTTGTGCTCTTTTAAATACCAAGTGTCTGCAATTGGCTAGTTTGATGATGCCATCAATTTTCAAGGAAAGACTAAATGAAAGCAAATAATATTCCAGAAGTAATAATAATAAAACGTTTAATCTGAACAACTTGATCAGTTTAGGTTTCCCTTGTTTTAAGGAAAACAATTTATTATGGAGTAATTCTGAAAATCTTACAAAATCTTTGACTTGCAAACATAAAAAAAGGATATGATTGACATTCAAATAAGTAGCAAAATACTTTCTCATATTTCAAAAGAGATGCAGACTAATTGTTCTTTAAATGTTTTTCTTTAACCAAAACAATAAGACCAACCATATTCCAAAGAAGAGTGATTCATCATGGAGAACTTAGACTGCATACATAATTGACAATCTTTATTTAAAAAGAAAATAATTATACCTGAAATAGATGATAGAATTTAATGAATGTGTTGGTAAAATGCCATGCTAATAATTGAAAGTTCTTTTTAACCTAAATAGAATTTACATCTTCACATGATTTCTAAAGCTTGAGATTTTAAATTTAGACTTACCTTTAATGTTTGCAGCAGCTTCCATCATGTAAATTTTGCGACAAACCTTTATTAACTTTGTTGATACAGAGGGTATGAGCAGAATGACTGTATGTGAGTATGGTGTGGATATTTGGAGGAGAGTGGCTCTCAAGCAGATATGTGTGTCAAATCAGTTGAATAGAATCACCATGTTTTGTATCGCTCATAAGCAGCATTCTTATAAATAAAATGTACAGGCTCCCAAGCTCATCATTTGTTTATATTATTTCTCTGGCAGCAACTTTCACGATTGGTTTATTTTATTGTCTTGTATTTTTGATGGGATTTGTTTTGTGGGCCAGATATCATGCTCAGAGCCCCTGCACAAAAATGACCTTTTTAAGTTTTGCTTTCTTAATGCTCACATCTGGATGACATGCACAGTGAATCTGAAAGAAATGTAATTTGCAGCAGAGTATAACACATGTTAGCTGTTCAGCATTTTTATTCTAAAACCCAATGCAATGCTAAATAAAGGAGACGACTACACAAATACAAAATAATGTTAAATAACTCAACATTAACATTGTAAATCTCTTCTGAAATTATTGGGCACAAATATTAAAACAGTTATTGAGGCAAAATATCTTTCAGTATCTCAGGGGGACCCCCTGCCTTTGTAAGCCAGTCTGTGATTTACTTGCAACCCCCAATCCATTCAATTTGGATTTCATCTTAGATCTCTTTAACTCTTGCCGCATCAACCCTCAGAAGATGATCACTAACAAGGTTTGTTGAATTCATTGTCTCTACCCGAGAGATGATTTGTTAGCTTTGCAAAGCACTACACTTGAAATATTTCCTGTAACTTAGCCATTATTAAAACCCTAACATCAGCTGCTACACTAATAACAACCAATCTTCAATTTTGAGCATTTTTCCAATTTTAGAAAAAATATAAAACCTCTACTGGGTCTCATATTTGCTAATGACTTATTGGCCTCAAAATGCATTTTCACTTTAGGCTATTTTGCAATAGTACTCATTTTACAGATATCAAACTATATATGTGATATGTGTCTTGGTAGATAGATACCCACATCATTTGACTAGCAAATCTTTTTCCGTCTTTTCATCTATACTCAGCTCATCATTTTTTCTCCTTTTTTTATTTTAATTATATTGGTGATGCAGATGATTTGATCTAGAGTAATTCTATTTTTGGACTACTTAACAGTCAATCCCAAACATTTGAATGTTCTATTGTCCTGAGTACCTACTTTGAACATCCTTTTAATTCTGAAATCACATCTTTCTTAAAATATTAATTTCCATAGAATATAAAATCATTCACAATGAATTACGAGAATACTGATCCAAGGTGGAAATTTGTTGGAGTAGAGAAACAAATTAGACACTGGTTTGAAGAAATGACCAAAGGTTTATTTTCATTTAGAAGATATGAAAATGTCTATGGTAAGCAGTATACTGTGACATTCCAATGTGTTGTCTATGAGGTGTGGAGTGAGCATGTACTTAACCAGGTTGACTGCTTGGTAGCTATCAATTTGGGCTTGTCATGTGCGATAGTGTAGTCCATTCTCTTTTTGTGTTCACAGGAGGTCATTTTCAAAGCATAATGGTCAGAATAGCAATTAGCCATGCTCCAGGTAGCCTCTATAGTTAGTGTGCATGTGTGAAATCTCTCTTCTCTGTGCAGCTCCTCTTATAGCCTATACAAGAGAAATGTATTGACATAGTTATAAGCATCTGTGACAAGCAAGAGTTGTGTTGATAATGGCTAGCACTCTGGTATATATGTGTTTGTTTTAAAATTTGTTTTGAGTGTAGTGTGATATGTGTGTGTAACTTAACTAGACAAAAATTGGTGTGCAGTTATGTTTTTTAATAATTGCATAAATTTGGCTTTAATTAGTTATCTCTAAGTGTGTGTAAATTATGATATCTCTTTCCCCAGCATATTACCCTACAAAGATGCTGATGTGAAATCAATTGTCTCAACTTGCAAACTCATAACAAATGTTGCTAACATCAATCACCAGAGACATAGCTTTTTGGCTGCAGGTTGGAGAATCTGCTTAAAAAATATTAAAATCTTTCACCTTCATGCACACAAAAGAATTGGATCAAAAGGACGTTTTTTTTTTTTGTTTTTTGACATTATTATTTTAACTACTTTCACTCCATTGGTAATGTTTGTAGTTATAAAAAGCAATGATTTGAATTTTAATAAAATCCAAGCATATGAAAGTGAATTAATGCATTTTTTGTTCTTTGAGAACTTAAAGCTAAAATATTAAACACTATTTATTCATAAAGTTGTTTATTTACAAGAATAATTTTAGATTTACAACATTCTAAAAATGCTAACCAGCTAATACAATGTTTATTATTTATTAATTTAAAAAGAAATAAATATTTTTATTCACAAAGTTATTAAAGTCTAAATAAACAGAAAATGATGAGTAACTGTTATTCTAAATTTTGAAAAAAACAAAAAAAAACATTTGCAAGGCATTTCTTTTGTGCAACAATTTATTTATATGTTTATAAAATATATAATAAATATTTCATTGTAAATGGTTTACATATTTTGATACTTTTTTAAAAATTTTTGAATAAAAAGATTTTTCATATTTTTTTTCTTTATAAAATGGTAAATAAGAATTATTTTTATCAAAGGTAAATAGTAAACATAGCGTTGTACTTGGTTCACATATTTTTTATAATCTTATAAATAAAATATTGCCAAGGGAGTGAAGATAATAGAGAATAAAAAAAAAAACATCCTTTTGTCAGCACAAAAGTTAAAGCTTGCCAAATCTACTTCATAACCATTGGCAACAAGGCAGGCATTTGTTATTTTCTGATTATCTTTCTTTTTTAGTTATCACCCACATTTCTGACCAGTGAAAGGCATAGATTCATATACTTTACAATTTTTCAGGATTACGGTCTAGTGGATTAAATAGTTGGTTTGTAAATTTTGTGATACAGTAATTGTGAGTTCAATCCCAGGCCAGGCATTATGTATTTGGATTCAATGCAAGCAATTGAGCAGTACTAATAATATTAACAAGATGAGATATCCGTAGACATGGCTAGTAGAACAAAGAGAGTCTATCTCCATAGATTAAATAATGGCTTCAGTTGAGAATTTGCTCTAAGTTAAAAGCTCGAGACACACTTGATGAGGGTCAGAAGGTACAATGACCAAAACATTGTGACAACAAAGATGAGGACTTGCATTTGGTTTCAACACTTACACATTTCCAATGTTGACTGATTAGTTACATGCACTGGAAACTATAGTGACATGGTTAGAGTAAATCTAAATGTTCTGCATCCAGCAAAGTAAGAAAAACTTTATGAAAGCAGAAGTAAATAAAGAAGATCAATATTATCAAATGTGAGTACTTAGACATTTTTTTTTTTTTTTTTTGCAAAAGTTCCATCCCATTCAGTTACGGTGTCATAAAAAACATAATACTGCCACCACAACAAGTGTCTCTCTTACATGATTAGCTTGAGGATGAAATGGAACTAATGTCTTTAATTTAATTACAAAATTAAATTCTGAGCTTTTAGCTTCCATTTTTGAAACATGGTTAGAACTGTGTAGCAGAAAAAACATTTTAAATCAATTAATTTATAATATTAATGCTCTGTAAATTTACATTGAGCACTATTTTGTAAAAATAAAAATATCTACAAGAACACCAGATTATATATATATCTTACTGTTCTTTCTTATTTATATATGTGTACTTTTTTTTTTTACATCTGGTATCCCCACCCCATAAACTGATGAAATTTTCTAGAAATTTAAATTGTATTAAAACTGTACTTATCATTAATTGAAGACTATTAACTAAGCAAAAATTAAAAGGCTTAATACAAATCATTCCACCAAAACTTTTTATGATTATGGTAAAAAGTTTTGGTGTCATGATTTTTTAATTTAAAAATGTTTTTTTTTTTTTTTTTGTGCATCAAAATGTTATTTTTTTTTTTTTTAGTATGGTGTATCATAAGTGATATTATGGTTAAAAGGTCGTGTGTTTTAAGGCTTGTCTCTCACCCCTTAGGGAAAACTCCATGACATATAAACATTTTCAGCTGTGGTCAATTCTTTCATTTCACTGCCGTTTTCATCATCCCTATGTTTCAACAAGCTTCTTTTTAAATATGGAATGATAATTTTCAAATTTTTTTTTTCCTGTTTCACAAAATATTTTTAGTTTTTCTATGTATTCATCTTCCTTTATATAGTGTGTATACTTTTCCTCATGTGTGTCATGCATCAAATAATTTTTATTTATTATTTTTTCACTTAAGAAAAATAATTTAATTTCTTTTTTGTGAGTTAAATAAAATCCTAACCATCAAAGTATAGCAATTAATAAGAAAGAATCTAAATTAATACTAAATAGCATAAAATTTCAAATTATATCTTATAAGGTGGGTATGTTTTTTTGTTAAGCATTTCACCCCATGCAAGGCGGAAGTCCTACTAGCACGTAGGTGGTACAGTGAATGAGAGCAAGAGTAAAGTGGTGTGTTTGAGGAAAGGAGAAAGAAGGACAGGAAACTAGATCAAAGCATTAGAACATGTCTATTGACATTAAATTTGAATATTTGAAGATTGTAGCTATTAGGGAAGCAACTAAGAGGAAGGGAGTTCCACAGACGGGAAGTGCAAGATAAGAAGCTATTCGAGTAGAAGAGACGGCTACATTTAATCATTTCAACTTAGTAGCATGCTTGAATTCATGCAGTTTGGGAACCAGAGAAAGTAGTTCATCAGAGCAGTTGCTGTGAAAATACTTGTAGAGAAGACAGAGGGAAGCAAAGGTACATCAATCCAATCTAAACTCTTTATTTCACAAATTTTTTTTTTTTTAATTCAGGACACACTTGTAGAATAACTGAAATTCTGGAGCATACTTTAAATTTTAATAAGGAAATCATTAATCATGAAATAGGAAAATAATACAGAGGTCTCCTGAAATAATCATTAATTTCTTTTTAGACATTACATTGCTTGGTGTCTTTAACTTTTAAAAAGAAAGATATTTTTAAATATAAAAATGATCCATAAATTACTGTCCTGTTATTGTGGGACTCACCTTGTTATCTTTCAGGGAACATTGACGTGAATGAAAGCACCAACTGAGAAACAAGGATCTGAAATAATAAATGATAAAGCTATAAGTTACAATCTACTCAAAGATTCCTTGAAAGAAGTTAATAGCAAAATGGATGTCTTAAAAACTGATTTCCTCTCTTCACGATGTAGGCAATCATGGCTCTCCACAACTTCCTATCCTTCATAGTTCTTAATAATTCTTCTTTTTGTTATTTCTCCTAAACCTTGTTCTATTTACTCAAGCTTGCTAAATAGGTTATACATTGTTTTCCTCTTGCCTTCATACGAGTATCAGATTTGCCAAGCCCTCTTTACTCATTATGTGCCAAGGAAATTTCAACTGTCAACCTATGTTGAGTATAAGTTTCCTTCTGGTTTCCATTTTCTCTAAAACTTTATTCTTACATATTCAGTCCTTGGTATCCTCAGTATCCTTCTGTAGAATCACGTTTCTGTTTTTTGAGGTCTCATCGTTTTTCAGTGTTAAATTCTTTAATGTTTATTAAGTGATAATACTAGAATGTTGAATAATAAGTAATTTCATTTAATTAATTAGTTGAATATTATTGTGCTTTTATGCTCAGTCAGTAAAGATCCAGGGTCATTTTTCAGCAAATTTGCATATTAAGCCCCAGAAACCAATTGTCATGAAAATTTCCATTCTGGGTGTAAATGTACACGATTATTTAAAAAAAATACCAATAAATGTTTGCAGACAAATACGGTTTAGAAGTTACCATCAATGGTGAGTACTATGCCAACTTGCTGAGGCAGTTATAGCTCATAAACATAGCATACCTTGAAAAAAAAAAAAAAAAAAAAAAAAAAAAAAAAAAATAATATATATATATATATATATATATATAGTAAGTAATCCAAGTGTATCCTAGAAATATAAAATATTAAAACTGATCCACAGAAGAGAGCTCAATATATTTATTATAGAGCAAACAGGAATTACTGTAGATAAAATTCAATACCCCATATGATATATAGCCATTTCACCCAGAATGGGCTTGTCTTTTTACATACATTTACTCTTCGTTGTGAATTTCCCTCCTCTTTCTTCGTATTTACAAAAAACATTGATTCATTTCTTTATCTAACTCCTTCGTGTTGACAAGCTGGTTCTGGGTAAAATGGCTCTTTATCCTATGGGGTATTGAATTTTATCTACTTGTAATATATATATTTGTTCAAATGTCTTAAACCACCCCCAGCATTAGCATGGGAAGAACTTGATAAAATAGTGAAAAAAATGAAATAGCATCATCAGAAAAATGGATTCTCTTTTAACCAAATCTATATCAATAAGAGAGAACTTAATTTATATTAGTCACATGGATATTGGATTAATTAAAGAAACTCCTTAGTAACCCATGAGATAAAACCGTGATATTACTGACACATTTGGGATAGGATATTGGATGGTTTCCTTCTTTGGGAGTGAGAATAGTATAATGGTGATAATTAATTGCCAATACCATTAGAATAAACGGTATACTGCATGATTTCAGCCTCCCGCACTTGTGGAAAAGGAGTCTGTCAGATATCTCATAATACAAAATATGTAAAAGTCTAGCTGTAGATGCCATGAAATGTTGCTTTGTTGATCTGACCCCCAAGAGAATGCTTACCCAATCCCAACAATCTTAATCTGTTTGAGTCTAGAGTCAACAGTTATCTTCCCCATATATCCTCATAAACTGAGTGGCTTTTGAGCCTTGCACAGGGTTAACATTCTAAAAAAAAAAAAAAAAAAAAAAAAAAAGGAAAAAACATCATGAAACTGTTGTTACTCAAATGTAATGCAGGAATGAGGCTGTTGGCAACAGAAAATGATGAGAATGATACAATGAAAGGCAATGTAATTCAATGCCAGTGCTACTCAACCTATCAGCCTGTGCATTGTATAATACACACTGCATTCTACAGAGTTTTAGAGTTGTTAACCCACAAGGGTACCATTATTGAGAATACAGGTTCAGTTACTTCATCTGGATCAGCAAACATTGGTCAGTCAAAGACTGGCACCATGTCTCTTGACAATTTTCAATTCTTTTGGACAGACATTTGAGTCTGGACAGAGAAAAGGAAAGCATATAGGAGCAAGTATTATTCTGAGCAACGAAAGAAAGTTGTAGAGAGCCATGATTGCCCACATTCTGAAGAGTCATAGCATGTAGGGAGAGAGAGTGAGAGAGCATTTTAATATTGTAAATGTTTTCACGATCCTACTGTACTCAAATTACACTTAAATTTCCATTTTTAAAATAAACATTTTGTGTTGATTAATGATGAACTTTTCCAAATTATGAATAATCGTTTGCAGACAAGGACAAAATTTCAATCACCCTGTATGTTTAAGGATGTGAGCTCTTATAATTGTTTTTATTTATCGATGATTGTTTTCATTGTATGAGTATTGCTTCAAGAATGATAAGAATTTGATTTTACTAGTATTTTGGCATTGTTTGTGAGTAGATGTTTAATGTTACTATGAGATCCTGATGGTACTCTGCTCCAATAGGTGGCAGGTAAGTCATCATGAGAATGTGGTATATCCTATATTAAAAGTTTCATGCTTTTGAATTACAGAGGTTAACATTCGCTGAGTGGGTAAGAATATTCATACACAAAATTAATCTTATTAAGGACTTGGAAGTTTAGGATATATTACATTTAATGAATAAGTTGACAGTTTTGGATTTTTTTATATTAAATAATGAATCTAATGTATTTATTTTATCGACTGGTTTTATATATCTATGTATGAACTTTTTAATTGCTGTTTTGAGATTTTTGTAAATGTGGTGCATTTGATTTTGATAATATATGTTATAATAGCATTATTGTCATTATTATTTTTATAACTATGGTTTTATTGCCTAAAATTGTTGTTTAAATGAAATTTGATTTGTTCATCAACTACATAATTGGGGGCCCCATTATTGATAAGTGTTAGTTTTATATTATTTAATTCTTTAATGAATATTGTTTTGGATAAAGAAATGATTTTAGCTCTTTGGATTCAGTTATTAATGACAGCAGATGGACATTTTTCAGGGCACTCACTGTCATACTTTATAAAACAAGAGTTAGAATTGGTAGATGTTTTATATAGAGAAGTAGTGTTTGGGCTTGTGCCACATCAAAGCTACAAGATATAGTGAAATTATCATAGAGTAAATGAGAATATCTAGAAATGGGATATTTTCAATCAATATTTAATTATAATGTAATTATTTTAATGTTCTGTAATGACATTACGAGATTTGGTTTGGGTAAAGATGTCATTTTTTTTTAATGATTTGCTAACTTAGTTGGACATAAAAATGTGATAAAGGAAAGAGTGATTTTGGGTACACACACACACACACATACATAAAAAGGGTGTATAAAAAAACTGAAGTGTGATATGTTCGCTATTAGCTGAAAATTGATATGGAATTTTACTGTGTAAGTATAAAATTATTTTTCAGTGGGATGAATAGGAAAAGTTTGGTAAGTGATGAAGACGCTACTAGTCATAGGGGTTTTCTTGAAATTTTTAGTGCAGCCCAAAACTGGGGGATCAGTCATATTTCACTTCATTTTAAATATTTTCCATTGAATGAAATATTTCGAAAATTGGTTTTAAATTGTAGGAAATTTATTAATTACTCCATATAGAACAGGATTTTTCATTTGGTTGAATAGAGGGAACTGCGGGTATGAGGATGTTGAGCCATGTTTTGGGGGTTTGATTTCATAATTTAAAGTGTCCAAAAACCGGGTTGCTATATTTCTCTTGATTTCAAATTTTGGTTTTCTATGAAATAATTATAAAATTGATAACAAATGTTAAGGAATTTCTTCCTTAATCAATGTTTAAAATTTTTTTTCCATTAGCTTGAATAGGGAAAACATGGGGTTCAATGAAGTTACAACTTGTCTAAGGAGTTTTATTGAAATTTTCAGTGCTGCCCAAAACTGGGGATCAGTCATATTCCACTTTGTTTTAATTTTTTTTCCATTAAATGAAATATTTTCAAAATTGGTATCAAATTGTAGGAAATTTATGAATTAATCCATGTCTACAAGGACTTTTCATTTGATTGAATAGAGCAGGGTGGAGGTTCAACCATGTCCGTCATCTACTTTAAAAATTAAAGGCATACAAAAAACGGTTTGCTTGATGAATCTGGAAATACCACTTTTTCGTTTCAATAGAATACTTATAAAATTGATATCAAATGTTATGGATTTTTTTCAGTCAGTTGAATAGGGACAACGTGGGAATTTTTAGTGCAGCCCAAAAGTGTGTGTGTGTGGGGGGGGGAAGAATCAGTCATATTTCACTTTTTTTTACATTGAATGAAATATTTTAAAATTTGGTATTAAATTGTAGGATATTTATTAATTAATCCATGTCTACAAAGATTATATATTTTGTTGAATAGAGCAAAATGGAGGTGCAACCATGTCTTTGGCGTATCCTTTGAAAATTTACGTCATCCAAAATCCGGTTTGATTGAGGACTCTGGATTTCAACTTGTTCACGTCTATAGAATAGTTATCAAATTGATATCAAATGTTAGGGAATTACTTGCTTAATCCATGTTGAAAAAAATTTTTTCAATTAGTTGAATAGGACTTGTGATAAGGGATTTTAATAAGGCCCCAAACTGGGGGATCAGTCAAATTTCAATTCTTTTTCATTTTTTTCCATTAAATGAAATATTTTAAAAATTAGTATTGTAGGAAATTTATCAATACATCCATGTCTACAAGGATTTTTCATTTGGTTGAATCGAGCAAAGTGCAGCTTTGACAATGTCACTGTTGTGTCTTTTAACAATTAAGATGTCCGAAAACCGGTTTGCTCAATGGGTCTGCATTTCTTAATTTCTTGCTTAATCCATGTATAAAAGAATTTTTCCAGTTGCTTAAGTATGGACAATGTGGCCTTTGATGATACGTCGACTTGTGTTAGTGGATTTGTTGGGATTTTCATGAGGCCCAAAACTGGGGGATCAAAATTTTTTATTCATATTGATTTTATTATTAATTCTTATATAGTTAGATGTGTAAGATAAGAAAAAAAAAACAAAACAATTGGAATCATATTCGTGCAAGATATTGAACATTGAAGTTTTAGGCCCTAGTAGTAATAGAAGGCTCAAAAAGGCCAATTTCCAAAAGTTTTTAATCATATTGCTTCTTATGTAGTTAGATGAGAAAGAAAGAAAGAAAAAAAAGACAATTGCAATCCTTTTCATGCAAGATATAAGCCTTAAATCAGACATTGAAGATTGCAGTTTTAGCCCCTAGTAGTAATAGAAGCCTCAAAATACCGATTTCCAAAATTTTTTTATTGATTCTTATAAAGTTAGATGCATAAGAGAAAAAAAAAAAAAGACAATTGCAGTCCTTTTTGTGCAAGATATATGCCTTGAATCAGACATCGAACATAGCAGTTTTAGGCCCTAGTAGTAATAGAAGCCTCAAAAATGCCAATTTCCAAATTTTTTTTTAATGTTTCTTACGTAGTTTGAGGTGTATATGAAGAAAAAAAATAATTACAACCCTCTACCGGCAAGATATATGCCTTAAATCAAAGTCTGCATTGTTGCGGTTTTAGCCTCTGCTAGCTAGATATTCCAGACCCAAAATCAATCATCCATGGCCCAAGAATGCCCATTTTACGATTTTTTTTTTTTTTTTTTAGTGTTTCTTATGTAGTTTGAGGTGTAGATGAAGAAAATAGAATACTGGTTTCTAATGTCAGGCAATTTCTTGGTTAATCCATTTGTAGTTTTTTTCTTCCTCTAGGTTAAAAATGGGCTTTTATATATTTCCAATTGTGTTGATAAATATTCAATATTTTTTTTTCATGTTGGAATGTATGTTTATGTCTTTTGCGATTCTCTTGTTAAAATTGATATCTGATGTTCTATTCGTATTTCGATTTTGTTTTTCAGATATATCAACTAACCCACTGTGGTGTGCTGATCACTTTGACGATGAAAAGAAAATGCTCCATGATTTTTTGTGTTATCAACCTTTGTTAAACTTTCAACATTTATCGTCTATTGCAACAACTGGTCTTTGTTGTTATTGTTGCTGTAATAATAAATTTTCGGTGATATTATCCGTTGTTTGTTTTTTTAATTGTTTAAATAACATTTCCAAATGTTAAAGATGAATAACAATTGATTATGGTGGCTTAAATTATACACATTTAAAAAAAAAAAAAAAAAAAAATCGTAAAATTCAAATAATGTGAAAGCAGTGCAACATGAAAATAATTATAATTATTTCTTTTGGTCATATATTAATCTACATGGCTGTATTTTTCAGAATGGGTCATATATTAATCTACATGGCTGTATTTTTCAGAATGCACAATCTTGAGTTGTTGTGCCATAATTTAAAATTTTCTTTCATTTATGTAAAGGAAGGTAAATATTAAATGTGAAAATGTCCTTCCAGTTAATAAATTCTCTTTAAATGGATCTTGCAGAAAATTAACATGTAATATTTTGAAATCCTTAATTCATAAGCATTTAACTTTTATAATCAGTTCACAAAGTAAAAAATTCTTATTTTTTTACTACTATGAAAGAACCTAAATATGAATAATTAACTTGCTAAATATCAGAGAACAACTTGTTCCAAATTTATTCTGAATTACTAACTTATCAAATGTCAGAACTGGGAATCCTTGGCCTTTTTCAGGATTGTCATGTCAATTTTACTCTCCTCAGAAAAGTTAGAGATACTGTTGCTAGGTTACTACTGATAACATTGTTGTAGCATATTCTTATGAAACTGCCACCAGAGAGAGAAAAAGAAGCTTTTTCCATAATATGCATTCCCAAATATTGTATTATGGTACCAGTTATTGAGAATCTGGGTTATGTATATCTATTTATATGCATGCTTGAGGCTGGTCTCCCATTTTTTACGAAACATTTCGGAAATATTGGCAATTCTTTTATAAAAATGTATACATCTGTATGTTTAAACTATGTTATTCTTTATGTGGTCAATTTAAACTGTTTTCAGCATTTTGATGGTGAAAGGAAATCTATAGTTAAATTACTTCATTCAGAGTGATGGCTTTTTTCAGGAAATTTAGTAAAACAACGCATTTCTCTAAATGGATAACGTAAAGCATTTTTATTACAAATTATCAATAACAGTAAGAATAGTAAAAAAAAAAAAAAAAAAAATAGCCTTTCAATGAAACCATCAACAGCAATTATTATGACGTCTCTTTAAATAATACTGACATAAGACGTCATGTCACATTAATCTTGATTGATACACTGTGTTTTAATAGAGCTAAATGCTGACTCATTGCAAGGGTTTTACCTCAATCATGTGTTAGAGCAAATAAATACACATAGCAAGAGTCATGTAGTCAATTGTTATATTTAAAATGTCCACAAAATATAGTTCTTAAACATTTATTTACTTTGTTGGCAAATTTAAATGATCTGAGAAAAAAAACAAACACAGTTGTGTATTTGATCTCTTTCATACAGATTAGCAAAAAAAAAATTTAAGTAAGGATTTTTTTTCAATTTCCTTTCTTTACTGTAGATGTTAAAATATACTCATCTACTTTTTGTAAACATGCATCTCTGTACATATGTCTAATCTTACATCTATTAAGAGAACATTTATTATTTGAGAATTTCAATATTCTTATGTATTTTCATGCTGTCATCTGATTTTATTGAAATATGCCCCAGCTTAATTTCTTATTCACGTCATAAATTTTCCATTTTTATAACTAGTCTAAATTTTGGCCACTTTTGAGGTTAACTTTTCCCCTCTACACTTCATGGTTGCTTTCAACTCTTTACATATTTAAATAAATAGTGCCTGAACACCATTTGCAGCCTCTTTCATTAGATGATAAATGCTTCCTCGGGTGAAGGGCTCACAAATGTATAGTAATAGAACTCACTTGCTATAGATTTGAAAACCTTTCATAGCTTAGATGAAATCTAATTAGTTTTATGAGTATATAACACTCCATTTTTATTGTATAAATCATTACAGAATTTTTTCATAGTTAATACAGGCTGGCAGAATGCAAGTACCTATTAATCTGTTTAAATCATCTAAAATCACATTTTACTTTTAGCCAGTGATTTCCAAACATCTATTCAGCAACAAACTAATAATTGTAAATATGCAATTATTATTAAGTATCTAATTGGGCTATGTCCATCAATAATGACCCCAGATTTTCAAGAATCTTATCAATCCAGTCTGATAGTTCACACAACTTGAGGAGATTATGACCATAACAAAGAAAAGTCATTTGTTGCAAATTTTCAGCTTGGCTTTATCAAACCTGCAAATCTAGAAAAACCTAAGTTTGCAATCCTAGTGATTGTTCTTACTGTTACAAGCAATTTTAAGTAAGCAGCAATTTGCTAGAATGATTATTAAATTTGAGAATCAGTGATTCATTTTTTTTTTTTTTTTAAATAAAGGAAATCATTCAAAGCTACTAGCATTTAATGAGTTTTTTTTTTATGCCAAGAATATATTACACAGTCCCCCATTGGTATCGGATATGGATTCAAAGTTGCTTAACTCTTCCTAGATTTTGATAAGACACAAGAATGTAAAATGAAAACAAATTACAAGCAGCCATAAAGGAATTGCCAGAAACTTATGTGTAAGTGCCTTATGACAAAGATAATAATAGTGTCAATTGGATTAAAAAGATCCAGATTGTCTACATTCAGTTGCTCATGCTAAATTTTGATACTTATTGAAAAATAAAATTTGAAACCAAAACTTTTACTGTACAAAAAATGAAATTTGTTGTTTGATGTAAATTTGATAAAATAAAAGCTCTGATAAATGGTACATGTTTTTGAGATTTCATTAATTTTTCAAATTTTTTTTTTTATTCTTTAAATTCTATTTTTGTTATATAACCCTAACCCTTGTTAAATGTTACAAGAGGAAATAGGGATAAATATCTAAAATCCTTCTCTAATCTATTTACTCTTTTAATTTGATCTCCCTTAAATTACTACATTCAGAATAAAATTTGAAACCAAAACTTTTACTGTACACTAGTTTTCTCATAAAAGGAATTCTGGACACTACTAAAATTTTGTGAATATTGTTGTTAAGGTACCTCCACTTTTTCGCGGGAAAACAGCATAGCGTAATAAACAAATGCCACAGACTTACCGAAAATAAATTTTTATCGTCAAAACGCTTATGTTATTATTAAGATGAAAGACCAAAGTGTATTTTAATTATTTTTTGATATTTTTTAATATTTTTTAACACGTTCGAAATTTTGGTTAAAGTTTTCTTTTTTTTACGTCATCGCGGTGCTGTAAAAATAACATTGTTTTTTTTTGCGCTTTTTTCCCGTTGAAAACCCATTGATTTGGAAATTCTTGTAAAATTAAAGTAATTGTCCGATTTTAATGAAATTTTCAGGACTTATTTCACCAATGAATGAAATTATTTTTGAAATATTTCTTTTTAGTAAATTTTAGTAAAAAATATTTTTTTTTTTAATATGTTACACCCCACTTACTTATTTTCCCGAAATTTTTTTCAATTCTTTTTATTTCCTTACAATTTTTTTTTGTTTAAAGTAAGAGTCATTGGAGATGGTAAATCACCTACTTTTTTTTTTCTAATTTGTTCCAACTTTTGTAAAAATGAGCTTTGAATAGAAAAATAATGAATCCAATAAAACTATGATATTACTTAATTAGAAATGCTTTTAATTGCTTTTGTAAATAAGTAATATTAAGGTCATTATTGCCTGAAGAAATAAATTTTTTCTGATGAATAATTAAATTTTACAAGAATTTTTTATTTGTTTTACATTTTGATTATAATAATTTATAATAGTTTAAAAATCGTGCAAAACTCTGTATTAGCTTATTTCCTTTTGATAATTAGTAATTAAGTAGAAACAAAATTTACGAGTTCAAAATTGCCAAGTTTAATAAATTTAGTGATTCCACTTTTTTTTCAAATAATTTTTTATGTTGTATTTTTCTACTTAATACATTCCTTATTTCCATGTACGGTAGACTGAAATTGCCATTATTATAAAAAGAGTTTTGTCCCTTTATTCTAATAAATAGACATAACAGTAAAACTAAAAATAAAAGGGTTCACTCAGATTTCTAGTAATTTTCATTTATGGTCATCCGTCGTAGCTGTCATCACTTGTCAATCAACACGTGGATCAAGTATCGGATCAAAATTACGGTACCAATCGTTAATAATTCGTTGTATATTTCTTTTTTATGCTATAATTAAGTAATATTTTTTTTAAATCAGATTAATTTAACATTAAATTTTCTAATTTTACTAAAATGACGTGTCAGAAATTTTTTTAAATATTTTTAAAATCGATAAATTTGTGTTTGTTTACAAATTTCTTAAAATTAAGAAAATGGCGGGTTTTTTGAAAATTTAAAAATTTAAAATTAAATTTGACATTCCAATGTATATAGTTTCTATCTGAAATATACCAGAATTGTTTACTTAATGGAAATAATAAATTTAATGATTCAACTTTCAAGTAAAACTAAAATGAAATATTCAAGCATATTTTTTCATTTTAAAAAATGCATTTTAAACTTAGGTATCGATAATTTATGCCGAAAAAGTGGAGGTGACAACACAAAATGTTGTTATATATTTTAAAATTAAGTTTCTGTATGAAGCCTTATGGAAATAAGATTATGTTCCCTACTTTTTAAAGATCATAAATTTGAAAGCTCATTAAAATTTGACAACCGTTAACATTTTTAAAATAATTTTTTAAATATTCCAAAATTGTACTTAAAATCGTCTCCAACGAAAGTATGGATGCACAGCTTTAAAATAATGTCACGAGGTAGACTTGTTTCTCTTGATAGAAGCAAGTTCTTTTTACTTCAGAAATTGCTTTGCATTCATTCAGTTAAGTTATTTTTTTATTTTTTTTTTAAATTTACTAACCAGGTTCACTTAAAATTAGAACGAATTACATCACTTCTGCGCTACCGTACGATAAATTCGCTTGCCGTAAGTTGTCAATATATTGACACCCGTCAATCACTTCGGTTGGAAATATCTCTATTAAAAAATTTTCTGCTAAAAAAAGTAAGTAATGTTTCTTTCAAATTACATTAAGTATACTTTAATCATTCTAAATTTCCTAAGATAACAAAAAAAAAAAAAGTGTAACTGAATTTTAATTGATTTTTGAACTATTTTTTTTTTTTTTTACAAATTCGAGCAGAAATGTCGATAAATCAATTTTACTGATTTTTTTTTTTTTTTTTTTTTATTCAAGAAAAACGAGATTTTTAAATAAAATTTTTAAAATTTATAGGAAGGATTAAAAAATCTGAAAAAATATTCAAAAAAATACTTTGGTCTTCCCTCTTTAATTCTAACATAAACATTTACAAGTTAAAAATTTTTTTTATCAATTTGGGGACCTTTTTTCTCCAGGGTATACCACTTTTTTAGCGTTACCTGGGACATACCTAATTTTAAGTATTATTTTAAGACTACAACAAAACACTAATGTAGTTCTTGGAAAAAAAGATTTTTTAAAAAAAACTTTTGTTACATCCTAATTTCGTATGAATTCTCATTCCTGCCTCACAAACAACTGCAATATATGATTTTTATTTTTGTAAAAAAAAAAAAAAAAAAAAGCATTTTTCCTTAAAACCTTTGCATAGATTCATCAGAAACTTGTAGTGGATGGGTTAATTTTGTGTGGCAATATTTGTTAAGAATAGGTTACGTGTTAATTAACTATTTCTACTTACAACAAAATTAAAATATAAAATCCAACCGAATTGTTTATAACATAAGTTTTATTTAAATTGATGTACAATGAGCAACAAAGGATAGGACAAAGTTGTGTCCCTTTAACTCTGGATATTTGTGCCTAAGTTCATATTATGAATGAAAT
Source organism: Acanthosepion lycidas (assembly GCA_963932145.1). Classification (NCBI taxonomy): domain Eukaryota; kingdom Metazoa; phylum Mollusca; class Cephalopoda; order Sepiida; family Sepiidae; genus Acanthosepion; species Acanthosepion lycidas. Next base: position 439,049 of record OZ010593.1, on the reverse strand, counting down.
TGGATAAAACATTTGCATACAGTTCAATATCATGTACAAGTAGAATATAGGTGTGTGTTACTGTTATGTTTGCAAAGAGTTCAGAAAAGTTCTTGAAAAGTTATTTACCTTTTTACTGTAATATTTCACGGTCGTTCATTATATAGATTTCAGTTCACTTAATAAAATAGTAAATATAATTTATCTAAGAAAGAAATAATGTCCACAGAATTTGAGTTCAGTTAAAATATTAGCGAGTCAGCGTTGAGGTGTTTTTTTTTTGTTTTTTTTTTGTGGGGGCAAAGTTTGGTTTCGAACGACGTGGAGTAATATAGCAATTCTCTGTGGCACTGTTGCTGACAATATTTATTGTTGTAATAATACAACAAATGTGGCACAAGGCCAAAAAGGGGGTTGGGGTAAAGGACGGTCATCACTTGTCTTAATATAAAACTTAGCTAGCCACAGCCACTGACCCTATCATACTAAACAATATTCTTTTCACCAAAACAACACATTTATCCACACCTTTCTTACTACATCCACCAAAATACCTCTTTGACTCAATGAAAATCCTAAATACTCCCCTTATAAAAACAGCAATTTTTTAAAAAGATCCCCAATGAGAACCATGAGGCCTTCAACAAACCTGCACAACGGCACTACCACCTTGCACTGAAAGTATCCTGATCGGCCCATCCGTCCAGAGGAAAGGTCCGGGAAGAGAAACTCCCTTCCACGCATCCAACCGCAAGCCCACAGACTGATCGCGGTTGATCTTGGCCCCTGTCACCATCTCATAACCACCGATCTCTTTGCTGGCTTCGTCAATCTCGGCTCTGCTCGACACAAGAACCGAAACGTCGTCAGCATAGGCAGAATACAGAGATGAGGTGGTAGCCCCAGGCAGGGTAATTCCGCGCAGGACCGGATTCGCCTTTAACTTGCGAAGGAATGGTTCCAACGCAAGAACGTAAAGCAAGGGCGAGAGCGGACAACCTTGACGAATGGAGCGAGACAATATGAAAGGCATTGGATCTTACCCCATTCACTTCCAACAGCGCACCGGGGTTTGCATACAAAAGTCGGATCCAGGAGCGAAAGTCGGCTCCGAAACCGGCCGCCGAAAGGACAGCCTCCAGAAACCGATGGTCAACCCTATCGAAGGCCTTGGACTGATCTAAATTGATCAGCGCGGCTTCACTGTCGACTTGTTCTAAGATCAAGCGTACCATATGAAGGTTATCCTGAATAGTCCTGCCCTTCACAGCACAAGTCTGTTCGGGGCCAATCAGACGAGACAGGACAAGCTGCAAACGGTTGGCTAAGATCTTCGCCAAAAATCTTTAAGTCAGTATTTAACATCGTTATAGGGCGAAAGTTCCTTAACCCATTCCCACCATTCTTGTCCTTACGCAGCAACTTGATCACACCCCTGGTGAAGCGTTGAGGTAAAGACCCCTGCTTCATCCAGTGGTTGAAAATCAGTTCCAGCAAAGGAACAAAAACGGGCGACAGCCTCAAATACACTTCGTAGGGAAGACCATCTAGTCCCGGAGACTTATCCAGGCCAACCTGCTTCAGCGCTTCCTAGATTTCCGACTCTGTAATGGGACCCTCGCACCCAGCCGCTTCAGCTCCCTCAAGGCAGGGAAAGTCAGTTAAATAGGCGTCGAACTGAGCAGAGCTCAGACCGGGCTCCCTGGTGAAAAGATCCTGAAAGTAATCCCGAAAGGCCTCGCATATGCCCGTGTTTGTAGTCACGGTCCGCTTACCTGGCAATGTGACGCTCGCTATATGTCGCCTAGACACGTTCCGATTTTCCTCTGCACGCAGTTCAGCAGCCATTAGCCTAGCCCCAACTACCAGAGCTTGATCCTTCTTGATAAGCAAGGAGGCCAGCTAAGGCTATGTCCCCACTAACACGGGATTTCACGGCCCGATCAACTTTATCTTCTAAAACCGTTTGCGCCGCTAATCTATCTAAATCGGCAGCAAACGTTCTAAGTTTAGATTTTATTCCCTCTGAATCATTAGTAGCAGCTGGTCCCGGAAATCCTGCTCACCAAATAATGAACAGTTAAATTTCCAGTAACCAGCCATTCTAACCTTAGGCTTATCTAAGTTTACACGGACCCGAACAAGCCTATGATCCGTATAAACTATATAGTGGAAACTTGGACACCCTAAGAGCCCTACATCGACTCTCTTAACTAAGACTCGGCCCAGGTAGCTCGCAAGCGTCCCAGGAGCCGAGTTGCCACTATTTGTCCAAGTCCATGCTACCTCCCGAGGGTGCTCATTCCGAAACTTATCGACAAGTTCAAACCCGCCGATAAAGTCCCGAAATGCCTTCACATCTGGATTGTTAGTACCCGGTTTTTGCCCTATACGATCTATATCGGGGTCAAGGACGGCATTCCAATCCCCCACTAAAACTACCCGACGAGAAGTCATCAAAAACGGCTCGATCTGCCGAAACAAAGCAGGCCGCTCAGCATGGTTATTGGGCGCATAAACCCCAATGAGGCGTAAAGCTTTATCCTTTATGGTAGCATCCAGCACACAAAGCCTGCCCGCCGGATCTGCGAAGACAAGGGTACATGCAGCCTTCAAAGACCTGCTCACTAGCCAAGAGACACCCCTCGAACGACCATCAAAACATGCTGAATAAAGGGCGAACCCCTTAGACAGTATATCCTCACGGTCATGAGAAGAAAACCGGGTCTCTTGCACACAACAAACATTCACCCCGAGGCGCTGAAGGTCACGAGAGAGCCTCGTCCTGCGAGACGAGGACCTCGGGCCCCGCACATTTAAAGTAGCTAACCAGAGAGCCATCGAGAAGTCCGATTAGGGTTGCTTACCTGAATTGAACATGGCCGGGGTAAGGATACCGACAGCCTCTCTCATAGACCCATGGCCCATTTCAGTTTTGATGGTACCGTCTTGGAAGATTCCGCCGATATCCCAGGGGAAAGTCAGTTTTAGTGCTCTATACAGGGATGGGTGAACTAAAACGGGGACCCTCCCTGCACAAAGATTTGACAGCTGTTTTAATTTTTCGTTTTGCACAATGGCAATAGGCAAGGCCATTTTGAAAGACATAATAGCCTCGTCAATCATTGACCAAATTGGCTTGGCTCCAGTTCCCGTCCGTATGACTGTTAGTACCCTTTGGGCGTGCGGGAAATTATAGGGCACTTCCACGTCCAAGTCGGCATATTGCCTAATCGAAAGAAGGTATTTTAAATCCTTAATTCGGTTGCCATAATCCCGGGCTCTCTCTGCCTGAGCTGTTGAGATTCTGCAGAGTTAAAAAATGTATTTCTTTTTCTTTTTTTGTGTTTGAGAGGGGCTTCGCTCCCGCTTGGAGGAGGGAGGAGGCATTTCAGTTTTTTTGACGGGGGAAGAACTAGGAGTATGCAGAGGGGTGTAGGGTGAACATTGTTTAACAGGGGAAGAGCTGAGAGTGTGAAGGGGGGGTGTAAAATGATCCATGTTTATATGGGCTGGGATCTCTGCTGAGAAGACGGGCTTTTGTCGGTGAAGATGGAGGGGAAGGTTTATTTTTGGGTGAAGGTGCGGACCGGGCAGAGGACGAGGAAGGAGTAGGATTTGTGGGATTTTGCCTGGTTGTCCAACTTTTTATTTTTTCGGAGTTTTCATATCCCGGGTCGTATTTCTTTTGTTTATCCTTGAAATCTTGTAGAGAGGCCGGAGCATCGCCCTTAATGTTGCCAGAGGGAGTGGGACTGTGCGTGTCTTTAGTCCTCGGGGCTTCAGGGGACTGAGGCCCCGCTGTCCGGTGCTTCCCTCTGGCCCTACCAGCTACCAGCCATCCCCCCACCCCACAACTGCACTAGCAGCAGGCGAAGTCTCTTTGGGGAATGTGGTTTTTGATGATATCCCAACCGGTGGATTAACCGACCCAGTCCTGGAAGCTGGTACGCCCATTACAGGCGAGGCGGAAGGTACAGACGCGGTCAGAGGGGGATCTTGGTTAACTGGAGCTTGACTACCAGAGGCCTTCTTCTCTGGGCAGGAGGAGGAGAGATGACCAGTCACTCCACACCTCCAGCATACCGGTCTTTGGCCTGTTACTATGACAGGTAAAATACAGTTTATGACTGGTTAAAGCTATTTTGTCTGTAGGCGTAAATTATAGGCCGTTCTGTTAGCAAGGTTTGCAGGTAGTCACAGGACGAGTCTATAAACTTATAGCAACTTGATTGTTTAGGCAAAAATAAGCAAATCAGGCAGTTTGTCTTTAAAAACATTTCCAATGGAATAAGTTCTTCATTTACTCAGAAATATTTACTTTTTCTACTGGAAGATGATAGTTTAAACCTCTCCTAGATCATTCAGTGCCTTGATTTCTGTTATATTCATTCAGTCCTTTCATTCATAGCTGTCAGTAATCAAGAGAATTAAAACGAACACAGATTTCATTCAAACCAAACGTATTCCCATCTACTTTTTAAATATATCTACAATTCTTTTATAAAAGGTTGATTATTTATAATATTATCATCATATGATAATAACAATAAATTTGTCATCATGTATATAGACCGTGACTCAATATCAGCAATGAACATTGTTTTTTGTCATCAATTCCAAATTAATTATCTTTATAAATATACTCCACTTCCTTAAGTCAGGTTTGTTTTATATAAAATCCTATTTCTTTTCTTGCAAAGATTGTAAGCATTTTTATACTGACCTTATGTCGACTAGTGATTTTAATTATTCAATTCCATTTACTTTAGGACTGAATAATTTTTACAATTTGTTAAAAAAGTTGTAATTTCTTTGACATTTTCTAATGTCTGAGCATGTTGCAGTAGGCCGAGAGGTGTGAGTGCCAATCGACCGTACAACTAAAAAGGTGGCAAACGAAGAGCTAAAACCGCTGTGAAGTCTCGGCCATCTAGATATGACTGTTCATACAAGAGAAGCGGTGACGCTAAACAAGTAAATGAATATAATTAATTTCAGGCCGTATTAATTACAGTCAAAATTGTATTCACTGTTTGTTTATTGTATTTAAATTAATTTCGGTTCGAAATTAAAGGTCTTTTATTTTTGTTTAGTGGCGAAAATTGAGTTTTGTTGTGTGTTTCTCTCAGTTTGAAAGGATGTCGTTGCACACAAGGGTCGTGACCTTTCTCTACCGGCAGGCATATCCAGGGTTGTTTACGAAAAGGTGGGAGTGATGATCGGGCACACGGCGACAGTACGAAACCGGTTAGCTAGCTGGTTTTTCATTTTTACTTTTTATTATCATGTGTGGTAATAATAAAACTAGTTTTTGTCTGTTCATGCCAGTGGTAAAATTTTGTACTACCAAACATATCTTTTTTGTTACTAGAAAAAAAAAAAAAAAAAAAAACTATTCCAATCACTAAATAATTAACATTCATTCATTCTAGTCACGTGGTGGTTTTCTTGAATAAAAAAAAAATTGTGAACACGTTCTAACTCCATTAATTCATATTCTAATTTTTTTTTTTTTTATTATAAATTCAGATATGAAATTACTATTTTAGCTGTAAATTTTATAATTTTACATAAATAATGTTTAAGAAAAATATTGTATTTTGAAAAATTAAAAAAAAAAGAATTGCAATATATTTTATTGCTTTTACTGGAAAACCCCTATATCAATCAATAATTTCTGTAACACTAACCAGATGTGGCTTACTGGAAAGTGGAAATAGTAAATAAAATTTATTGTAACCTTCAGCTTTCAATTAAAGCTAAAATGAATGCTTCAAGAAAGCTTCTTAATTTTTTTTGAAATCCATTAAAAAATAAAACATGAAAAAAAAAAAAAAACCTTACTTATTGCGAATTAGTGGAGACCACAATTAAATTGAGAAAAGAAAACTAATTTTAGGAAAAGAAAATGCTTTAAAAATAAGGAAATTAAACTTTAGGTTTGAAATAAAATAAAGGGTTGCCTTTCAACTTGAAAGCCAACCCTTTATTGTTGAAAGTTTCAGCCATTTTTTTTCTAAAAATATAATTCACAAAAAAAAAAATTACTTGATGACACGGACTAAAAAGTAAAATAAATACATACCAAAATTGAAAATATTTAAACATAATAATAATAATAAAAAAAAAGAAAAAAAAAAACTTACTTTTTAAATCTTGAAGGGATGATTTCCAAACAAGCCTACTGAAGCGAATGAAGAATTGCCGGCAGCTGAACACCTTTAAAGAAATATAGTCTTAAGGTGTGATATTTATGAGATAAAGTAAATATTTAAGTGAACATAGAAGTCAACACTTAGAGGCGACAGTCTGTTTCATGCTATATGCAATCGTCAGGCCACGATTTATTATATATATATATATATATATATATATGTCAAGGGGCTTTCTCCCAGGAAGAGCCTTGAGACACGTGACCTTTTGACCATAATATCACTTGCGAGACACCATACCAAGAAAAAAAAAAAAAAAAAAAAATCACTTTTATTATGGTAAAAAAATTTGGTAGCGTTATTTGTATTAAGCTTTTAATTTTCGCTTAGTAAATATAGTCTTCACTTAAAAACCTAATAACCGACCCCATGCGCTGCATGAAAGAATTTTAAAACATTTGTTAAAATTAAAGAAAAATGCAAAAGAAATGAAAAATATATAAAAGAAAAATGCAAACAATTGTTGTAAAAATTCTTTATTCATCGAATTTTTTTTTCCCCTTCAGATAATAATGTTCTTAATGTATATTATTTATAAAAGCAAATAAAAGCTTATCTAATTTGATAATTAGATCAGTTTATCGCAGTTTCTATTTTAAGATTTGGAGCAGATTTTTAAAAAGTTGGCATTAGTTGTGAAAAAAAAAAAAAAAAAAAAAAAAAAAAAAATATTGGTTATTTACTTTCTCCAAGGAGTCCTACTTATAAAAAAAAAAAAAAAATAGTTTGCGAACTCTTTGAAATTCTATAAAATTTCATAAAACTAATTTAGGTGGGGTGGTGTAACAGATGTAAATATATATTTACCAAGATTTTCTAAAAATAAGTTTCAAAAATAAAAATTCATTCATTTTTGAGTAAGTTCTGAAAGTTTCATTTAGACAATTATTAGATTTTTGCAATAATTTCAAAATTAATGGGTCTCCCCCCACACTTTGCTCCACTAAAAATGATGACCACGAGACTTACGGTTTTAATAACAAAACAAAAAACAAACAAACAAACAAATAGAAATAAAAGTTCTTGGATATTTTTCAAATAAATTTAAAAAAGAACATCACTGAAATAATCAAATTAATAGAACGGTGTACGAACCAAGAAAAATAGTTTTCTTCCCTAGACTGAGATTTTAAAAAGTCCTACTAATCAATAAATCTCAAAGATTTGATATTTAATCGAATATGTGGATGTGTGTCAGACTTTAAAAGTATCAAGAATCCATTTCTACTTGAATTTGACCCTTGTTTTTCTTAGATTATGAAAAGTACAGTGTAACCCGGATATAAGAGATTTTCTCTGGTCCCAAATTAGAGCCTGTGCTAATGTATATGAAATAGACCAAACCCGGATATAAGAGACTTCTTCTCTGGTCCCGACAACTCTTATATCCGTGTTACACTGTATATAAAATCTAATAGCTTACTATTGAAATGTGCAGTTATGATACATTAACAAAAAATAAATGTTGAAGCTTTCAGAGCAATAGCAGACATGTTCGTTTTGATAAACTGTAAGATTGAACCCACATTAAACGGCTTTTGGGATTTGTTAAAAGGAATTTTAAAATTAGAAATCTATGGTATGATCAGTTTCAGGCAGAGAAAAAATGGATTAAAACGTAGCTTCTCCCCATTTTTTTTTAATAACAGAAAGGTGGGGGGCTTTCTCACACCCGCAGTACTGAAGATAATTTGGTGAGTTTTAGGCATCTGACCAATTTGACTTCAACACAAGTATTTTCTTTATCAGAATAATAGTTTAATGAACTATACATATGCCTACTTTCTATATGAAGTTAACTATTTGAGCCCAAAATGAAAGACGTAATACACTGGCGGGAGATTCTTAATGGTGGTGATGAAAAAACTTTGAGTATTACAATTTTTAAAAGACTTCATAAATTAACTACATGTTCATTCTGGGGTTCAGGGACCTAGTCACAGCTCCGGTTGTACGCAATAATTAAATTTTAATAAAAACGTATATTAACTCTTGAAGTAAGTTTTAACCTTTACAGTTCCATGGGTTAAGGTGTGCGAATGTAAATTACAATCGTAAATTTTTCCTTCTATATCGTAGGTTAGTTTTCGAATTTTACCAACATGACAACTTTGATGAGTATTACTACCAATAAAAATTCACTTCTATTTGGTCTTAAACTATTAACATATATACCCATAAATAGTTTAAACTCAAAAGATGTGCTGCAAATCAGAAAACTGATAAATTAACGCAATTTGAAAACTTAATTCGTGCACTATATATTGTTTCAAACGTAATAAAATACCGAATGGTTTAAATATTAAAATCATTTAAAATACATTATATAATATTGTGTTAAAACTAAAATAATAAGGTATGAACCGCTCTGCAGAGATCTAAATAAAACAGAAATACTGTAGTGTATCTTACCTTGAGTTGTCTAGATGTCTTTCTCAGTATACGAAACTACCTGTTTCCAATTCAATTTTGCTTCTCTCAGCTTGTGTAATTGTGAAGTTTTCACTCACCATTTACCAAATTCCAACAAAATAAAATTTATCAGCCGACTCTAACATTCACCGGAAGCTGATACTTTAAACAGCTAATGTAGGAATGAAGTTAACATGAACCGTCCACATTCAGAAGACGAATTCAAGTGTGGAGTCGGTCAATCAAACTTGAAAGCCTTGGATTGGTTGAAATTTATTAACATGTCACGTGAAGAATATTGTAGGTATTGTATTAAAGTAGGTCACGGAGTTGAGCTGAACGAAAAGCCGTCCCCTGTTTTTCTTGCGAGTTTGAGCACGTCGATTAGAGGGGGGCGGGTAGTTGCCGGTGTTGGATTTGCCAAAAACGGCAAATCCAACGCCAGGAAGACCCTCCCCCTCAAACGGACGTTAGTGATTTCCTGTAGTACAACTAAACATTGGAATGGGATTCTTGCCGGAATTGAACCTCGAACTACAAGTCCATTTCATCTCAAACATACCGCTACCCTACAAGGAACGGCCCGACGGTGAACAGATTTTTATTGACTTATAAACCTAATGTTGGCATGGTCTGTTGCAAGAAAAAAAATTGTAACATAGCGATTAATTGGGCACGAACCTACAATCAAAGACTCTGCGAGCCGAGATCTTACCGCGGACCCCACCTTCACTGTCTTGCAGACTCTTGCCTAATAATTGAAGTCGAAGTGTTGACTTTTTGGAATTGAAACCACAAACTAAGTGTCTGATGAACTTCGCCGAGGAACATATTATTAATCCTCATTTCAGGAAATGGTGTAAGCAATTTCAACTTGGACATTCACAATAAAATTATTTAAGCAAGCTATTTTCTAAATTGGTACATATATATAATTTCTGGTGAAAAATCTCATTTATTAATTGAATAAAAATATTTCAATAAGTCTTTTGTGTCGATTAGACGAATATAGTTGAAGATTGAAATACTTACGTATATTTTGCGTGTACTGTGCAAAACTATGTTTATCGATTGTTCATAGGATTTTAGAATGACGAAAATTCATATTTGTTTCAAAGGTTTATTTATTATTAAGAATTTTTAAACCATCCAACGAAAATCTCAAAGTTTTATTATTGTTATATAATTATTTTGAATTTAACTTCGACGTGTCAAAATATATCCACCGTTTGGGTTAAATTTTTTTTTTAAGATATGGTTTATACGGTTAACTGTTTATTGCACTTCTTTATTTTGAACATTGCCTGTTTAGAGTTTGTTAGTGATTAGTCCGACCGTTACAAAGTGAGAGTATGGTTCGAGTTATATCGAATAGTAAGGATTAGATGGGTCATTTATTAATTTATTAACAGGTTTGAAAAGGCGGTTACAAAGAAGACTGATGACGTACTGACAAGGGCGCATTCGACGTGCTCTTCTGATGCTGTTGTTCATCTACTTCACTTTTCGTTGTCTTGTGCATTGAGAAATAATTTTCTATAAACATCCGTTATTTGAGCTCCTGTCGCCTTTCTGTCAGTTTTAAAGAATCTGTATATTCTCCTCTGCCATCTCTCATCGACAAGGGATTCCCACCCACAGAATTCCTGCTCACTGGAATTTCTTTCTTTTCTAAGAATTCTTTGTAAAATACAGAAACGTTTCCTGTTTCTGCTTGTGATTCTTGAGTGCACTCATCATAGCTTCTCTTTTGTTACAGCAAACAACAGGTTGAATGGGGTGAACACTCATTGAACAGCACTAAAATAAGAACTAGACATGATATCCCTTGAAATGGAGAGTGGAATGAGAAGAATTTTTTTCTCGTACTTCCCACTTGTGGAACTTTCTTCTGTTTATTTGCTTCCCTGGTAGTTACAATCTTCAAAAATTTAAATATATCGTCAGTCACCATTTTCTATCTTCTTGAATTTCGTTCATCTTCTGTCCTTTCATCAATCATCCCTTTTCTCAGTCTTCTTTTTCACTTTAACTCCCTGGAGCCGCCTGCATACTAATGGCATTAACGTCTTGCTTGGGGTGAAATGATAAAAACAAATAAAATAAAATAATTCTGCCAAACCAATAAAGGATTCTTCTGAAATGTAAGTCTCTCAACATCTTTAATAATACTTTTCAAATATAAGGACACGACCTCTAAACACACACCTTAATTCCCTCCTTTTGTATATTTTCTGTTTAGTTTTCTAAGGCAATAAAATATGTTATTAATTATATGTAATTGTTTATACATTAATGCAAATACAAACAACCTAGGCTTACTTGACTGCACGCAGGCATATATAATAAACTAAATCAACAAAGAACTCCGCTCAAATGTAAGTCTCTTGCAATCTTTCATTGGAAGTCTGTACACGTATGCATAAAAACAGGAATATATCTCTATATGCACACTTTCATTCGCCCGTTTTTGTATTCTTTGCAATTTTTTCTGCTAATAGTGAGTTGATGTTCTCGCCATCTACGAACACTGTGGTGATTCACCCGTTTAGTATGTGGTCATTCCGAAGTCATAAAGTGTGTTCAAAAAAAGGTAGAAAATTTGCGCCAATCAGCAGCTGTAAGGTGATTGGCTAACCTTAAAACTGCCAACGGCAAATAATCCTACAATATCTTATTTCTCATATATTCCCAACAAGGAAGAAACATGCCTAGTTAAATGCACTTTCATATGAAACCATCTAGTCAACATGTAAGGTTCAATAAGTAAGTCACCAGAGTTCACAGTGAATATCTTTATTAGGTTGATATTCAATTTACATTGAGAACTGCATTATATATTCAGATATACAAGGTAACCAAAAAAGTTCTGTCCATTTTTAAAGGAAAAAAAGAAAACACTTCACATTATGTGTAACTTATATTTAGTCTTCGAAGTAATCGCCATCGGCATCCGGCACCTTCTGCCAACGTGTCTGCAGCTGTTCAGTGCCCTTGCGGCAGAACTCAGGGCGTTTTGACGCAAAGAAGTCCGTAAGGGCTTTGCACAAGTCTGCTTCATTTGTGAAGGATTTCCCACGGGGATGATTATCCAGGGAGTGGAAGAGGTGGTAATCGGATGGCGCAAGGTCAGGTGAATAAGGTAGATGACACAATGTCTCCCACCCAAGTTGATGAATGGTATCCCTGACCACTCGCATGACATGCGGCCTGGCGTTGTCATGGAGGAAAAGCACACCTTTGCGATTCACTACTGCTGGCTCCTTCTGGCGCAATGCCTGTTGCACACGTTTCAATTGCTGCGAGTATAGGTCTCCAGTGACCGTTTGGTCCGTTGGTAGCAGTTCATAATGAACCACTTGACGACCTGTCCATCAGACACAAAGCATAATCTTGCGTGGGTGCATAGGCGGTCTTGCGGTGTGAGGAACAGCATACTGGAGACAACCAATGTGGACCTCCAGCGTTTGCGGAACCTACTTGCTCGGTTTGTACGTCTTACCTAGGCGGTGCAGGTGAAGTCTAACTGTTTCGTCGGAAACGTTGAACTGTCTTGCAAGTTCACCACACGTTAGACTACTGTCCTCTTCAATGGCCGCCTTCAGGACTCCGTCATTCAAGACCTGTGGTCGTCCACTGCAAGGCTCATCATGGAGAGACAAATCTCCTGACTTGAATTTTCGAAACCAACGCCTTGCAGTACGTTCATCCACAGCACTATCCCCAAACGCTTGACATATGCGGCGACTTGATACAGCTGCTGATAAGCCTACTTTGAAGTTGTAAAGCAAACCGCCCTGAACGAGATCTCTAGACACTTCCATCCGTCTCACAGCTGTCCGGCTTATAACTGATGGCCGGGCACGATGCGCGTGTTTTTTATAACGCCTGATGTTCCTACATCCGGCTGTCCAAATTTGAAAACAATTGCTACACGCATTTCGTATATATTTCAACTTCATTCAATGACTAATCAAAAAAACGGATAGAACTTTTTTGGTTACCTTGTAAGTAAGATTAGTATAAAAAGATTAGGAACCTTGCGGGCAGACTGCTCTGGGATTCCTTGGCATTACTATGGCCATACTATTCTCTTATTAATAGCTTGACGTGAGAAAGAAATGTTGGATAATGTAGACCATGTTACAAATATAGTCTTGGGAACTTCCTCATATAATGATAATAATGTGTCAACAATCCAGCCTGAGTGGATTAATATCTGCCTCCTAGTCCTCACATTTCTGTTTATTGTGATCTTTGTCACTGTCATCGTATAATTGTTAGGACAATGGTTATATCCTAATATCTTGTCATAATGTTCATGTGGAGAGATGGTATTTTCCTTTACCATAATTGATTCCTTACTAGTAATGCTACAAGAACGAAGGTTGAAATTATCTTCCTTGAGTCTATCAATCGCCTTTTTATACAAGTCAATAAATTTATCAGGTCTATTGCTAGTTTGTTGTAGATTATCCACATGAAAGTTATTTTTGAGCATTTCAGTACATACATCAAGCCGGTACAGCTCTAAGTAATATTTTAAAAGGGAGTTAAGTATAAATGGGCTTGTGGTAAATCCGAAAATGAAGTTGTTATATCTAAGGACAACAGTTCGTCTCCATTCTTTATGAAGAAACAGAATTTGTGCTTATCTTCTTCCCTTTTGAGTTTAATCATTTGAAAAGCTTTCCTTATGTCGCCTAGCATATCATACCTGTTTGCTTTAAATTTTAGCAATAATGCGATCATATTATTGATCATGTTTATTCCTGAATAGGCAGCCTCGTTTAAGGAGCATTTGCCCTACATTTTCAGTGAACAATTGAAAACCGGTCCATATTTTTGTTGTAGCTTGAGATTCCATTTTGAACGCAAGTCTCTGTGGAATCCAAACATATTTTTTAAATAACTCTTCTGATGGTATGTATATTCTTTTTAGAAAGCCTTCTTTTTCTTGCTGAAATAATACTTCATTATAATCTTTATGCAGATTTTTACATTCAAGAGACTGCACTGTTCATTGGAGTACATCTAGGGCTACTTTATAATTAGATGAAAAACAAATGATCCACGGCAGATCCACATAATATTCATCGTTTTTAATTCAATAGATTCCTTGAATTCCTCTATTTTTTCTGTCATATGAAATTATATCTACTCTCGTAATAGTTGAAACTATTTCTAACATGTGCTAAACATTTGTTTCTACTAGAGACATATCAAACGTATCAGGTATGTTATCAGTATATGTGTCTTTTGGATTTAATACACAATGTACTTCTCGCTCAGAACATTTGGCTAACTCCTTTAAGATAGTATGATAATTGTTTTGACTAACTGAAGTCTTAGATAATTTACTGGTTTTATCTGATGATCATATAGAAAATGATTAAATGCCTCCAAATGGCGCTATATAACTCGGTAATTCCCATGCTAAGCCTCTCATCCATTTAACGAGTTTGGTAGAATGCATGAATATGTCGACACCTATTAATCCTAAGATATTGACTTGGCCATGTTTATTTCTTGAAAAGGATAATCTTTTGTTCAAATTGATTAGGTTTTTCTCAATTGAATCTAATTCATCAATTTGTATTTAATCTTTGCTAAATACCAACCTTGTGCCATCTATGAACATTGTTTTTGTATAATACGAAATTACTTATTAATGTTTATATAAATTAATATTGTTATACTCCAGGCCAGGATGTAGTTTATCATAACTTATTTACTCATTCATACATCGTTTATAGTGGTTTAATCCTCACAAGGCCCAAATCGAACCATACATTACCAAACTTAACCTAGGGAATTTCATTGGTTGTTAAATAAAAATAAGCTTCGAGAAATGTCCATAACAAAACAGTCAAAATTTGTGCAAAAATAGTCTCAACTGACATAAAAAAAAAAATCTTTCTCCAATTCATTCCTAACTTAAATGTTTCAAGAAATCCTATTGGATAAAAAATAAAAAAATACAACATTCGCCCACGCATTTCTCAGAAAAATTCGCAACAGCTACCAAGCCCCGTTGGAGACAATTTCGTTGTAAAGAAAACTATAAATAGAAATAGCAAACGAATTTTCGTTGCATTTGAGACTCACACACGCGAAAGATACACACGGGAATTATGTGTATTTCCTTCTTTGTGCCGCCAAAGAAACAAACTTCCTTTATGAGAGATTACAAAAATTTACACAACAAACTTTTTCTCTCAATATCTTAAAAAAGGTTGAATTTAACTTAGACAAAAGATTTTTCTATTAATCAAAAGCAGACTTTTTAGATATTGAACATTTCCGAAACAGCAAAGAACATTTTCTCTAAAATATACCTTTGCACACATCATTACAAACAAAGAAATTGTCACTTGTGAATATAAAATTTAATCTTTTGTTTCAAACATATATTTTTGTCGTGATAGAATATCGCTGCCATTTGGCCATTTCTTATAATTTATGTTTGTGAATATTACATATTTTATTTACAGCACAATCTTAAATATTCACGCAGCCTTTTTAGATCCACTACAGCCTAACAAACAAAATGTGCAAACACAACACAGTTCACAACCCAATTCATTTGTATCAGATATAAATCAGGGAAACTAATTCGGCGAAACATGATATTTTGCGCATAGTCGCCGCTTCTTGAAGTAGCCACACGGTTAGGGGCTAGTAACGTGAATTTTGTTGTAGAAACAGGAGCTGCTGTATCAGTAATACCAAAACAGTTCTTTTTTTACTCGACCAACATTTCAGCCAACGGAATAGAAATTAAATGCGCCGTTCAAGGTGTAATCACATTAGTGTTGCGGGGCCGATAAGGATGTCGCCCCCGCAAGCTTTATGACGAAACGTGTGAACAGCCAAGACAATGAGGGGACAAAGGCGAAGGTTTATGAAGCAATAATGTCGATTTTATTAATGCCAATTGTACAAGAGTGTACTCTGAAGAATGTGTTCAAGTCGGTGTCGGGTCCGGTATGACTGGTTTCGATTAGGGGTAGCTGCCTTCGGTCGTATTGGTAATAACGAATGTAGAGTTGATCGGCAAAACGGATGTAGCTGGTCGACTGCCGGATGGGAGAATAGACGGGAACAGCAGCAGGTTGATCGGTGTCCCTAAACAGGGCCAAGTCAGAAAAATGAATGACTTCACAGGGCGGACCGACAACAGTGATAGACTTCACAGGGCGGATCGACCGCGGAAACGGGATCGCGCCAAAGCGTATCACTTGGCGAAGACGGAGTCCCTAAACAGGGCCAAGGCAGAATGTGATAGACTTCACAGGGCGGATCGACCGCGGAAACGAGATCGCGCCAAAGCGTATCACTTGGCGAAGGCGGAGTCCCTAAACAGGGCCAAGGCAGGATGTGATAGACTTCACAGGGCGGATCGACCGCAGAAACGGGATCGCGCCAAAGTGTATCACTTGGCGAAGCCAGTCAGAGAGGTGATACGTCTTCCAGGGCGGATCGACCGCGAAAACGGGATTGCGCCGAAGAGTAACACTCTCGACAAAGCACCGGAAGCTCACAAAGGCAGCGTACTACACTTTGATCCAGGCCACCGGGCCGAGTAGCTAATATTTATTAATCCACCCACGAGGATTAAATGTGGCACAAGGCCGGTTTAATGTGAGTTGCCCGCGAGCCCGTAGGCTCGGCAAAAAATATGACCTTTGAACCCGCCTGGACGGGTTCAGGTCCTGTCTACCTCCCCGAAGGAAACCTTGCCCTTCGGCAAAGCTTCCCCCGAGTTCCTCCCTGCATTAGAGAGTTCGACAGAAGCCAGCGCGCATGATCACAAAGCACAGATACTACACTTTGATCCTAAAACGGGCCGGGCAGCTTGTATTTATTAACCCACCCACGAGGGTTAAATGTGGCACAAGGCCGGGTTAATGTGGGTTGCCCGCAAGCCCGTAGGCTCGGCCAAAAATATGACCTATGAACCCGCCTGGACGGGTTCAGGTCCTGTCTACCTCCCCGAAGGAAACCTTGCCCTTCGGCAAAGCTTCCTCCGAGTTCCTCCCTGCATTAGAGAGTTCGACAGAAGCCAACCCGCATGATCACAAAGCACAGATACTACACTTTGATCCTAAAACGGGCCGGGCAGCTTGTATTTATTAACCCACCCACGAGGATTAAATGTGTCACAAGGCCGGTTTAATGTGGGTTGCCCGCGAGCCCGTAGGCTCGGCCAAAAATATGTCCTTTGAACCCGCCTGGACGGGTTCAGGTCCTGTCTACCTCCCCGAAGGAAACCTTGCCCTTCGGCAAAGCATCAGAGAGTTCGACAGAAGCCAGCCCGCATGATCACAAAGCACAGATACTACACTTTGATCCTAAAACGGGCCGGGCAGCTAGTATTTATTAACCCACCCACGAGGATTAATGTGGCACAAGGCCGGTTTAATGTGGGTTGCCCGCGAGCCCGTAGGCTCGGCCAAAAATATGACCTTTGAACCCGCCTGGACGGGTTCAGGTCCTGTCTACCTCCCCGAAGGAAACCTTGCCCTTCGGCAAAGCTTCCTCCGAGTTCCTCTCTGCATCAGAGAGTTCGACAGAAGCCAGCCCGCATGATCACAAAGCACAGATACTACACTTTGATCCTAAAACGGGCCGGGCAGCTAGTATTTATTAACCCACCCACGAGGATTAAATGTGGCACAAGGCCGGTTTAATGTGGGTTGCCCGCGAGCCCGTAGGCTCGGCCAAAAATATGACCTTTGAACCCACCTGGACGGGTTCAGGTCCTGTCTACCTCCCCGAAGGAAACCTTGCCCTTCGGCAAATCTTCCTCCGAGTTCCTCTCTGCATCAGAGAGTTCGACAGAAGCCAGCCCGCATGATCACAAAGCACAGATACTACACTTTGATCCTAAAACGGGCCGAGCAGCTAGTATTTATTAACCCACCCACGAGGATTAAATGTGGCACAAGGCCGGTTTAATGTGGGTTGCCCGCGAGCCCGTAGGCTCGGCCAAAAATATGACCTTTGAACCCGCCTGGACGGGTTCAGGTCCTGTCTACCTCCCCGAAGGAAAACTTGCCCTTCGGCAAAGCTTCCTCCGAGTTCCTCCCTGCATTAGAGAGTTCGACAGAAGCCGGCCCGCATGATCACAAAGCACAGATACTACACTTTGATCCTAAAACGGGCCGGGCAGCTTGTATTTATTAACCCACCCACGAGGATTAAATGTGTCACAAGGCCGGTTTAATGTGGGTTGCCCGCGAGCCCGTAGGCTCGGCCAAAAATATGTCCTTTGAACCCGCCTGGACGGGTTCAGGTCCTGTCTACCTCCCCGAAGGAAACCTTGCCCTTCGGCAAAGCATCAGAGAGTTCGACAGAAGCCAGCCCGCATGATCACAAAGCACAGATACTACACTTTGATCCTAAAACGGGCCGGGCAGCTAGTATTTATTAACCCACCCACGAGGATTAATGTGGCACAAGGCCGGTTTAATGTGGGTTGCCCGCGAGCCCGTAGGCTCGGCCAAAAATATGACCTTTGAACCCGCCTGGACGGGTTCAGGTCCTGTCTACCTCCCCGAAGGAAACCTTGCCCTTCGGCAAAGCTTCCTCCGAGTTCCTCTCTGCATCAGAGAGTTCGACAGAAGCCAGCCCGCATGATCACAAAGCACAGATACTACACTTTGATCGTAAAACGGGCCGGGCAGCTAGTATTTATTAACCCACCCACGAGGATTAAATGTGGCACAAGGCCGGTTTAATGTGGGTTGCCCGCGAGCCCGTAGGCTCGGCCAAAAATATGACCTTTGAACCCACCTGGACGGGTTCAGGTCCTGTCTACCTCCCCGAAGGAAACCTTGCCCTTCGGCAAAGCTTCCTCCGAGTTCCTCTCTGCATCAGAGAGTTCGACAGAAGCCAGCCCGCATGATCACAAAGCACAGATACTACACTTTGATCCTAAAACGGGCCGGGCAGCTAGTATTTATTAACCCACCCACGAGGATTAAATGTGGCACAAGGCCGGTTTAATGTGGGTTGCCCGCGAGCCCGTAGGCTCGGCCAAAAATATGACCTTTGAACCCGCCTGGACGGGTTCAGGTCCTGTCTACCTCCCCGAAGGAAAACTTGCCCTTCGGCAAAGCTTCCTCCGAGTTCCTCCCTGCATTAGAGAGTTCGACAGAAGCCGGCCCGCATGATCACAAAGCACAGATACTACACTTTGATCCTAAAACGGGCCGGGCAGCTAGTATTTATTAACCCACCGACGAGGATTAAATGTGGCACAAGGCCGGTTTAATGTGGGTTGCCCGCGAGCCCGTAGGCTCGGCCAAAAATATGACCTTTGAACCCGCCTGGACGGGTTCAGGTCCTGTCTACCTCCCCGAAGGAAACCTTGCCCTTCGGCAAAGCTTCCTCCGAGTTCCTCTCTGCATCAGAGAGTTCGACAGAAGCCAGCCCGCATGATCACAAAGCACAGATACTACACTTTGATCCTAAAACGGGCCGGGCAGCTAGTATTTATTAACCCACCCACGAGGATTAAATGTGGCACAAGGCCGGTTTAATGTGGGTTGCCCGCGAGCCCGTAGGCTCGGCCAAAAATATGACCTTTGAACCCGCCTGGACGGGTTCAGGTCCTGTCTACCTCCCCGAAGGAAACCTTGCCCTTCGGCAAAGCTTCCTCCGAGTTCCTCCCTGCATTAGGGAGTTCGACAGAAGCCAGCCCGCATGATCACAAAGCACAGATACTACACTTTGATCCTAAAACGGGCCGGGCAGCTTGTATTTATTAACCCACCCACGAGGATTAAATGTGGCACAAGGCCGGTTTAATGTGGGTTGCCCGCGAGCCCGTAGGCTCGGCCAAAAATATGACCTTTGAACCCGCCTGGACCGGTTCAGGTCCTGTCTACCTCCCCGAAGGAAACCTTGCCTTTCGGCAAAGCTTCCTCCGAGTTCCTCCCTGCATTAGGGAGTTCGACAGAAGCCAGCCCGCATGATCACAAAGCACAGATACTACACTTTGATCCTAAAACGGGCCGGGCAGTTAGTATTTATTAACCCACCCACGAGGATTAAATGTGGCACAAGGCCGGTTTAATGTGGGTTGCCCGCGAGCCCGTAGGCTCGGCCAAAAATATGACCTTTGAACCCGCCTAGACGGGTTCAGGTCCTGTCTACCTCCCCGAAGGAAACCTTGCCCGTCGGCAAAGCTTCCTCCGAGTTCCTCTCAGCATCAGAGAGTTCGACAGAAGCCAGCCCGCATGATCACAAAGCACAGATACTACACTTTGATCCTAAAACGGGCCGGGCAGCTAGTATTTATTAACCCACCCACGAGGATTAAATGTGGCACAAGGCCGGTTTAATGTGGGTTGCCCGCGAGCCCGTAGGCTCGGCCAAAAATATGACCTTTGAACCCACCTGGACGGGTTCAGGTCCTGTCTACCTCCCCGAAGGAAACCTTGCCCTTCGGCAAAGCTTCCTCCGAGTTCCTCTCTGCATCAGAGAGTTCGACAGAAGCCAGCCCGCATGATCACAAAGCACAGATACTACACTTTGATCCTAAAACGGGCCGGGCAGCTAGTATTTATTAACCCACCCACGAGGATTAAATGTGGCACAAGGCCGGTTTAATGTGGGTTGACCGCGAGCCCGTAGGCTCGGTCAAAAATATGACCTTTGAACCCGCCTGGACGGGTTCAGGTCCTGTCTACCTCCCCGAAGGAAAACTTGCCCTTCGGCAAAGCTTCCTCCGAGTTCCTCCCTGCATTAGTGAGTTCGACAGAAGCCAGCCCGCATGATCACAAAGCACAGATACTACACTTTGATCCTAAAACGGGCCGGGCAGCTTGTATTTATTAACCCACCCACGAGGATTAAATGTGTCACAAGGCCGGTTTAATGTGGGTTGCCCGCGAGCCCGTAGGCTCGGCCAAAAATATGTCCTTTGAACCCGCCTGGACGGGTTCAGGTCCTGTCTACCTCCCCGAAGGAAACCTTGCCCTTCGGCAAAGCTTCCTCCGAGTTCCTCTCTGCATCAGAGAGTTCGACAGAAGCCAGCCCGCATGATCACAAAGCACAGATACTACACTTTGATCCTAAAACGGGCCGGGCAGCTAGTATTTATTAACCCACCCACGAGGATTAAATGTGGCACAAGGCCGGTTTAATGTGGGTTGCCCGCGAGCCCGTAGGCTCGGCCAAAAATATGACCTTTGAACCCGCCTGGACGGGTTCAGGTCCTGTCTACCTCCCCGAAGGAAACCTTGCCCTTCGGCAAAGCTTCCTCCGAGTTCCTCCCTGCATTAGGGAGTTCGACAGAAGCCAGCCCGCATGATCACAAAGCACAGATACTACACTTTGATCCTAAAACGGGCCGGGCAGCTAGTATTTATTAACCCACCCACGAGGATTAAATGTGGCACAAGGCCGGTTTAATGTGGGTTGCCCGCGAGCCCGTAGGCTCGGCCAAAAATATGACCTTTGAACCCCCCTGGACGGGTTCAGGTCCTGTCTACCTCCCCGAAGGAAACCTTGCCCTTCGGCAAAGCTTCCTCCGAGTTCCTCCCTGCATTAGGGAGTTCGACAAAAGCCAGCCCGCATGATCACAAAGCACAGATACTACACTTTGATCCTAAAACGGGCCGGGCAGCTAGTATTTATTAACCCACCCACGAGGATTAAATGTGGCACAAGGCCGGTTTAATGTGGGTTGCCCGCGAGCCCGTAGGCTCGGCCAAAAATATGACCTTTGAACCCGCCTGGACGGGTTCAGGTCCTGTCTACCTCCCCGAAGGAAACCTTGCCCTTCGGCAAAGCTTCCTCCGAGTTCCTCCCTGCATTAGGGAGTTCGACAGAAGCCAGCCCGCATGATCACAAAGCACAGATACTACACTTTGATCCTAAAACGGGCCGGGCAGCTTGTATTTATTAACCCACCCACGAGGATTAAATGTGCCACAAGGCCGGTTTAATGTGGGTTGCCCGCGAGCCCGTAGGCTCGGCCAAAAATATGACCTTTGAACCCGCCTGGACCGGTTCAGGTCCTGTCTACCTCCCCGAAGGAAACCTTGCCTTTCGGCAAAGCTTCCTCCGAGTTCCTCCCTGCATTAGGGAGTTCGACAGAAGCCAGCCCGCATGATCACAAAGCACAGATACTACACTTTGATCCTAAAACGGGCCGGGCAGTTAGTATTTATTAACCCACCCACGAGGATTAAATGTGGCACAAGGCCGGTTTAATGTGGGTTGCCCGCGAGCCCGTAGGCTCGGCCAAAAATATGACCTTTGAACCCGCCTAGACGGGTTCAGGTCCTGTCTACCTCCCCGAAGGAAACCTTGCCCTTCGGCAAAGCTTCCTCCGAGTTCCTCCCTGCATTAGGGAGTTCGACAGAAGCCAGCCCGCATGATCACAAAGCACAGATACTACTTTGATCCTAAAACGGGCCGGGCAGCTAGTATTTATTAATCCACCCACGAGGATTAAATGTGGCACAAGGCCGGTTTAATGTGGGTTGCCCGCGAGCCCGTAGGCTCGGCCAAAAATATGACCTTTGAACCCGCCTGGACGGGTTCAGGTCCGGTCTACCTCCCCGAAGGAAACCTTGCCCTTCGGCAAAGCTTCCTCCGAGTTCCTCTCTGGATCAGAGAGTTCGACAGAAGCCAGCCCGCATGATCACAAAGCACAGATACTACACTTTGATCCTAAAACGGGCCGGGCAGCTAGTATTTATTAACCCACCCACGAGGATTAAATGTGGCACAAGGCCGGTTTAATGTGGGTTGCCCGCGAGCCCGTAGGCTCGGCCAAAAATATGACCTTTGAACCCGCCTGGACGGGTTCAGGTCCTGTCTACCTCCCCGAAGGAAACCTTGCCCTTCGGCAAAGCTTCCTCCGAGTTCCTCCCTGCATTAGGGAGTTCGACAGAAGCCAGCCCGCATGATCACAAAGCACAGATACTACACTTTGATCCTAAAACGGGCCGGGCAGCTAGTATTTATTAATCCACCCACGAGGATTAAATGTGGCACAAGGCCGGTTTAATGTGGGTTGCCCGCGAGCCCGTAGGCTCGGCCAAAAATATGACCTTTGAACCCGCCTGGACGGGTTCAGGTCCTGTCTACCTCCCCGAAGGAAACCTTGCCCTTCGGCAAAGCTTCCTCCGAGTTCCTCCCTGCATTAGGGAGTTCGACAGAAGCCAGCCCGCATGATCACAAAGCACAGATACTACTTTGATCCTAAAACGGGCCGGGCAGCTTGTATTTATTAACCCACCCACGAGGATTAAATGTGGGACAAGGCCGGTTTAATGTGGGTTGCCCGCGAGCCCGTAGGCTCGGCCAAAAATATGACCTTTGAACCCGCCTGGACGGGTTCAGGTCCTGTCTACCTCCCCGAAGGAAACCTTGCCCTTCGGCAAAGCTTCCTCCGAGTTCCTCCCTGCATTAGGGAGTTCGACAGAAGCCAGCCCGCATGATCACAAAGCACAGATACTACTTTGATCCTAAAACGGGCCGGGCAGCTAGTATTTATTAATCCACCCACGAGGATTAAATGTGGCACAAGGCCGGTTTAATGTGGGTTGCCCGCGAGCCCGTAGGCTCGGCCAAAAATATGACCTTTGAACCCGCCTGGACGGGTTCAGGTCATGTCTACCTCCCCGAAGGAAACCTTGCCCTTCGGCAAAGCTTCCTCCGAGTTCCTCCCTGCATTAGGGAGTTCGACAGAAGCCAGCCCGCATGATCACAAAGCACAGATACTACTTTGATCCTAAAACGGGCCGGGCAGCTAGTATTTATTAATCCACCCACGAGGATTAAATGTGGCACAAGGCCGGTTTAATGTGGGTTGCCCGCGAGCCCGTAGGCTCGGCCAAAAATATGACCTTTGAACCCGCCTGGACGGGTTCAGGTCCTGTCTACCTCCCCGAAGGAAACCTTGCCCTTCGGCAAAGCTTCCTCCGAGTTCCTCCCTGCATTAGGGAGTTCGACAGAAGCCAGCCCGCATGATCACAAAGCACAGATACTACACTTTGATCCTAAAACGGGCCGGGCAGCTTGTATTTATTAACCCACCCACGAGGATTAAATGTGGCACAAGGCCGGTTTAATGTGGGTTGCCCGCGAGCCCGTAGGCTCGGCCAAAAATATGACCTTTGAACCCGCCTGGACCGGTTCAGGTCCTGTCTACCTCCCCGAAGGAAACCTTGCCTTTCGGCAAAGCTTCCTCCGAGTTCCTCCCTGCATTAGGGAGTTCGACAGAAGCCAGCCCGCATGATCACAAAGCACAGATACTACACTTTGATCCTAAAACGGGCCGGGCAGTTAGTATTTATTAACCCACCCACGAGGATTAAATGTGGCACAAGGCCGGTTTAATGTGGGTTGCCCGCGAGCCCGTAGGCTCGGCCAAAAATATGACCTTTGAACCCGCCTAGACGGGTTCAGGTCCTGTCTACCTCCCCGAAGGAAACCTTGCCCTTCGGCAAAGCTTCCTCCGAGTTCCTCCCTGCATTAGGGAGTTCGACAGAAGCCAGCCCGCATGATCACAAAGCACAGATACTACTTTGATCCTAAAACGGGCCGGGCAGCTAGTATTTATTAATCCACCCACGAGGATTAAATGTGGCACAAGGCCGGTTTAATGTGGGTTGCCCGCGAGCCCGTAGGCTCGGCCAAAAATATGACCTTTGAACCCGCCTGGACGGGTTCAGGTCCTGTCTACCTCCCCGAAGGAAACCTTGCCCTTCGGCAAAGCTTCCTCCGAGTTCCTCTCTGCATCAGAGAGTTCGACAGAAGCCAGCCCGCATGATCACAAAGCACAGATACTACACTTTGATCCTAAAACGGGCCGGGCAGCTAGTATTTATTAACCCACCGACGAGGATTAAATGTGGCACAAGGCCGGTTTAATGTGGGTTGCCCGCGAGCCCGTAGGCTCGGCCAAAAATATGACCTTTGAACCCGCCTGGACGGGTTCAGGTCCTGTCTACCTCCCCGAAGGAAACCTTGCCCTTCGGCAAAGCTTCCTCCGAGTTCCTCCCTGCATTAGGGAGTTCGACAGAAGCCAGCCCGCATGATCACAAAGCACAGATACTACTTTGATCCTAAAACGGGCCGGGCAGCTAGTATTTATTAATCCACCCACGAGGATTAAATGTGGCACAAGGCCGGTTTAATGTGGGTTGCCCGCGAGCCCGTAGGCTCGGCCAAAAATATGACCTTTGAACCCGCCTGGACGGGTTCAGGTCCTGTCTACCTCCCCGAAGGAAACCTTGCCCTTCGGCAAAGCTTCCTCCGAGTTCCTCTCTGCATCAGAGAGTTCGACAGAAGCCAGCCCGCATGATCACAAAGCACAGATACTACACTTTGATCCTAAAACGGGCCGGGCAGCTAGTATTTATTAACCCACCCACGAGGATTAATGTGGCACAAGGCCGGTTTAATGTGGGTTGCCCGCGAGCCCGTAGGCTCGGCCAAAAATATGACCTTTGAACCCACCTGGACGGGTTCAGGTCCTGTCTACCTCCCCGAAGGAAACCTTGCCCTTCGGCAAAGCTTCCTCCGAGTTCCTCTCTGCATCAGAGAGTTCGACAGAAGCCAGCACGCATGATCACAAAGCACAGATACTACACTTTGATCCTAAAACGGGCCGGGCAGCTAGTATTTATTAACCCACCCACGAGGATTAAATGTGGCACAAGGCCGGTTTAATGTGGGTTGCCCGCGAGCCCGTAGGCTCGGCCAAAAATATGACCTTTGAACCCGCCTGGACGGGTTCAGGTCCTGTCTACCTCCCCGAAGGAAAACTTGCCCTTCGGCAAAGCTTCCTCCGAGTTCCTCTCTGCATCAGAGAGTTCGACAGAAGCCAGCCCGCATGATCACAAAGCACAGATACTACACTTTGATCCTAAAACGGGCCGGGCAGCTAGTATTTATTAACCCACCCACGAGGATTAAATGTGGCACAAGGCCGGTTTAATGTGGGTTGCCCGCGAGCCCGTAGGCTCGGCCAAAAATATGACCTTTGAACCCGCCTGGACGGGTTCAGGTCCTGTCTACCTCCCCGAAGGAAAACTTGCCCTTCGGCAAAGCTTCCTCCGAGTTCCTCCCTGCATTAGAGAGTTCGACAGAAGCCAGCCCGCATGATCACAAAGCACAGATACTACACTTTGATCCTAAAACGGGCCGGGCAGCTAGTATTTATTAACCCACCCACGAGGATTAAATGTGGCACAAGGCCGGTTTAATGTGGGTTGCCCGCGAGCCCGTAGGCTCGGCCAAAAATATGACCTTTGAACCCGCCTGGACGGGTTCAGGTCCTGTCTACCTCCCCGAAGGAAACCTTGCCCTTCGGCAAAGCTTCCTCCGAGTTCCTCTCTGCATCAGAGAGTTCGACAGAAGCCAGCCCGCATGATCACAAAGCACAGATACTACACTTTGATCCTAAAACGGGCCGGGCAGCTAGTATTTATTAACCCACCCACGAGGATTAAATGTGGCAGAAGGCCGGTTTAATGTGGGTTGCCCGCGAGCCCGTAGGCTCGGCCAAAAATATGACCTTTGAACCCGCCTGGACGGGTTCAGGTCCTGTCTACCTCCCCGAAGGAAAACTTGCCCTTCGGCAAAGCTTCCTCCGAGTTCCTCCCTGCATTAGAGAGTTCGACAGAAGCCAGCCCGCATGATCACAAAGCACAGATACTACACTTTGATCCTAAAACGGGCCGGGCAGTTAGTATTTATTAACCCACCCACGAGGATTAAATGTGGCACAAGGCCGGTTTAATGTGGGTTGCCCGCGAGCCCGTAGGCTCGGCCAAAAATATGACCTTTGAACCCGCCTGGACCGGTTCAGGTCCTGTCTACCTCCCCGAAGGAAACCTTGCCTTTCGGCAAAGCTTCCTCCGAGTTCCTCCCTGCATTAGGGAGTTCGACAGAAGCCAACCCGCATGATCACAAAGCACAGATACTACACTTTGATCCTAAAACGGGCCGGGCAGCTAGTATTTATTAACCCACCCACGAGGATTAAATGTGGCACAAGGCCGGTTTAATGTGGGTTGCCCGCGAGCCCGTAGGCTCGGCCAAAAATATGACCTTTGAACCCACCTGGACGGGTTCAGGTCCTGTCTACCTCCCCGAAGGAAACCTTGCCCTTCGGCAAAGCTTCCTCCGAGTTCCTCTCTGCATCAGAGAGTTCGACAGAAGCCAGCCCGCATGATCACAAAGCACAGATACTACACTTTGATCCTAAAACGGGCCGGGCAGCTAGTATTTATTAACCCACCCACGAGGATTAAATGTGGCACAAGGCCGGTTTAATGTGGGTTGCCCGCGAGCCCGTAGGCTCGGCCAAAAATATGACCTTTGAACCCGCCTGGACGGGTTCAGGTCCTGTCTACCTCCCCGAAGGAAAACTTGCCCTTCGGCAAAGCTTCCTCCGAGTTCCTCCCTGCATTAGTGAGTTCGACAGAAGCCAGCCCGCATGATCACAAAGCACAGATACTACACTTTGATCCTAAAACGGGCCGGGCAGCTAGTATTTATTAACCCACCCACGAGGATTAAATGTGGCACAAGGCCGGTTTAATGTTGGTTGCCGGCGAGCCCGTAGGCTCGGCCAAAAATATGACCTTTGAACCCGCCTAGACGGGTTCAGGTCCTGTCTACCTCCCCGAAGGAAACCTTGCCCTTCGGCAAAGCTTCCTCCGAGTTCCTCCCTGCATTAGGGAGTTCGACAGAAGGCAGCCCGCATGATCACAAAGCACAGATACTACACTTTGATCCTAAAACGGGCCGGGCAGCTTGTATTTATTAACCCACCCACGAGGATTAAATGTGGCACAAGGCCGGTTTAATGTGGGTTGCCCGCGAGCCCGTAGGCTCGGCCAAAAATATGACCTTTGAACCCGCCTGGACCGGTTCAGGTCCTGTCTACCTCCCCGAAGGAAACCTTGCCTTTCGGCAAAGCTTCCTCCGAGTTCCTCCCTGCATTAGGGAGTTCGACAGAAGCCAGCCCGCATGATCACAAAGCACAGATACTACACTTTGATCCTAAAACGGGCCGGGCAGCTAGTATTTATTAACCCACCCACGAGGATTAAATGTGGCACAAGGCCGGTTTAATGTGGGTTGCCCGCGAGCCCGTAGGCTCGGCCAAAAATATGACCTTTGAACCCGCCTGGACGGGTTCAGGTCCTGTCTACCTCCCCGAAGGAAACCTTGCCCTTCGGCAAAGCTTCCTCCGAGTTCCTCCCTGCATTAGGGAGTTCGACAGAAGCCAGCCCGCATGATCACAAAGCACAGATACTACACTTTGATCCTAAAACGGGCCGGGCAGCTTGTATTTATTAACCCACCCACGAGGATTAAATGTGGCACAAGGCCGGTTTAATGTGGGTTGCCCGCGAGCCCGTAGGCTCGGCCAAAAGTATGACCTTTGAACCCGCCTGGACGGGTTCAGGTCCTGTCTACCTCCCCGAAGGAAACCTTGCCTTTCGGCAAAGCTTCCTCCGAGTTCCTCCCTGCATTAGGGAGTTCGACTGAAGCCAGCCCGCATGATCACAAAGCACAGATACTACACTTTGATCCTAAAACGGGCCGGGCAGCTAGTATTTATTAACCCACCCACGAGGATTAAATGTGGCACAAGGCCGGTTTAATGTGGGTTGCCCGCGAGCCCGTAGGCTCGGCCAAAAATATGACCTTTGAACTCGCCTGGACGGGTTCAGGTCCTGTCTACCTCCCCGAAGGAAACCTTGCCCTTCGGCAAAGCTTCCTCCGAGTTCCTCCCTGCATTAGAGAGTTCGACAGAAGCCGGCCCGCATGATCACAAAGCACAGATACTACACTTTGATCCTAAAACGGGCCGGGCAGCTTGTATTTATTAACCCACCCACGAGGATTAAATGTGGCACAAGGCCGGTTTAATGTGGGTTGCCCGCGAGCCCGTAGGCTCGGCCAAAAATATGACCTTTGAACCCGCCTGGACGGGTTCAGGTCCTGTCTACCTCCGCGAAGGAAACCTTGCCTTTCGGCAAAGCTTCCTCCGAGTTCCTCTCTGCATCAGAGAGTTCGACAGAAGCCAGCCCGCATGATCACAAAGCACAGATACTACACTTTGATCCTAAAACGGGCCGGGCAGCTAGTATTTATTAACCCACCCACGAGGATTAAATGTGGCACAAGGTCGGTTTAATGTGGGTTGCCCGCGAGCCCGTAGGCTCGGCCAAAAATATGACCTTTGAACCCGCCTGGACGGGTTCAGGTCCTGTCTACCTCCCCGAAGGAAACCTTGCCCTTCGGCAAAGCTTCCTCCGAGTTCCTCCCTGCATTAGGGAGTTCGACAGAAGCCAGCCCGCATGATCACAAAGCACAGATACTACACTTTGATCCTAAAACGGGCCGGGCAGCTTGTATTTATTAACCCACCCACGAGGATTAAATGTGGCACAAGGCCGGTTTAATGTGGGTTGCCCGCGAGCCCGTAGGCTCGGCCAAAAGTATGACCTTTGAACCCGCCTGGACGGGTTCAGGTCCTGTCTACCTCCCCGAAGGAAACCTTGCCTTTCGGCAAAGCTTCCTCCGAGTTCCTCCCTGCATTAGGGAGTTCGACTGAAGCCAGCCCGCATGATCACAAAGCACAGATACTACACTTTGATCCTAAAACGGGCCGGGCAGTTAGTATTTATTAACCCACCCACGAGGATTAAATGTGGCACAAGGCCGGTTCAATGTGGGTTGCCCGCGAGCCCGTAGGCTCGGCCAAAAATATGACCTTTGAACCCGCCTAGACGGGTTCAGGTCCTGTCTACCTCCCCGAAGGAAACCTTGCCCTTCGGCAAAGCTTCCTCCGAGTTCCTCCCTGCATTAGGGAGTTCGACAGAAGCCAGCCCGCATGATCACAAAGCACAGATACTACTTTGATCCTAAAACGGGCCGGGCAGCTAGTATTTATTAATCCACCCACGAGGATTAAATGTTGCACAAGGCCGGTTTAATGTGGGTTGCCCGCGAGCCCGTAGGCTCGGCCAAAAATATGACCTTTGAACCCGCCTGGACGGGTTCAGGTCCTGTCTACCTCCCCGAAGGAAACCTTGCCCTTCGGCAAAGCTTCCTCCGAGTTCCTCCCTGCATTAGGGAGTTCGACAGAAGCCAGCCCGCATGATCACAAAGCACAGATACTACACTTTGGTCCTAAAACGGGCCGGGCAGCTTGTATTTATTAACCCACCCACGAGGATTAAATGTGGCACAAGGCCGGTTTAATGTGGGTTGCCCGCGAGCCCGTAGGCTCGGCCAAAAATATGACCTTTGAACCCGCCTGGACGGGTTCAGGTCCTGTCTACCTCCCCAAAGGAAACCTTGCCCTTCGGCAAAGCTTCCTCCGAGTTCCTCCCTGCATTAGGGAGTTCGACAGAAGGAAGCCCGCATGATCACAAAGCACAGATACTACACTTTGATCCTAAAACGGGCCGGGCAGCTAGTATTTATTAACCCACCCACGAGGATTAAATGTGGCACAAGGCCGGTTTAATGTGGGTTGCCCGCGAGCCCGTAGGCTCGGCCAAAAATATGACCTTTGAACCCGCCTGGACGGGTTCAGGTCCTGTCTACCTCCCCGAAGGAAACCTTGCCCTTCGGCAAAGCTTCCTCCGAGTTCCTCCCTGCATTAGGGAGTTCGACAGAAGCCAGCCCGCATGATCACAAAGCACAGATACTACACTTTGATCCTAAAACGGGCCGGGCAGCTTGTATTTATTAACCCACCCACGATGATTAAATGTGGCACAAGGCCGGTTTAATGTGGGTTGCCCGCGAGCCCGTAGGCTCGGCCAAAAATATGACCTTTGAACCCGCCTGGACCGGTTCAGGTCCTGTCTACCTCCCCGAAGGAAACCTTGCCTTTCGGCAAAGCTTCCTCCGAGTTCCTCCCTGCATTAGGGAGTTCGACAGAAGCCAGCCTGCATGATCACAAAGCACAGATACTACACTTTGATCCTAAAACGGGCCGGGCAGCTAGTATTTATTAACCCACCCACGAGGATTAAATGTGGCACAAGGCCGGTTTAATGTGGGTTGCCCGCGAGCGCGTAGGCTCGGCCAAAAATATGACCTTTGAACTCGCCTGGGCGGGTTCAGGTCCTGTCTACCTCCCCGAAGGAAACCTTGCCCTTCGGCAAAGCTTCCTCCGAGTTCCTCCCTGCATTAGAGAGTTCGACAGAAGCCGGCCCGCATGATCACAAAGCACAGATACTACACTTTGATCCTAAAACGGGCCGGGCAGCTTGTATTTATTAACCCACCCACGAGGATTAAATGTGGCACAAGGCCGGTTTAATGTGGGTTGCCCGCGAGCCCGTAGGCTCGGCCAAAAATATGACCTTTGAACCCGCCTGGACGGGTTCAGGTCCTGTCTACCTCCGCGAAGGAAACCTTGCCTTTCGGCAAAGCTTCCTCCGAGTTCCTCTCTGCATCAGAGAGTTCGACAGAAGCCAGCCCGCATGATCACAAAGCACAGATACTACACTTTGATCCTAAAACGGGCCGGGCAGCTAGTATTTATTAACCCACCCACGAGGATTAAATGTGGCACAAGGTCGGTTTAATGTGGGTTGCCCGCGAGCCCGTAGGCTCGGCCAAAAACATGACCTTTGAACCCGCCTGGACGGGTTCAGGTCCTGTCTACCTCCCCGAAGGAAACCTTGCCCTTCGGCAAAGCTTCCTCCGAGTCCTCCCTGCATTAGGGAGTTCGACAGAAGCAAGCCCGCATGATCACAAAGCACAGATACTACACTTTGATCCTAAAACGGGCCGGGCAGCTAGTATTTATTAACCCACCCACGAGGATTAAATGTGGCACAAGGCCGGTTTAATGTGGGTTGCCCGCGAGCCCGTAGGCTCGGCCAAAAATATGACCTTTGAACCCGCCTGGACGGGTTCAGGTCCTGTCTACCTCCCCGAAGGAAACCTTGCCCTTCGGCAAAGCTTCCTCCGAGTTCCTCCCTGCATTAGGGAGTTCGACAGAAGCCAGCCCGCATGATCACAAAGCACAGATACTACACTTTGATCCTAAAACGGGCCGGGCAGCTTGTATTTATTAACCCACCCACGAGGATTAAATGTGGCACAAGGCCGGTTTAATGTGGGTTGCCCGCGAGCCGTAGGCTCGGCAAAAATATGACCTTTGAACCCGCCTGGACGGGTTCAGGTCCTGTCTACCTCCGCGAAGGAAACCTTGCCTTTCGGCAAAGCTTCCTCCGAGTTCCTCTCTGCATCAGAGAGTTCGACAGAAGCCAGCCCGCATGATCACAAAGCACAGATACTACACTTTGATCCTAAAACGGGCCGGGCAGCTAGTATTTATTAACCCACCCACGAGGATTAAATGTGGCACAAGGTCGGTTTAATGTGGGTTGCCCGCGAGCCCGTAGGCTCGGCCAAAAACATGACCTTTGAACCCGCCTGGACGGGTTCAGGTCCTGTCTACCTCCCCGAAGGAAACCTTGCCCTTCGGCAAAGCTTCCTCCGAGTTCCTCCCTGCATTAGGGAGTTCGACAGAAGCAAGCCCGCATGATCACAAAGCACAGATACTACACTTTGATCCTAAAACGGGCCGGGCAGCTTGTATTTATTAACCCACCCACGAGGATTAAATGTGGCACAAGGCCGGTTTAATGTGGGTTGCCCGCGAGCCCGAAGGCTCGGCCAAAAATATGACCTTTGAACCCGCCTGGACGGGTTCAGGTCCTGTCTACCTCCCCGAAGGAAACCTTGCCTTTCGGCAAAGCTTCCTCCGAGTTCCTCCCTGCATTAGGGAGTTCGACAGAAGCCAGCCCGCATGATCACAAAGCACAGATACTACACTTTGATCCTAAAACGGGCCGGGCAGTTAGTATTTATTAACCCACCCACGAGGATTAAATGTGGCACAAGGCCGGTTTAATGTGGGTTGCCCGCGAGCCCGTAGGCTCGGCCAAAAATATGACCTTTGAACCCGCCTAGACGGGTTCAGGTCCTGTCTACCTCCCCGAAGGAAACCTTGCCCTTCGGCAAAGCTTCCTCCGAGTTCCTCCCTGCATTAGGGAGTTCGACAGAAGCCAGCCCGCATGATCACAAAGCACAGATACTACTTTGATCCTAAAACGGGCCGGGCAGCTAGTATTTATTAATCCACCCACGAGGATTAAATGTGGCACAAGGCCGGTTTAATGTGGGTTGCCCGCGAGCCCGTAGGCTCGGCCAAAAATATGACCTTTGAACCCGCCTGGACGGGTTCAGGTCCTGTCTACCTCCGCGAAGGAAACCTTGCCCTTCGGCAAAGCTTCCTCCGAGTTCCTCTCTGCATCAGAGAGTTCGACAGAAGCCAGCCCGAATGATCACAAAGCACAGATACTACACTTTGATCCTAAAACGGGCCGGGCACCTTGTATTTATTAACCCACCCACGAGGATTAAATGTGGCACAAGGCCGGTTTAATGTGGGTTGCCCCGAGCCCGTAGGCTCGGCCAAAAATATGACCTTTGAACCCGCCTGGACGGGTTCAGGTCCTGTCTACCTCCCCGA
Organism: Acanthosepion lycidas; assembly: GCA_963932145.1. Taxonomy (NCBI): domain Eukaryota; kingdom Metazoa; phylum Mollusca; class Cephalopoda; order Sepiida; family Sepiidae; genus Acanthosepion; species Acanthosepion lycidas. Next base: position 405,893 of record OZ010593.1, on the reverse strand, counting down.
AGGAAACCTTGCCCTTCGGCAAAGCTTCCTCCGAGTTCCTCTCTGCATCAGAGAGTTCGACAGAAGCCAGCCCGCATGATCACAAAGCACAGATACTACACTTTGATCCTAAAACGGGCCGGGCAGCTAGTATTTATTAACCAACCCACGAGGATTAAATGTGGCACAAGGCCGGTTTAATGTGGGTTGCCCGCGAGCCTGTAGGCTCGGCCAAAAACATGACCTTTGAACCCGCCTGGACCGGTTCAGGTCCTGTCTACCTCCCCGAAGGAAACCTTGCCTTTCGGCAAAGCTTCCTCCGAGTTCCTCCCTGCATTAGGGAGTTCGACAGAAGCCAGCCCGCATGATCACAAAGCACAGATACTACACTTTGATCCTAAAACGGGCCGGGCAGTTAGTATTTATTAACCCACCCACGAGGATTAAATGTGGCACAAGGCCGGTTTAATGTGGGTTGCCCGCGAGCCCGTAGGCTCGGCCAAAAATATGACCTTTGAACCCGCCTAGACTGGTTCAGGTCCTGTCTACCTCCCCGAAGGAAACCTTGCCCTTCGGCAAAGCTTCCTCCGAGTTCCTCCCTGCATTAGGGAGTTCGACAGAAGCCAGCCCGCATGATCACAAAGCACAGATACTACTTTGATCCTAAAACGGGCCGGGCAGCTAGTATTTATTAATCCACCCACGAGGATTAAATGTGGCACAAGGCCGGTTTAATGTGGGTTGCCCGCGAGCCCGTAGGCTCGGCCAAAAATATGACCTTTGAACCCGCCTGGACGGGTTCAGGTCCTGTCTACCTCCCCGAAGGAAACCTTGCCCTTCGGCAAAGCTTCCTCCGAGTTCCTCCCTGCATTAGAGAGTTCGACAGAAGCCGGCCCGCATGATCACAAAGCACAGATACTACACTTTGATCCTAAAACGGGCCGGGCAGCTTGTATTTATTAACCCACCCACGAGGATTAAATGTGGCACAAGGCCGGTTTAATGTGGGTTGCCCGCGAGCCCGTAGGCTCGGCCAAAAATATGACCTTTGAACCCGCCTGGACGGGTTCAGGTCCTGTCTACCTCCGCGAAGGAAACCTTGCCCTTCGGCAAAGCTTCCTCCGAGTTCCTCTCTGCATCAGAGAGTTCGACAGAAGCCAGCCCGCATGATCACAAAGCACAGATACTACACTTTGATCCTAAAACGGGCCGGGCAGCTAGTATTTATTAACCCACCCACGAGGATTAAATGTGGCACAAGGCCGGTTTAATGTGGGTTGCCCGCGAGCCCGTAGGCTCGGCCAAAAACATGACCTTTGAACCCGCCTGGACGGGTTCAGGTCCTGTCTACCTCTCCGAAGGAAACCTTGCCCTTCGGCAAAGCTTCCTCCGAGTTCCTCCCTGCATTAGGGAGTTCGACAGAAGCAAGCCCGCATGATCACAAAGCACAGATACTACACTTTGATCCTAAAACGGGCCGGGCAGCTAGTATTTATTAACCCACCCACGAGGATTAAATGTGGCACAAGGCCGGTTTAATGTGGGTTGCCCGCGAGCCCGTAGGCTCGGCCAAAAATATGACCTTTGAACCCGCCTGGACGGGTTCAGGTCCTGTCTACCTCCCCGAAGGAAACCTTGCCCTTCGGCAAAGCTTCCTCCGAGTTCCTCCCTGCATTAGGGAGTTCGACAGAAGCCAGCCCGCATGATCACAAAGCACAGATACTACTTTGATCCTAAAACGGGCCGGGCAGCTAGTATTTATTAATCCACCCACGAGGATTAAATGTGGCACAAGGCCGGTTTAATGTGGGTTGCCCGCGAGCCCGTAGGCTCGGCCAAAAATATGACCTTTGAACCCGCCTGGACGGGTTCAGGTCCTGTCTACCTCCCCGAAGGAAACCTTGCCCTTCGGCAAAGCTTCCTCCGAGTTCCTCCCTGCATTAGAGAGTTCGACAGAAGCCGGCCCGCATGATCACAAAGCACAGATACTACACTTTGATCCTAAAACGGGCCGGGCAGCTTGTATTTATTAACCCACCCACGAGGATTAAATGTGGCACAAGGCCGGTTTAATGTGGGTTGCCCGCGAGCCCGTAGGCTCGGCCAAAAATATGCCTTTGAACCCGCCTGGACGGGTTCAGGTCCTGTCTACCTCCCCGAAGGAAACCTTGCCCTTCGGCAAAGCTTCCTCCGAGTTCCTCTCTGCATCAGAGAGTTCGACAGAAGCCAGCCCGCATGATCACAAAGCACAGATACTACACTTTGATCCTAAAACGGGCCGGGCAGCTAGTATTTATTAACCCACCCACGAGGATTAAATGTGGCACAAGGCCGGTTTAATGTGGGTTGCCCGCGAGCCCGTAGGCTCGGCCAAAAATATGACCTTTGAACCCGCCTGGACGGGTTCAGGTCCTGTCTACCTCCGCGAAGGAAACCTTGCCCTTCGGCAAAGCTTCCTCCGAGTTCCTCTCTGCATCAGAGAGTTCGACAGAAGCCAGCCCGCATGATCACAAAGCACAGATACTACACTTTGATCCTAAAACGGGCCGGGCAGCTAGTATTTATTAACCCACCCACGAGGATTAAATGTGGCACAAGGCCGGTTTAATGTGGGTTGCCCGCGAGCCCGTAGGCTCGGCCAAAAATATGACCTTTGAACTCGCCTGGACGGGTTCAGGTCCTGTCTACCTCCCCGAAGGAAACCTTGCCCTTCGGCAAAGCTTCCTCCGAGTTCCTCCCTACATTAGAGAGTTCGACAGAAGCCGGCCCGCATGATCACAAAGCACAGATACTACACTTTGATCCTAAAACGGGCCGGGCAGCTTGTATTTATTAACCCACCCACGAGGATTAAATGTGGCACAAGGCCGGTTTAATGTGGGTTGCCCGCGAGCCCGTAGGCTCGGCCAAAAATATGACCTTTGAACCCGCCTGGACGGGTTCAGGTCCTGTCTACCTCCGCGAAGGAAACCTTGCCTTTCGGCAAAGCTTCCTCCGAGTTCCTCTCTGCATCAGAGAGTTCGACAGAAGCCAGCCCGCATGATCACAAAGCACAGATACTACACTTTGATCCTAAAACGGGCCGGGCAGCTAGTATTTATTAACCCACCCACGAGGATTAAATGTGGCACAAGGTCGGTTTAATGTGGGTTGCCCGCGAGCCCGTAGGCTCGGCCAAAAATATGACCTTTGAACCCGCCTGGACGGGTTCAGGTCCTGTCTACCTCCCCGAAGGAAACCTTGCCCTTCGGCAAAGCTTCCTCCGAGTTCCTCCCTGCATTAGGGAGTTCGACAGAAGCCAGCCCGCATGATCACAAAGCACAGATACTACACTTTGATCCTAAAACGGGCCGGGCAGCTTGTATTTATTAACCCACCCACGAGGATTAAATGTGGCACAAGGCCGGTTTAATGTGGGTTGCCCGCGAGCCCGTAGGCTCGGCCAAAAGTATGACCTTTGAACCCGCCTGGACGGGTTCAGGTCCTGTCTACCTCCCCGAAGGAAACCTTGCCTTTCGGCAAAGCTTCCTCCGAGTTCCTCCCTGCATTAGGGAGTTCGACTGAAGCCAGCCCGCATGATCACAAAGCACAGATACTACACTTTGATCCTAAAACGGGCCGGGCAGTTAGTATTTATTAACCCACCCACGAGGATTAAATGTGGCACAAGGCCGGTTCAATGTGGGTTGCCCGCGAGCCCGTAGGCTCGGCCAAAAATATGACCTTTGAACCCGCCTAGACGGGTTCAGGTCCTGTCTACCTCCCCGAAGGAAACCTTGCCCTTCGGCAAAGCTTCCTCCGAGTTCCTCCCTGCATTAGGGAGTTCGACAGAAGCCAGCCCGCATGATCACAAAGCACAGATACTACTTTGATCCTAAAACGGGCCGGGCAGCTAGTATTTATTAATCCACCCACGAGGATTAAATGTTGCACAAGGCCGGTTTAATGTGGGTTGCCCGCGAGCCCGTAGGCTCGGCCAAAAATATGACCTTTGAACCCGCCTGGACGGGTTCAGGTCCTGTCTACCTCCCCGAAGGAAACCTTGCCCTTCGGCAAAGCTTCCTCCGAGTTCCTCCCTGCATTAGGGAGTTCGACAGAAGCCAGCCCGCATGATCACAAAGCACAGATACTACACTTTGGTCCTAAAACGGGCCGGGCAGCTTGTATTTATTAACCCACCCACGAGGATTAAATGTGGCACAAGGCCGGTTTAATGTGGGTTGCCCGCGAGCCCGTAGGCTCGGCCAAAAATATGACCTTTGAACCCGCCTGGACGGGTTCAGGTCCTGTCTACCTCCCCAAAGGAAACCTTGCCCTTCGGCAAAGCTTCCTCCGAGTTCCTCCCTGCATTAGGGAGTTCGACAGAAGGAAGCCCGCATGATCACAAAGCACAGATACTACACTTTGATCCTAAAACGGGCCGGGCAGCTAGTATTTATTAACCCACCCACGAGGATTAAATGTGGCACAAGGCCGGTTTAATGTGGGTTGCCCGCGAGCCCGTAGGCTCGGCCAAAAATATGACCTTTGAACCCGCCTGGACGGGTTCAGGTCCTGTCTACCTCCCCGAAGGAAACCTTGCCCTTCGGCAAAGCTTCCTCCGAGTTCCTCCCTGCATTAGGGAGTTCGACAGAAGCCAGCCCGCATGATCACAAAGCACAGATACTACACTTTGATCCTAAAACGGGCCGGGCAGCTTGTATTTATTAACCCACCCACGATGATTAAATGTGGCACAAGGCCGGTTTAATGTGGGTTGCCCGCGAGCCCGTAGGCTCGGCCAAAAATATGACCTTTGAACCCGCCTGGACCGGTTCAGGTCCTGTCTACCTCCCCGAAGGAAACCTTGCCTTTCGGCAAAGCTTCCTCCGAGTTCCTCCCTGCATTAGGGAGTTCGACAGAAGCCAGCCTGCATGATCACAAAGCACAGATACTACACTTTGATCCTAAAACGGGCCGGGCAGCTAGTATTTATTAACCCACCCACGAGGATTAAATGTGGCACAAGGCCGGTTTAATGTGGGTTGCCCGCGAGCGCGTAGGCTCGGCCAAAAATATGACCTTTGAACTCGCCTGGGCGGGTTCAGGTCCTGTCTACCTCCCCGAAGGAAACCTTGCCCTTCGGCAAAGCTTCCTCCGAGTTCCTCCCTGCATTAGAGAGTTCGACAGAAGCCGGCCCGCATGATCACAAAGCACAGATACTACACTTTGATCCTAAAACGGGCCGGGCAGCTTGTATTTATTAACCCACCCACGAGGATTAAATGTGGCACAAGGCCGGTTTAATGTGGGTTGCCCGCGAGCCCGTAGGCTCGGCCAAAAATATGACCTTTGAACCCGCCTGGACGGGTTCAGGTCCTGTCTACCTCCGCGAAGGAAACCTTGCCTTTCGGCAAAGCTTCCTCCGAGTTCCTCTCTGCATCAGAGAGTTCGACAGAAGCCAGCCCGCATGATCACAAAGCACAGATACTACACTTTGATCCTAAAACGGGCCGGGCAGCTAGTATTTATTAACCCACCCACGAGGATTAAATGTGGCACAAGGTCGGTTTAATGTGGGTTGCCCGCGAGCCCGTAGGCTCGGCCAAAAACATGACCTTTGAACCCGCCTGGACGGGTTCAGGTCCTGTCTACCTCCCCGAAGGAAACCTTGCCCTTCGGCAAAGCTTCCTCCGAGTCCTCCCTGCATTAGGGAGTTCGACAGAAGCAAGCCCGCATGATCACAAAGCACAGATACTACACTTTGATCCTAAAACGGGCCGGGCAGCTAGTATTTATTAACCCACCCACGAGGATTAAATGTGGCACAAGGCCGGTTTAATGTGGGTTGCCCGCGAGCCCGTAGGCTCGGCCAAAAATATGACCTTTGAACCCGCCTGGACGGGTTCAGGTCCTGTCTACCTCCCCGAAGGAAACCTTGCCCTTCGGCAAAGCTTCCTCCGAGTTCCTCCCTGCATTAGGGAGTTCGACAGAAGCCAGCCCGCATGATCACAAAGCACAGATACTACACTTTGATCCTAAAACGGGCCGGGCAGCTTGTATTTATTAACCCACCCACGAGGATTAAATGTGGCACAAGGCCGGTTTAATGTGGGTTGCCCGCGAGCCGTAGGCTCGGCAAAAATATGACCTTTGAACCCGCCTGGACGGGTTCAGGTCCTGTCTACCTCCGCGAAGGAAACCTTGCCTTTCGGCAAAGCTTCCTCCGAGTTCCTCTCTGCATCAGAGAGTTCGACAGAAGCCAGCCCGCATGATCACAAAGCACAGATACTACACTTTGATCCTAAAACGGGCCGGGCAGCTAGTATTTATTAACCCACCCACGAGGATTAAATGTGGCACAAGGTCGGTTTAATGTGGGTTGCCCGCGAGCCCGTAGGCTCGGCCAAAAACATGACCTTTGAACCCGCCTGGACGGGTTCAGGTCCTGTCTACCTCCCCGAAGGAAACCTTGCCCTTCGGCAAAGCTTCCTCCGAGTTCCTCCCTGCATTAGGGAGTTCGACAGAAGCAAGCCCGCATGATCACAAAGCACAGATACTACACTTTGATCCTAAAACGGGCCGGGCAGCTTGTATTTATTAACCCACCCACGAGGATTAAATGTGGCACAAGGCCGGTTTAATGTGGGTTGCCCGCGAGCCCGAAGGCTCGGCCAAAAATATGACCTTTGAACCCGCCTGGACGGGTTCAGGTCCTGTCTACCTCCCCGAAGGAAACCTTGCCTTTCGGCAAAGCTTCCTCCGAGTTCCTCCCTGCATTAGGGAGTTCGACAGAAGCCAGCCCGCATGATCACAAAGCACAGATACTACACTTTGATCCTAAAACGGGCCGGGCAGTTAGTATTTATTAACCCACCCACGAGGATTAAATGTGGCACAAGGTCGGTTTAATGTGGGTTGCCCGCGAGCCCGTAGGCTCGGCCAAAAATATGACCTTTGAACCCGCCTGGACGGGTTCAGGTCCTGTCTACCTCCCCGAAGGAAACCTTGCCCTTCGGCAAAGCTTCCTCCGAGTTCCTCCCTGCATTAGGGAGTTCGACAGAAGCAAGCCCGCATGATCACAAAGCACAGATACTACACTTTGATCCTAAAACGGGCCGGGCAGCTTGTATTTATTAACCCACCCACGAGGATTAAATGTGGCACAAGGCCGGTTTAATGTGGGTTGCCCGCGAGCCCGAAGGCTCGGACAAAAATATGACCTTTGAACCCGCCTGGACGGGTTCAGGTCCTGTCTACCTCCCCGAAGGAAACCTTGCCTTTCGGCAAAGCTTCCTCCGAGTTCCTCCCTGCATTAGGGAGTTCGACAGAAGCCAGCCCGCATGATCACAAAGCACAGATACTACACTTTGATCCTAAAACGGGCCGGGCAGTTAGTATTTATTAACCCACCCACGAGGATTAAATGTGGCACAAGGTCGGTTTAATGTGGGTTGCCCGCGAGCCCGTAGGCTCGGCCAAAAACATGACCTTTGAACCCGCCTGGACGGGTTCAGGTCCTGTCTACCTCCCCGAAGGAAACCTTGCCCTTCGGCAAAGCTTCCTCCGAGTTCCTCCCTGCATTAGGGAGTTCGACAGAAGCAAGCCCGCATGATCACAAAGCACAGATACTACACTTTGATCCTAAAACGGGCCGGGCAGCTTGTATTTATTAACCCACCCACGAGGATTAAATGTGGCACAAGGCCGGTTTAATGTGGGTTGCCCGCGAGCCTGTAGGCTCGGCCAAAAATATGACCTTTGAACCCGCCTGGACGGGTTCAGGTCCTGTCTACCTCCCCGAAGGAAACCTTGCCTTTCGGCAAAGCTTCCTCCGAGTTCCTCCCTGCATTAGGGAGTTCGACAGAAGCCAGCCCGCATGATCACAAAGCACAGATACTACACTTTGATCCTAAAACGGGCCGGGCAGTTAGTATTTATTAACCCACCCACGAGGATTAAATGTGGCACAAGGCCGGTTTAATGTGGGTTGCCCGCGAGCCCGTAGGCTCGGCCAAAAATATGACCTTTGAACCCGCCTAGACGGGTTCAGGTCCTGTCTACCTCCCCGAAGGAAACCTTGCCCTTCGGCAAAGCTTCCTCCGAGTTCCTCCCTGCATTAGGGAGTTCGACAGAAGCCAGCCCGCATGATCACAAAGCACAGATACTACACTTTGATCCTAAAACGGGCCGGGCAGCTTGTATTTATTAACCCACCCACGAGGATTAAATGTGGCACAAGGCCGGTTTAATGTGGGTTGCCCGCGAGCCGTAGGCTCGGCCAAAAATATGACCTTTGAACCCGCCTGGACGGGTTCAGGTCCTGTCTACCTCCCCGAAGGAAACCTTGCCCTTCGGCAAAGCTTCCTCCGAGTTCCTCCCTGCATTAGGGAGTTCGACAGAAGCAAGCCCGCATGATCACAAAGCACAGATACTACACTTTGATCCTAAAACGGGCCGGGCAGCTTGTATTTATTAACCCACCCACGAGGATTAAATGTGGCACAAGGCCGGTTTAATGTGGGTTGCCCGCGAGCCCGAAGGCTCGGCCAAAAATATGACCTTTGAACCCGCCTGGACGGGTTCAGGTCCTGTCTACCTCCCCGAAGGAAACCTTGCCTTTCGGCAAAGCTTCCTCCGAGTTCCTCCCTGCATTAGGGAGTTCGACAGAAGCCAGCCCGCATGATCACAAAGCACAGATACTACACTTTGATCCTAAAACGGGCCGGGCAGTTAGTATTTATTAACCCACCCACGAGGATTAAATGTGGCACAAGGTCGGTTTAATGTGGGTTGCCCGCGAGCCCGTAGGCTCGGCCAAAAACATGACCTTTGAACCCGCCTGGACGGGTTCAGGTCCTGTCTACCTCCCCGAAGGAAACCTTGCCCTTCGGCAAAGCTTCCTCCGAGTTCCTCCCTGCATTAGGGAGTTCGACAGAAGCAAGCCCGCATGATCACAAAGCACAGATACTACACTTTGATCCTAAAACGGGCCGGGCAGCTTGTATTTATTAACCCACCCACGAGGATTAAATGTGGCACAAGGCCGGTTTAATGTGGGTTGCCCGCGAGCCCGAAGGCTCGGCCAAAAATATGACCTTTGAACCCGCCTGGACGGGTTCAGGTCCTGTCTACCTCCCCGAAGGAAACCTTGCCTTTCGGCAAAGCTTCCTCCGAGTTCCTCCCTGCATTAGGGAGTTCGACAGAAGCCAGCCCGCATGATCACAAAGCACAGATACTACACTTTGATCCTAAAACGGGCCGGGCAGTTAGTATTTATTAACCCACCCACGAGGATTAAATGTGGCACAAGGCCGGTTTAATGTGGGTTGCCCGCGAGCCCGTAGGCTCGGCCAAAAATATGACCTTTGAACCCGCCTAGACGGGTTCAGGTCCTGTCTACCTCCCCGAAGGAAACCTTGCCCTTCGGCAAAGCTTCCTCCGAGTTCCTCCCTGCATTAGGGAGTTCGACAGAAGCCAGCCCGCATGATCACAAAGCACAGATACTACACTTTGATCCTAAAACGGGCCGGGCAGCTAGTATTTATTAATCCACCCACGAGGATTAAATGTGGCACAAGGCCGGTTTAATGTGGGTTGCCCGCGAGCCCGTAGGCTCGGCCAAAAATATGACCTTTGAACCCGCCTGGACGGGTTCAGGTCCTGTCTACCTCCCCGAAGGAAACCTTGCCCTTCGGCAAAGCTTCCTCCGAGTTCCTCCCTGCATTAGAGAGTTCGACAGAAGCCGGCCCGCATGATCACAAAGCACAGATACTACACTTTGATCCTAAAACGGGCCGGGCAGCTTGTATTTATTAACCCACCCACGAGGATTAAATGTGGCACAAGGCCGGTTTAATGTGGGTTGCCCGCGAGCCCGTAGGCTCGGCCAAAAATATGACCTTTGAACCCGCCTGGACGGGTTCAGGTCCTGTCTACCTCCGCGAAGGAAACCTTGCCCTTCGGCAAAGCTTCCTCCGAGTTCCTCTCTGCATCAGAGAGTTCGACAGAAGCCAGCCCGCATGATCACAAAGCACAGATACTACACTTTGATCCTAAAACGGGCCGGGCAGCTAGTATTTATTAACCCACCCACGAGGATTAAATGTGGCACAAGGCCGGTTTAATGTGGGTTGCCCGCGAGCCCGTAGGCTCGGCCAAAAACATGACCTTTGAACCCGCCTGGACGGGTTCAGGTCCTGTCTACCTCTCCGAAGGAAACCTTGCCCTTCGGCAAAGCTTCCTCCGAGTTCCTCCCTGCATTAGGGAGTTCGACAGAAGCAAGCCCGCATGATCACAAAGCACAGATACTACACTTTGATCCTAAAACGGGCCGGGCAGCTAGTATTTATTAACCCACCCACGAGGATTAAATGTGGCACAAGGCCGGTTTAATGTGGGTTGCCCGCGAGCCCGTAGGCTCGGCCAAAAATATGACCTTTGAACCCGCCTGGACGGGTTCAGGTCCTGTCTACCTCCCCGAAGGAAACCTTGCCCTTCGGCAAAGCTTCCTCCGAGTTCCTCCCTGCATTAGGGAGTTCGACAGAAGCCAGCCCGCATGATCACAAAGCACAGATACTACTTTGATCCTAAAACGGGCCGGGCAGCTAGTATTTATTAATCCACCCACGAGGATTAAATGTGGCACAAGGCCGGTTTAATGTGGGTTGCCCGCGAGCCCGTAGGCTCGGCCAAAAATATGACCTTTGAACCCGCCTGGACGGGTTCAGGTCCTGTCTACCTCCCCGAAGGAAACCTTGCCCTTCGGCAAAGCTTCCTCCGAGTTCCTCCCTGCATTAGAGAGTTCGACAGAAGCCGGCCCGCATGATCACAAAGCACAGATACTACACTTTGATCCTAAAACGGGCCGGGCAGCTTGTATTTATTAACCCACCCACGAGGATTAAATGTGGCACAAGGCCGGTTTAATGTGGGTTGCCCGCGAGCCCGTAGGCTCGGCCAAAAATATGCCTTTGAACCCGCCTGGACGGGTTCAGGTCCTGTCTACCTCCCCGAAGGAAACCTTGCCCTTCGGCAAAGCTTCCTCCGAGTTCCTCTCTGCATCAGAGAGTTCGACAGAAGCCAGCCCGCATGATCACAAAGCACAGATACTACACTTTGATCCTAAAACGGGCCGGGCAGCTAGTATTTATTAACCCACCCACGAGGATTAAATGTGGCACAAGGCCGGTTTAATGTGGGTTGCCCGCGAGCCCGTAGGCTCGGCCAAAAATATGACCTTTGAACCCGCCTGGACGGGTTCAGGTCCTGTCTACCTCCGCGAAGGAAACCTTGCCCTTCGGCAAAGCTTCCTCCGAGTTCCTCTCTGCATCAGAGAGTTCGACAGAAGCCAGCCCGCATGATCACAAAGCACAGATACTACACTTTGATCCTAAAACGGGCCGGGCAGCTAGTATTTATTAACCCACCCACGAGGATTAAATGTGGCACAAGGCCGGTTTAATGTGGGTTGCCCGCGAGCCCGTAGGCTCGGCCAAAAACATGACCTTTGAACCCGCCTGGACGGGTTCAGGTCCTGTCTACCTCCCCGAAGGAAACCTTGCCCTTCGGCAAAGCTTCCTCCGAGTTCCTCCCTGCATTAGGGAGTTCGACAGAAGCAAGCCCGCATGATCACAAAGCACAGATACTACACTTTGATCCTAAAACGGGCCGGGCAGCTTGTATTTATTAACCCACCCACGAGGATTAAATGTGGCACAAGGCCGGTTTAATGTGGGTTGCCCGCGAGCCCGAAGGCTCGGCCAAAAATATGACCTTTGAACCCGCCTGGACGGGTTCAGGTCCTGTCTACCTCCCCGAAGGAAACCTTGCCTTTCGGCAAAGCTTCCTCCGAGTTCCTCCCTGCATTAGGGAGTTCGACAGAAGCCAGCCCGCATGATCACAAAGCACAGATACTACACTTTGATCCTAAAACGGGCCGGGCAGTTAGTATTTATTAACCCACCCACGAGGATTAAATGTGGCACAAGGCCGGTTTAATGTGGGTTGCCCGCGAGCCCGTAGGCTCGGCCAAAAATATGACCTTTGAACCCGCCTAGACGGGTTCAGGTCCTGTCTACCTCCCCGAAGGAAACCTTGCCCTTCGGCAAAGCTTCCTCCGAGTTCCTCCCTGCATTAGGGAGTTCGACAGAAGCCAGCCCGCATGATCACAAAGCACAGATACTACTTTGATCCTAAAACGGGCCGGGCAGCTAGTATTTATTAATCCACCCACGAGGATTAAATGTGGCACAAGGCCGGTTTAATGTGGGTTGCCCGCGAGCCCGTAGGCTCGGCCAAAAATATGACCTTTGAACCCGCCTGGACGGGTTCAGGTCCTGTCTACCTCCGCGAAGGAAACCTTGCCCTTCGGCAAAGCTTCCTCCGAGTTCCTCTCTGCATCAGAGAGTTCGACAGAAGCCAGCCCGAATGATCACAAAGCACAGATACTACACTTTGATCCTAAAACGGGCCGGGCACCTTGTATTTATTAACCCACCCACGAGGATTAAATGTGGCACAAGGCCGGTTTAATGTGGGTTGCCCCGAGCCCGTAGGCTCGGCCAAAAATATGACCTTTGAACCCGCCTGGACGGGTTCAGGTCCTGTCTACCTCCCCGAAGGAAACCTTGCCCTTCGGCAAAGCTTCCTCCGAGTTCCTCTCTGCATCAGAGAGTTCGACAGAAGCCAGCCCGCATGATCACAAAGCACAGATACTACACTTTGATCCTAAAACGGGCCGGGCAGCTAGTATTTATTAACCAACCCACGAGGATTAAATGTGGCACAAGGCCGGTTTAATGTGGGTTGCCCGCGAGCCTGTAGGCTCGGCCAAAAACATGACCTTTGAACCCGCCTGGACCGGTTCAGGTCCTGTCTACCTCCCCGAAGGAAACCTTGCCTTTCGGCAAAGCTTCCTCCGAGTTCCTCCCTGCATTAGGGAGTTCGACAGAAGCCAGCCCGCATGATCACAAAGCACAGATACTACACTTTGATCCTAAAACGGGCCGGGCAGTTAGTATTTATTAACCCACCCACGAGGATTAAATGTGGCACAAGGCCGGTTTAATGTGGGTTGCCCGCGAGCCCGTAGGCTCGGCCAAAAATATGACCTTTGAACCCGCCTAGACGGGTTCAGGTCCTGTCTACCTCCCCGAAGGAAACCTTGCCCTTCGGCAAAGCTTCCTCCGAGTTCCTCCCTGCATTAGGGAGTTCGACAGAAGCCAGCCCGCATGATCACAAAGCACAGATACTACTTTGATCCTAAAACGGGCCGGGCAGCTAGTATTTATTAATCCACCCACGAGGATTAAATGTGGCACAAGGCCGGTTTAATGTGGGTTGCCCGCGAGCCCGTAGGCTCGGCCAAAAATATGACCTTTGAACCCGCCTGGACGGGTTCAGGTCCTGTCTACCTCCCCGAAGGAAACCTTGCCCTTCGGCAAAGCTTCCTCCGAGTTCCTCCCTGCATTAGAGAGTTCGACAGAAGCCGGCCCGCATGATCACAAAGCACAGATACTACACTTTGATCCTAAAACGGGCCGGGCAGCTTGTATTTATTAACCCACCCACGAGGATTAAATGTGGCACAAGGCCGGTTTAATGTGGGTTGCCCGCGAGCCCGTAGGCTCGGCCAAAAATATGACCTTTGAACCCGCCTGGACGGGTTCAGGTCCTGTCTACCTCCGCGAAGGAAACCTTGCCCTTCGGCAAAGCTTCCTCCGAGTTCCTCTCTGCATCAGAGAGTTCGACAGAAGCCAGCCCGCATGATCACAAAGCACAGATACTACACTTTGATCCTAAAACGGGCCGGGCAGCTAGTATTTATTAACCCACCCACGAGGATTAAATGTGGCACAAGGCCGGTTTAATGTGGGTTGCCCGCGAGCCCGTAGGCTCGGCCAAAAACATGACCTTTGAACCCGCCTGGACGGGTTCAGGTCCTGTCTACCTCTCCGAAGGAAACCTTGCCCTTCGGCAAAGCTTCCTCCGAGTTCCTCCCTGCATTAGGGAGTTCGACAGAAGCAAGCCCGCATGATCACAAAGCACAGATACTACACTTTGATCCTAAAACGGGCCGGGCAGCTAGTATTTATTAACCCACCCACGAGGATTAAATGTGGCACAAGGCCGGTTTAATGTGGGTTGCCCGCGAGCCCGTAGGCTCGGCCAAAAATATGACCTTTGAACCCGCCTGGACGGGTTCAGGTCCTGTCTACCTCCCCGAAGGAAACCTTGCCCTTCGGCAAAGCTTCCTCCGAGTTCCTCCCTGCATTAGGGAGTTCGACAGAAGCCAGCCCGCATGATCACAAAGCACAGATACTACTTTGATCCTAAAACGGGCCGGGCAGCTAGTATTTATTAATCCACCCACGAGGATTAAATGTGGCACAAGGCCGGTTTAATGTGGGTTGCCCGCGAGCCCGTAGGCTCGGCCAAAAATATGACCTTTGAACCCGCCTGGACGGGTTCAGGTCCTGTCTACCTCCCCGAAGGAAACCTTGCCCTTCGGCAAAGCTTCCTCCGAGTTCCTCCCTGCATTAGAGAGTTCGACAGAAGCCGGCCCGCATGATCACAAAGCACAGATACTACACTTTGATCCTAAAACGGGCCGGGCAGCTTGTATTTATTAACCCACCCACGAGGATTAAATGTGGCACAAGGCCGGTTTAATGTGGGTTGCCCGCGAGCCCGTAGGCTCGGCCAAAAATATGCCTTTGAACCCGCCTGGACGGGTTCAGGTCCTGTCTACCTCCCCGAAGGAAACCTTGCCCTTCGGCAAAGCTTCCTCCGAGTTCCTCTCTGCATCAGAGAGTTCGACAGAAGCCAGCCCGCATGATCACAAAGCACAGATACTACACTTTGATCCTAAAACGGGCCGGGCAGCTAGTATTTATTAACCCACCCACGAGGATTAAATGTGGCACAAGGCCGGTTTAATGTGGGTTGCCCGCGAGCCCGTAGGCTCGGCCAAAAATATGACCTTTGAACCCGCCTGGACGGGTTCAGGTCCTGTCTACCTCCGCGAAGGAAACCTTGCCCTTCGGCAAAGCTTCCTCCGAGTTCCTCTCTGCATCAGAGAGTTCGACAGAAGCCAGCCCGCATGATCACAAAGCACAGATACTACACTTTGATCCTAAAACGGGCCGGGCAGCTAGTATTTATTAACCCACCCACGAGGATTAAATGTGGCACAAGGCCGGTTTAATGTGGGTTGCCCGCGAGCCCGTAGGCTCGGCCAAAAACATGACCTTTGAACCCGCCTGGACGGGTTCAGGTCCTGTCTACCTCCCCGAAGGAAACCTTGCCCTTCGGCAAAGCTTCCTCCGAGTTCCTCCCTGCATTAGGGAGTTCGACAGAAGCAAGCCCGCATGATCACAAAGCACAGATACTACTTTGATCCTAAAACGGGCCGGGCAGCTAGTATTTATTAACCCACCCACGAGGATTAAATGTGGCACAAGGCCGGTTTAATGTGGGTTGCCCGCGAGCCCGTAGGCTCGGCCAAAAACATGACCTTTGAACCCGCCTGGACGGGTTCAGGTCCTGTCTACCTCTCCGAAGGAAACCTTGCCCTTCGGCAAAGCTTCCTCCGAGTTCCTCCCTGCATTAGGGAGTTCGACAGAAGCAAGCCCGCATGATCACAAAGCACAGATACTACACTTTGATCCTAAAACGGGCCGGGCAGCTAGTATTTATTAACCCACCCACGAGGATTAAATGTGGCACAAGGCCGGTTTAATGTGGGTTGCCCGCGAGCCCGTAGGCTCGGCCAAAAATATGACCTTTGAACCCGCCTGGACGGGTTCAGGTCCGGTCTACCTCCCCGAAGGAAACCTTGCCCTTCGGCAAAGCTTCCTCCGAGTTCCTCCCTGCATTAGGGAGTTCGACAGAAGCCAGCCCGCATGATCACAAAGCACAGATACTACTTTGATCCTAAAACGGGCCGGGCAGCTAGTATTTATTAATCCACCCACGAGGATTAAATGTGGCACAAGGCCGGTTTAATGTGGGTTGCCCGCGAGCCCGTAGGCTCGGCCAAAAATATGCCTTTGAACCCGCCTGGACGGGTTCAGGTCCTGTCTACCTCCCCGAAGGAAACCTTGCCCTTCGGCAAAGCTTCCTCCGAGTTCCTCTCTGCATCAGAGAGTTCGACAGAAGCCAGCCCGCATGATCACAAAGCACAGATACTACACTTTGTTGGACGAAAAAGGAGCTTATGATATTTGGAGCCATTCATTCAAGAACTCCCCGGCTAGAGGGAGTAGAAAGCCGTAGATATTAAATTAATACAATTGTTGTTCGGTGTTTGAGGAAGCGCTGCATAATCCGATGCTCACGAGGTACGGTTTGGCATCAATGATATTGAACTAGTCGTCTGGTTTCTCGCATGTTGCTTGACTTAAGTCTGCAAGATCAGGAGTTGTGAAGGTCAAGGCCGTCTTTCTAAGGAGCGGCTAATGGCGACCGCGACATTAGCATTGAATAACCTCAGAAGGAACGTTTCTCGTTGCAGAAACGACCAAACCTCTCCTGGGGTATGATTTCCTGAGTCATTTTGAACTATTGGTTGATTGTACCAATAATCAATAAAACAACAAGTAGACATTCTAAAGCACAACCATCGTCTACGATTATGAACATTTAATCTCTCCACGTCGAGATCTCAACGCTACCAAACCCAAGGTA
Source organism: Acanthosepion lycidas (assembly GCA_963932145.1). Classification (NCBI taxonomy): domain Eukaryota; kingdom Metazoa; phylum Mollusca; class Cephalopoda; order Sepiida; family Sepiidae; genus Acanthosepion; species Acanthosepion lycidas. The sequence continues at coordinate 389,246 of OZ010593.1, read as the reverse complement.
TTTCACAGAATTGAAACTGTCTGGCCTTTGAGAACGAAGGAGGATTGCTTCCAATTATTTCCACAAAAATACGACACAGCGATTGAGGAATTTCGGAAACTTCAAAAAACTGGAATAATTTTCCCTTTCAAATTGGAATGGAGTAAAACCTTACATATGGTACCTAAACATGATGTAACTTACCGACCCATATTTGATTATAGACTATTGAATTCGATAACAAAACCTGAATGCTGCCCGATTCCAAATATAAAATTTCTGTCGTCTAAATTGCATAACAAAAAAAAAAAAATGTTCTCGAAAATCGATCTGTCATCGGCATATCGCTAAATACCAGGACACCCCGATGACATATGTAAAACAGCGATAACCACACCTTTCGGATTATACGATTACAATTATATGCCTTTCAGCTGGCAAAACGCATCCAGTACCCTCCAAAGGATGATGATTAGTATTTTTCGTGACGTCAAATGTACGTTCACTTACATTCTTATCGTCTTGGATGACGAGTATAGTCATTCTAAACACCTTGAGGAAATATTACAGAAACTCAATGAATATTACTTTAAAATCTCTCATTCGAAATGTACATTTACTGTCAGCGAACTCGAGTTTCTAGGATTTCACATCTCAGTTGATGGACTTAAATCAATGAGTAAAAATCTTGACGAACTAACACAATTTCCTCAATCAAACAATTCTAAATCGCTATGTACACTTATCGAAATGGCGAATTTCTGTAGAAAACTTGTATTAAATTTCAGCAATAAAATATTACCGCTAAAAGAACGAATGCGTCTTGAACAACCATTTCAAATAATAAGGTTTACATTATTCAAATTGTTCGAACTAATGTCCTCATCTTTGTTGCCGTATTTATCACAACGTTTCGTCGGTTGTACGTTCCGACCTACTCCAGATGGTTGGAATGTCGAGGGCAGGGTTAGGGTTAGGGTTAGGGTTAGGGTTTAGGGTTGGGGTTTAGGGTTAGGGTTAGGGTTAGGGTTTAGGGTTAGGGTTAGGTGTGGAACCGCGTAGTGATTCCACCTACTTTTACGTGCGCGCGCGTATTGCACCCCTTCCTTTCACATTCGGCTAGATATCGTACTAAGCAGCCGTCTGCTGCCGACGTGAGGAAAGTTGCTGGCTACTGCTGATTCCAGCTAGAACAGAATTTGAAGTTTTCCCGCGCATTCTCTGACGTCACTGACGAACGGTGTTTTTCAAATCACTCGCTGCCTGGTCTCCGAGCTGAAAGGTCGACTCATTTATTTCGCGCCCCTTACCCATACGCGGCCCGAAATATCTTAACTACAAAAAACTTCCAAGTAAACTCCTTGGCTAATCATGCCGAATCTCTTCATGTGGTTGCAACTTTCTGCGAACAACTTGTTTGAACTTTCCTCCGTTTTCTACCAGAGAACGTAGAGTTTACAACACCGTCGCCATCACACTTTTACAATGACTAATTCCTCGTCCTGACGCGAACAACTTGTTCGAACTTTCCTCCGTTCACTACTAGGTAACGTAGAGTTTTTCGACACGGATGATTGATAAACTTCACATACACCTTTTGAATTCTAACCTTACGAACCAGTTTAAAAAGAAAGAAGAAAAAAAAAGATAACATTACACACACATGACAAAAATCTCGCAGTGAGTATTTTCCTTGTTGTGTAGACATGTACCTTTTGCATAAGAAGAGTCTGTTCCAGAATTTTCCTTCTGAGAGAACCTTTCCCGCCTTAGCCATTTTGATTTTCGTTTCGGTGCGGAACATTAACATTATTTTACTGACTACTTGTCACTACCTTATACAACTTACCTAATTGCTAAGAACTAGCTTTACTTTTCTGATAGTCTCCACTGTTTGAGACAAAATACTTTTTATTAAATAAAGTTTTATATTTGTTCTTCCACCAGACTCGTATTCGTTGTTCCTTTTGGCTACCTATTTTTTACCTTTTTATGCATGTGTTGAATGACCCTTTCTTTTTCCTCACTAAGGAGACTGTAATAATTCTACGGTTAAAAAATCACACATTTATTATTTTTACTTATTCTTTTTTTTTACTTTGCTAGTGAATTTGGTAGTCGTGAGTAGTGTCTGGCACAAGGACGCCCTTTCGTAGGCCAGCACTGCATGCTACCGGGTCTGCTACAAGATTGGTGACCGTGACGTGATCTTGAGGAACAGTTATTTCTTCTAAAAAAACAAAACACTGTTTATTTCGGGTCAGATCATAATCTGTAAACATGCATTAAATTTGGTAGCAGGAATGACGTCTGGTGAAACCGGAGAGTTGTCGAGCATGGCCGCCGCTGTTGCTCCCTTTCCCCCCCTTTTACGAAGGGAATATTAAGAACTGGTTCCTTCAAATGGAAGCCATTTTTATCGTGAGAAAAATCTCAGACCAGAAGACGAAGTTTGGCCACGTGGTAACAGCTTTATCACCCACCATTGTGGATGAAGTGTCCGATTTCTTGGAAGCTGTCCCGGAGGTTGAACCTTACACCCAATTGAAGGAGGCTATTCTAAGGAGAATGGGCCGTACTGCAGAAGCGCTTATCCGCGAGTTATTTAGCGACTTAACTCGTGATGGTAGAACCCCTTCGCAACTTTTACGTTTCATGAAGAGTCGTTTGGGTAAAAAACATTATGGCTGACCCAATTTTAAAAAGCCTGTAGTTGGATCGCCTCCCCACCAACATTACCCAAATTTTGGCGCCCATGTCGGAGAACACCCCACTTGACCAGTTAGCGGACACTGCAGATCGTATTTTCTCCCAACTGGATCACCAAACGATATCAGTACAGTGCTGAAGCATCCAGTGGCCACAGGTCCTTGGAGAAAGCTGTGGAAGAACTACAGCGGCAAGTCAGAGACCTGACATTTGCTCTGAAAAACCGTGGTCGAAACCTGTTTCCTTCCCGCCGTCGTTTTAGGAGTCGACGACGTTCGTCTAGCCGAGACGATGATACCTCTTCTTCCACTATGTGCTACTATCATCGTAGATTTGGTTCTGTAGCGCGTTACTGCACTAAATCGTGCAATTATACCGCGGTCGCGGGAAACGAGACCGCCAGCAAGTGAGAGCGACTAATCTTGCTGGCAAGGCACCTTCACAGAAGTTTAGTCGCCTTTTCTACGTGTTAGATACACGTAATAATTTACGTTTCTTGGTCGACACCGGCGCTGCCATGAGTGTGTTACCTGGAATTTCACTATTGCTGATGTTCAAATGCCAATATTAGGTGCCGATTTTCTGGCACGCTATGATCTAGCCGTTCGAATGAACAACCATTCTTTAGCGGATAACCTGACTAAACTATGTGTTGTTGGAACCTACTCCAAACATACCACTACTGGCATCACCGTGGCAACTTGCCACAGTAAGGAGTATTTGGACATTTTGAATCAGTACCAGGACCTTCTGTGTCCTGCTGGGTCTATTGATTCAACCAAACACCAGACACAGCATTTTATTAAGACCACTGGTCAACCTACCTTTTCTCGTCCTCGTCGCTTAGCACCTCATAAGTTAAAATTCGCTAAGAAAGCTTTCGACGACATGTTACGAGATGGTGTTATTCGTCCATCCGACAGCCCCTACGCTTACCCCCTGCACTTGGTACCTAAACCAGGAAAGGATGATTATAGAATTTGCGTGGATTACAGAAAGTTAAATTCCATTACTATCCGGGATCGCTATCCGATTCCTCATCTCCACGGCTTTGCTTCTGGCTTACAAGGAGCGAAAATCTTCTCTAAAGTAGACCTCACAAAAGCCTACTATCAGATACCGGCAGCTGCTGCTGATATCCCAAAGACGCCTGTCACCACGTCCTTTGGTTTGTTTGAATTCTTAAAAATGCCTTTCGGCCTATGCAACGCGGCACAGACCTTTCAGCGTCTTATGGACGAAGTCCTGCGTGGACTCCCCTTCGTTTTTGACTATATCGACTATATTTTAATAGCTAGTGAGGACGCTGCCTCTCATAAGCGTCATTTAAACGAAGTTTTTCAACGTTTGTCTCACTATGGTTTCCGTCTGAACCTTGACAAATGTGTATTTGGATTGGACCACATGGAGTTTTTAGGCCATCATACTGATGCTAACGGAGTCGCTCCTGTGGCCGGATAAGATTAAAGCTATCGCTGAGTTTCCCATTCCTGTTTCCATTAAACAGTTGAGACGTTTTATAGGAATGATTAACTTCTACCGAAGATTTATTCCCAATTGTTCGAATATTCTGACTCCTCTTACAAACCTTTTACAGAAAAACAATAAAGCGATAACACTGGAGAATGAAGCTTTGGATGCCTTTCGAGCAGCTAAAACCGCTCTAGGCAACTTTTCTAAGCTTAGTTTCATAGAGGACGACCCTCAGTCAGACATTTACCTGACCACCGACGCCAGCGAATCCGCAATAGGCGCAGTCATCGAACAAGTTCGTGCCTCTCAACGCAAACCCATAGCATTCTTTTCTGCTAAGCTTTCTCCTGCACAACCACGCTATAGTACCTTCTCGCGTGAACTGCTAACTATCTTTCGTGCTGTTAAGCATTTCAGACACCTCCTCGAAGGTAGGTCTTTCGTCATCTTTACAGACCACAAGCCTTTAACTTCCATTATGTCTACCAATTCAGATAAATACACTTCGAGAGTGATCAGATAGCTGGACTACATCTCTCAATTCACCACTGATATTAGGTACATTAAGGGTACAGATAACACTGTCACCGATACCCTATCTCGTACTGAGATGTTCGTCGTGCATACTGATGCGCTCAGTCAGGACTTGATCGCCGACGAACAGGAAGCGGACATAACTCTGAAGCATGTGTTATCCGACACTTCTTTGGAACTTCAGAAATGTCCAGCTCCTTTTAGCAACAAGGTCCTATACTGCGATGTAAAGTCCAACAACTCGAGACCGTATGTCCCTCCGTCTCTTTGTAGACAGGTTTTTGACCACTTGCACGGACTCTCACATCCTAGCAAGAGAGCCACCGTTAAATTGATTTCGGACCGTTTTGTTTGGCCGAATATGAACGTCCAGATTCATGAATGGGTCACTACGTGTCTACAATGCCAGAAATGCAAAGTACATAGACACACGAAATCTCCTGTTGGCACCTTCAGCGAGCTTGATGCGCGTTTTTCTAATATTCATCTCGACTTAGTTGGGCCTCTACCAACTTGCCAAGGGTATCCTTACCTCTTGACTATAGTCGATCGTTTTTCTCGTTGGCCTACCGCCATCCCTATTAAAGATACCACTTGATAATGCATCTTCTCGTGTTGGTCTTCTACATTTCAATACTTCTGGCCATTTAGTATAACTATCAACTACCACTAGATAGTATGTTCCGTTTAACGGTCCTGCGAAGTCTATATGTATTCTGGACCATGGCATATCGATTTTATTGATAGGAAACACAGAAAGGAAACTACAATGTCTCCTACAGAAGTTAATGTAGGAAAACTAGAAGAAAGGACTGGACATCAGTTGCAAGAAGACGGAATGCGTTGTTGTTAGCAAAAGAAAGAGACTAACATGCAAATTACAGATTGGAGAAAATCAAACAAGTACAACAATTTAAATATTTGTGAAGTATTTTAACAGAGGACAGATAGGGTGACACTGAAATCCGAAGGTGCATTGGGATAGCGAAAGAGGCTTTCCAAAAGCTAAGCAGAGTATTAAGAAACAGAAAAAAATGTTAGAAACAAAGAAAAGACTAACAGACTGTTACATAATATTAGTCCTCCAGAGTACTGAACTGTTACGTAATATCAGTCTTCCTATATGGCAATGAATGCGGGACAATCTCCTCACAGATAAAGAAGAGACTTCAAGCAAGAGAAACAAAGAAAAGAGTAATGAACTGTTACGTAATATCAGTCCTCCTGTATGGCAGTGAATGTTGGACAATCTTCTCAATAACGAAGAAGAGACTTGAAGCAAGAGAAACAAAGAAAAAAGTACTGAACTGTTCCGTAATATCAGTCCTCCTCTATGGCAGTGAATATTGGACAAGCAATAGAAACAAAGAAAAGAGTACTGAACTGTTATGTAATATCAGTCCTACTATATGGCAGTGAATGCTGGACAATCTCATCACAGATGAAGAAGAGACTTGAAGCAATAGAAACAAAGAAAAGAGTATTGAACTGTTACGTAATATCAGTCCTCCTATATAGCAGTGAATGCTGGATAATCTCCTCACAGATGAAGAATAGACTTGAAGCAACAGAAATATGGTTCTACAGGAGGATACAGAAAATATCATCGAGCGAATATTTCAGCAACGTGGAGGTTTAAGAAAAAATGGAAACAAAGAGGACACTTATATATATCACCAGGAAGAGACAGTTGAAAATTCTAGGCCAGGTAATGAAGAAAGAGGGCTTGGAAAATATGATACTCAAAGGACAGGTTGAAGACAAGAGGGATAGAGGAAACAACATATAACCTACCCTACCAAATGAATGGTAAATCAAGATTTAGGAGAGAAAACAAAAAACAAAAATTATTAAGAGCTACAAAGGATAAGAAATTGTGGAGAGCCATGGCCCCATATACCTTGAAGGGACACAGCACATAGAAGAAGAACTTAAAGCATTCTTTATCTTCCTTGTGGGAATATTCTTGCTGACAAATAATAAAATTCATGGAAGTTTTAAAGTCCCAATGTGGATGAGTTTCATGACCACTAATTTGCGCGTTTTCAAAGAAAAGGGAGAAAAAACGTTTCTTATTAACCAAAATTTTCCCATTTCGAACTTTCCAAAAAACTTCATTTCCGACTTTAGTTGCTCCAACCCAGTAAGTTCTATAATCTAAAATGAAAACAAGAAAAGATTAGCATTTTCTTTTTATTTGTGACATTTGCAAAGTGGGCAATATGAAATGTATTCATTATGAATAATATTGTTTGTATCTGTGCATTTGTGTAATAAATCCTACACGTTATATATGTAACCATTAGAAGGAATGAAAGGTTTGACATATTTGTTTAATAAATCCTACTCTTTATATATGTAATCATTTCAAGGAATGAAAGGTTTGACATATTTTGTAATAAATCTTAGTCGTTATATATGTAATCATTTGAAGTAAGGAAATGGTTGAGGTATTTGTTTAATAAATCCTACTTGTTATATATGTAATCATTAGAGGGAATGAAATGTTTGACGTATTTTTTAAAAATAAATCCTACTCGTTTTTTATGCAATCATTAGAGAGAATGAAATGTTTGACATATTTGTTTAATAAATTATCTCTTTGATATGTTTACATGTGAAGTAATGAAAAGTTTGACGTACTTGCTTAATATATCTTTTTTACAGGAATATTTACCCTATACTAAGCCCAAGAGTCACTCGGGGTAGAGGGTAACAGAGTAAGACGTAGAATTTCTGGCGAAATGTATAGAATGGACAACCCTAGACAAAAACAAGTTAAGACTGTATTTATCTTTTTGGACTCCATCAACACTGGAAACTGAAGACTGGACAGTTTCTGTCCATATATAGCTGCAATACTCCCTGATCTGGCTCTTGTAAAGGTAGAGGATTAGCCGGAAGAGTCAGTTATTTACTTGTGCACTACAGGGAACCGACTATTTTCCGATTTCCATTGCGGTGGATTATGTGTACGAATTTCACTTGAGGTCTGTGTGGAGGACTTGTCATGTCGGGTCTCATAGTTGAAACAATAGATTTGGGCTGCGTGTTCAAAAACATGTATCCTCAACACATTTATATTATACTCCAACGAAAATAAACAAAAAAGCATAGGACAATACTGAGAAAAGACAAAGGCATTATTATTGAATAACAATCAATTTTCATCTACATTGTATGAAGATTACAATGATATGTATTGTAATAAGCGTTGATTTTTTATTGAAATCTCGTATTGTTTGTTAGTTTGATTAATGTTAAATACTATATATCTTTGTGTGAATGGTGCTTGTGAGTTTAACTGAGAGGTTAAGTGTTGAAAAATTTCACAAAGTAGGATGTTGTAATAAACTCTTGGTAAGAAAATTAAACAGTTTGCGTCAAATAATAAATTCACATTAAATTTGTGTAAATTTAGTTCGAATAAAGTTGTCTTCCTTTGACTGCTCTTGATGATTCTTGAAGTTGAAATGTTCGTGAAAGTTCGGAAGATGATTTTGTTGTCGAAAAGTTCTTTGTTTCGTCTGAATGAAATTGCAGTGTTTATTCACTCGCAGGAATGATTGTGAGCTGCTGGGTGAATGGATTGATGAGTGAGTGAAATTTCTGGAAGTCTGTTTTATGTCCGCAAGTAACTTTCAAAACTCCACATGAAGTGACATAGGTTCGTGTAACAAATAGTTTGAAGTCACAATGCTCACTGGAAAAGTGAGTTAGTGTTCTGTATTTATTTACTTGGGCAGGCTCCAGAGAAATTGGTGCTAAAAAATTTAACTTGATCACATGATGAAAAAACTTGTGCATGGGTGGACAGCAACGCCCACTTGCATGTTTGTTGACCAACTGGAACTCGAATATTCAGAAAAAAAGGTGCGAAGTTGGATCTGTTCAAAACAAAGCTGTGATCCATTTTTTTTGCGCAGAAATTGAACAAGCTACTTTTAGTAATTCGTAAAGATGTAGAATTAGGATTCTACAAGTCTCAATAGGTTGTCAAGGCGCGGGTCCTCTCCGAGAGAAGACGTGATAGCAAAAATTCAGGGTCCACTCGGTGATGAGATAATGGAAAATATGTTAGTGACATGTTTTGTTTGGAGAAGAAAATTTTTTAGAATAATAACAATTTTATTGGTGGAATCAATCATATTTATAGATAGGCGAGTTTAAGGGGAGAATACTACAAACAATTGTTACAATTTAACGTTTCAATATAAATTGTAATTATTATTTTTTGCATTTTGATCCCCATTTTATAGGCTACTTCTTATATATAAGACCTTTATCAATAAAAACTTTAATCGTCTAAAGAAGTTCATTCTCAGAGCAAAATGCATCACTAAAAATTTTTTCCATTTTGTCATTTACTTATCCATTATATATTACAATTTTCTGACCAAATACACAATGTTATATATATATATATATATATATATATATATATATATATATATATATATATATATATATATATGCATGTATGAAAATTTCTCCGACTTAACCAGTAGAGAAGACAATATTTATGAATAAATTTTTTTTTCGTATTTTGCTTTGATAAAGTTCACATTGGACGAAACGCGTCAGTAATTACTAGTTTTCCTATTGTCATTTTTATTAATATATATATATACATATATATATAAATTATCGGTATGTTGCTATGGTAACGGAGCTAAAGTAGTAGTAGAGTGAAGTCGGTTGCTGTACTAAGATATGACATTCTCGCTCACTCCCGTTGTTACCACACGACAGAGTTTCCATCAATGATCTTGACTTGTGCAGCAGTTTTTGAAAACATTCCCCAGATCCGACAACCGCCACATTCCTTAAATATCACCGCTTACGACTTTTTCTTCTTCAAAAATAAAATCCCAGTTGAAAGGAACAATGTTTCAAGACATCGAAGAAATCCATGAGAATACGACGAGGCAACTGCTCGCTATCCCTAAAAAAAGAAGTTACAGAAAATGATCCCGCTAATGGAATCACCGCTGAATTAAGTGTGTCGATTCTGAAGGGGGCTGCTTCGAAAGAGATTGAATGCCGAGTTGATAAGTGTTGTAGTTTTGTTTTTAAGCCACCAATCCCGATCCTTTTTTTATCGGACCTCGTTAAAGCTCTTCTATGAATCGAGCACTCTGAGTCAATGGCGTGTTTATTCAAAAATAAATACGTAAAAATTCACCTTCCTCCATTCTGGGAGCTGATAGCTTATGGGGAAAATCTCCGACTGATTTAGCATCAGTCGAGTTTCGATCCTGTCTTGAAGCAATCGGATGTCCAGCCACACTGATGAGCTGTGATACAGTGAAACAGTCTGTGGATGACAATATATATATATATATATATATATATATATATATATATATATATATATATATATATAAAAGTGAACATAGAAGTCAACACTTAGAGGCGACAGTCTGTTTCATGATGAAACAGACTGTCGCCTTTAAGTGTTGACTGCTATGTTCACTTTTATATTTACACACGCTCTCTCTGATATTGAACACTTTATCCAATAAATATAGCACATCTTAAGACTATATATATATATATATATATATATATATATATATATATATATATATATATATATATATATATATATATATATATTATAGGCGGTACTTAACGGAAAGCGCATAATATAAGTGATAGAGCTAACATAATAAGGTGTATGGACATTAGTTTGTGCTCTTGGGTTTCACGCTTTTGCGATCATCAGACAAACTGGTTTATTTTTTAAAACTGGATCTATTTATGCTTTATGCTGTAGAATTACAACTGCGTATGTACGCATATCGGAACGCACGGGTGTGTATCTGCGCCTAGCCTTGAATTGCTTATATGGATGTGTTGATGTGTACTAAAAATGCGTACACCTGTATGTATGTGCCTATGCGTATGATAGTGCCACCCTAAACAAACACAGAAGTAGTTTAACCCTGCCGCCACCAAACATAGTCAAACAGGCATAAATAGATCCAATTTTAAAAAATAAACCAGTTTGTCTGATGATCACAAACTTATATCCACATAACTTATTATATATATATATATATTTAAAAGAAAAACAGACCACTTTAAGGTACCATTATAATAATTTATTTCCCCAGAGCCCTTTTAAAGGACGCCGGATCATCAGATAGCACTTCCAAAAATTTAATGAAACGAAAAATGAAATTAAAATTGATGGGTAGTGTAAGTTTTTGTAATTTAACAGAGAGTGTAAAAGGGATAGTTAAAGAGACATGGTAGAGTATAGGGAGGGGTTAATTTCATATCTCTCTCAAGCATACTTAGTATTGGGGGAGGAGGAGTGACCATACCATGACCTATTTAAATGGTTAACTTAACGGAAGTGATATATTGAAATGGGAGGGGAGTAGGGAGAAAAGAAAAAGGAAAAAGAAAGAAGAGGGAGAGAGAAGTAAAGAGAAAGAGGCTGTGATTGGGTTTTAGCAATTTATGTAAAGAATAGATTTTAATGCTTGATAGTAATTTAGATGTCTAAAAATCCATACGGATTACCAAGTTCTTCATAACTTAAATATATACATACACTGCGTGCCAAATTATTATTGAGATAACTTTTTTTCTAATATTTCCCAAACTGTCCAATCAATTCACACAGTATTGGCAACACTGACCTGCGCAATCACTGAAATTTTCGTACTGATCTGCGCAATGTAAACAAACTGGCACCATATTTGTTATAGTAACGGTGATTTGAGCGTGCCAAATTATTAGAAAGGTTTAGTAAAATTCCCAGAATTGAGCAAACAAAACGTTTATTAATGTTGAACGTGAATGTTTATGATCAAAAGAAGCTAATAAATGAGATAATCAAACAAATAATAACAGATACAAACAAAGGCACAGTTTTAAACAAATTAACAGGGAATGTGCTTTCCCTATTTTGAAATTACTTGAAAAAGTCGACGATACATAGAATTTGTTAATTGTAGAATGTCTTCTGCTGTAATGACGCGAGATATGTCAAGTATTGCTTCCCACAACTCAGCGTTGCTCCTAAATTGTCGTCCGTTGGCGTACAGTCTTCGCTTCATGATGCTCCAAAGGTTTTCGATTGGGTTCAAATCCAGAGAATTTGCTCGCCACTTCATTTTTCGAGATCCATCGAAGCCTAATTGTTTCAAATATTCAGTAGTCTTGTGAGAAGCGTGTGAGGGAATATTATCTTGCATAAAAAACAATGGCCCTTCTGAAGGCAACTCTTTGCCGTTTCATCCACGGTTCAAGATGCTCCTTCATAAACGCTATGTATGCATCAGCAGTCATTTTGACGTCATCTGGTACTCTCCATGGGCCCACTAATGTGTTTCCAATAATACCACCCAAGATCATTATGCCTCCACCGCCTTGTTGGCGTCTCAAACACTGATGGCGATTCTGTCCATTCTTTACCCAGGCTTTGCACCATCTATCGGGCCCATCAAGTGTTGCTCGAGTTTCGTCTGTGAACAAAACTTTAGAGAAGTCAATCTTCATATTGTCCTCGGCTCATTTTAGTCGATTTTGAATGTAATTTCTCGTCAAAGGAGACTTCGATACAGGTTTGACTGTTGTTGCTATTTCCCTCAGATACCGACACCGAGAACTTTTAGACACAGTAGGATCCCCAATACGACTGAAGAGCTCTTGACTGGTAAGTCCTGGGTTCTTCGTGGCCTCTCGTTTAAGTCGTGACATGAGACGACGTGAAATAACCCTCGGCTTGCCTTTATATGCCTTTTTGCGTACTTGTGTAGGGTCGGCGGTGAAGTTTTCACTGTTTGATGACACTTCCCTATCATTTTAAAAATTTCTAGGGTAGATTTACCTTTTAAGAGTTCTGAGGTAATAGTTTTCTTTTCAGCATCACTTAAACTGCTTTTACGACCCATCTTTTCACTAAATTCTTATACTTTTCTAATAATTTGGAACGCTCAAATCACCGTGCTGATAACAAATATGGCGTCAGTTTGTTTACATTGCGCAGATCAGTACGAACATTTCAGTGAATGCACAGCTCAGTGTTGTCAATATCGTGTGAAAATTTTGTGTGAATTGATTGGACGGTTTTTGAAATATTAGAAAATAAGTTATCTCGATAATAATTTGGCACGGAGTGTGTGTGTGTATATATATATATATATATATATATATATATATATAGGGTGTGTAAGATATTTGAGGACATGTGATTGTAGGGCTGCAGCCATATGATAATCAATTAATGTGCTTTTATCTTTTCATGAAATCAATTGGGAACTATTGGCTAATACATCAGATGAAACGCACGCTGTAATTGTTGCCATATACGTAATGAACATCGATGTTGAGATTGCACATTTTGGGGAAGTTGCCAAGTCATTTGTGCACAAAGTTCGGACAGAGTTGGAAGCCTCCAGCGGGGATGTGTAGTCTGCAGCGAAGTGCAAAAAGCATCCACTGCATTCAGATTCCATATCAAGACGCCACAATTCATACAGTGGTACGGAACATTATTGATGCGGATTCCAGAATGTTATTGCTAGATCTCTGCAGGTGTCTGAGGGCATAATTCCCAATGAGGATATTCATACACGTTATACTCTGTTGTGGTGTCCCCCCCTCTAAAAAGTCTATGTTGGTCTCTTCCGCTTATTATAAGATTAGTAGGAGAGGAGGCCTTGGGGAAACAGTCGAATAGATTGAACGTTGGGTCAACCGACACACACTCACTAGTCGGGTAATACTCTTCTGTTGTACTTACTATTTAATATATGATATATCTGCAACACTTGTTTTGTTATTTCTTGAACCCTTTACTTGGTCACAACATACATGATGAAGAAAGGGCAGGTCATTTTGGATCACACATAAGAATAACAGTTGCTCTGCACAAAACGATTAATGGACAAGTTGAAACATCTAGAACCTGGCATGCTCTTGGTTTTTTTGAAACGAAAAAAAAAATTACCGGGATAAAATAAAATGTTTGTGTCTTCATAGCTGAAGATGGTTACATCGAATAAACGAGTAATCCAACCATTACTGCATCTATTTACCAAATTTTGTATCAATAAACTTAGTTGTTTTGTAAGATGTGCTCGTTTTTCTTATGGTCTTAATTAAGCACTTCAACATTTTTGTTCTTTCTTTGCAATTACGTCCTCTGGTTTTACACTGTTTTCTGGACTCTCAGACTGATATTTTGACGTTAACAACTGTAGCGAACAACACGCGCTAAAAAGGTAGTTTATTTTGTTGTTTTTTCCAATCAACAAGTCTGCTCAAGGGTCCTTGACATTCTAAAGTTCTATTCTCTCGGAAACGCTTAAAATATTAAAGTTTCTAGTAATAATAAATACTCATTTATCAATGGTGGTATAAAACATACCCATTTATTTTGATTCTCAATAAAACATTCATGGTCAACAAATACGCATTCAATCAAGGTTATTGGATTTTACTTGGTTAATCGTGAACAATAAAGGGAAATTTACCAAAACATGAAACCCAGTGCTACCTACTTTATGTAGTTTTCCTTTCAAATCATTTTTCTCTATGAATGCCTTTTGATGGGTTGAGACTTTCTTGGAAACACTCAACACACATTTTGGTCTTTAAAAATATACCCACTATTAACACCTACAAACCGATCATCGTCAAGTCTGTGGGTTACCCCACTTGGCTTCGCTGAACAAACGTTAGGTGGCGCTGTTTAAGTTCTATAAAAAGACGAACATTTCCTTTTTTTCTTTCTTTTTCTCCTAGATGTAGTAGATCTAGACGAAAGGTCGCCACGCTGGGGGAAATTCCTTTCCCCGGTCGACTAACAACTGGACTCTTACACCCACGCATATATATCACACACAAACACGCACAATTCTTAATAGTTAATAGCTCAGTCTTTAATGCTTTCTTTTCATTTTCAACTGTGTACACTTTAATATAATTTCTCGCTTGTTAATATATGCATTAAATTTCGTTTGTTTAAAATCCATGTTGTGTGCCTTATTTTCACCCGAATTCACACGAGTCCACCAAATATTGTTTGTGAAACAAATGTCCCATGAGACGTTAAATGTTTACCGACACAAAAGGCTATTAGCTCTCTTTAGTCAGGAAGAAGTTATGTGGGTCACTTCATAGAGTGACAAAATGGTCAGTCCTTCAGTCAGTTTCCAGGATTCTAACCGAGCATTTGCCTCGCCGGGGCTTCTGCCCGGGGCAACCAGCTGCCACGTGGTGCAACTTACAAGCCCATGGCGTCGTTTTCCTACAGAAATATATCTTCACTAGATATAGAACTATCTCCCGTTCACAGTCCTCATGTAGGGAAAAGCCCATGGCTCACCGTTTCCCGTTGGAGGGAATATTCCCTTGCTAGTGACATGATAAATCCAAACTGCTCGAATCTGGAATCTTAAATATGGCTTCTCCGGAAACACAGAAGAATCTCCAGCAGCTACAATTTCCGTTAGGAAGTATAAAGTAAGACCTTATATTTTAATTCACCTTTTACTCTGTTGTTGCATAATTGTCATAGTTTCTATATGGTGAATTACCCGGTATGATATGGCATATTATTTAGTCTCCATTAACCGGTAACCATAAAATCTACGGAAAGTGATTTGCATTGTTACATTTGAAAACTGGCAATGTGACAACACGTGAGAATTTTCGTCAGTCCTTTCTGGTATAAAAACTCCATAAATTGGTCTGCCCAAGGTGAAACCAAACAAGCCTTTCCGTAAAAACTTCCACAACACGCAACAAAAGTGATGATTTCTTCAACAAGTCAAATTGGTAGGACAAGGTTGATAATGTATTTATTGACTCTGGAATACAGTGACTAAAGGAGAAAATGGAAAAAGAGGGCGATTATAGATCATTACTAAACCATGAACACATCGACAAAGTGGTTAATAATACCGTGAAGTTTAAAATGTACAGCAGGCTGGATTGTAAAATTGCCTCCAAGCAGCTGCCCGTACGTGAGAATTAGAGACTATACATACACTGATACGTTTTTGAGCATGCAGATCAAATTTATAAAGAAACAACTGAAAGTCTGATGTTTTTGCTCGAGTACATTCCATCATAACTAGTCATTATCAAAGACGTTAATGTTATCAATCACAAAAGAAAAAAAATGATTCTACCTTTCCCATTACGGTTTGTGCCCTTATATAATCTTTATGACTTAACTATGATAATTAGATAGTCATTTACACATTACTACAGTTACAATTGGACCTTAAATATACGTGAATAGTACTTGAATTCATAAAAAATATAATTTAGGTACCTCCAATAATTCTCTGAAAAAAAAAGAGAATAGCACAAATTTTATCGTCAAAATTTGTCATTATTATGTGGAAAGAGCAAACTACATTTTTTAATTATTTTATTAAATTTTTTTAATCGCTTCTAGCACATACGAAATTTTGGCTAAAAATCTTGCTTTTCTTGCGGGTACAGCAACGTAATAGTCGGATTCTGATGAAACTTTCAAAACTTATCAAGGAAACGAATTAAATTATTTTAGGAACTTTTTTTTTTAAGAAAATCTTGGTAGAAATATTGTATTTTCTCTTTTTTTTTTTTTTTTTACATCTGTTACCCGCCACTTAATTAAATTTCCAGATATTGATTTTTACCACTCTTCATATTTATACTAGTTAAAAGCAGCACTCCTTGGAGAATGTAAACCATCAATCTTTTTTTTTAAACAGATATTTACTGAAAATCTGCTCTGAATCGTCAAATAAAAATACATTAAAACTATGATATAATTAAAAAAAAATTTCATCGTTTTTATAAATAAGATATATTAAGGACACACTGTCTTAAGAAAAAAAATTTCGATGAATAATGAATTTTTACAAGATTTGTTTTCATTTGTTTACATTTTAATTAGAATGAAATATTGAGGGGGAAATGACAAGGAAACACACGTGTTATATTTACTGAAACAAGATAAGGAATTTATTTACAAATTTACACATTTGAAGTTGTCAGTAGCTTGTTTCAGGAAAAGAAATAATATATTTAAAAGTTCATAGTTTCGATGAATTGTTAGAAAGAGAAAATGTTTATATTAAATCATCGACCACAAAGTAATATTCCAAAATATTTAACACAAATTGAGAGAATTGGTTTTTCACATAAAAGTTATACGGTTGTATTCAACATGAATGACAAGATATATTTTAAGGCAATTAGCTTTGGAGTTGAAAAGAGTCCTTCGATATTGCCTTGCTCTTTTTAGAGGCTGATAATGTATCAGCGTGTAATTTGACACAGACGTCATTCAGACGCATGGAACTCTGGCTTTCTACCTCTTGCTTCTTTCTGCTTTTTCTCTCTCTCTTTCTTGATTCAAATTTCTCTGCCTACTTATATCAAAAGCGATGTGCCAATTTTCTATATACGGTCGACCACATACAACATTATCAGAAGATAAGTGCAATAACTATAATACATTTACAGACAAATATATTTAAAATTCGATAAAACATTAGATTATGTAGAATATTTTCGTAAATTTTTAAGATTACTGAGTGAAAAATAATATATTAAGGGCGCTCACGTTAATTCATATAAATCCTTTAAGGCCTAAAGCCCCCATAGAACAACCTTAGAATAATATCAATCTGTCATCAAACTGTCAATCCCGTGTACGCCTTAAATAATCAGTTACTGCCACCGAAAAAATGCATTTCTGCAATATTTTAAACTTAAAATAAATAATAGTTGTTTAAAATCAAATTAATCAAATCAGCTGATATTCCTCAAATAGTTTCAGAAAAGTATATTTTATTTTTGAGAGATTTTTAAATAAAGAAAATTACATTGCAATGAAAGACGACTAAAGAAGAGCGCTAATGAATGCTAATCAGCTATTTTTAGCACAAAAACTAAAAGAAAAAAAATATCCTTCCAGTCAATTTTAGATTAGTTTTAGAAATTCAGCAAAGTATTTTGCCTATTGGAAATATTAAATTCAGTCTATTAGCTTGAAATTAAAACTAAAATAAAAGCTTTAAGAGAGATTTTTAAAAATTCATTTTAAACCATAGGTAACTTTTTTTTTGGTAGTGGAAGTACCTAAAACTACATGAAAAATAAATTTTAAAAATTCAAGGGAAATAACTCTGCATTGTAGGATGTTGAGAGTAACGTCCCTTGAAAAATGTTTTGAGATTTCTCGAACAGAATTTTCAAGTGAACAAAATGAATCGTGCTGGCAGAAAACTTAAGAGAATTCAAAGAAAACAGGTTCAAGGTTAGTCAATAATTCATATTCATCAAGCGTATGATATATGCATCCATTCACTTCGTATCCCTCTGGAGGATGCAAAGAAGCTCTTGCTTGACCTAACTATGCTTTTTCTTTTCTTTTCTTCTATTTTATTTTTGTACACTTGAAAATTCTGTTTCAGAAATTTCAAAACGTTGACGCTTGTTTCACAGGACCTTACTCTCAATATCTACAATGCAAGTAAACTTCTTACCCTTAAGGTTTTAAAAAATATTTTTTCAAGTATTCTATATATTACATTTTTTTAATTCAAGTGTGATTGTCTATGTCTTGTTTCATACGTGTGCATTAAAAATATATGAAATTATTACTGAGAATCTTTTTTTCTCTCTTGTAACAGATAACGTTACTGTTCTTCTTAATGATTAGTGATGGCCAAAAGCCTTTTTTTTCTTTTATATATGTCACTTCAGGATGTGCACAATCAAGGGTAAGGCTGTCAATAACTGTTTTCCTTTGTAGCCCCTAACAGGTTTTTTGTCTTTTAAAAATCACTTCCAGTCTTAAATATGCCATTCATTTTTTACAAGCTCCTTAGATAACTACACACTGTTTCCCTCTGGCCCTCTTGTTTTGAATATGTCCTGTGAGTGTCAAATTCTCCAAGTCCTCTTTTCTCATGTTCCAGAAATTTAAACTATATCTTTCTGATTTCAAGTACAAGTTTTCTTTTAGTTTTCATTTCCTTTAAAACTTCATTGTTTTTCACATGTTGAATCCATGTTATTCTCATAATCTATTTGAAGAAACATATATACATGCTCTATCCATCTCCTCTGGAACTGCATCACTGTTGTCTCAAATTTCCTTTTCCTCTGTAAGGAAACTGCCCTGCATTCATTAGCATATAACAGTATCTAACAGGATACTCAAATATTTTTGTTTCAGTCCAAAATCAGAAGTTGTTTTATGATTTAATATGTGGAGTTCTAAAATTAACCAAATAAAAAATTCTTTTACCCATGACAATATATTAAGTGGGTGGGTTAAATAATGTCCAAGAAAGCAATTCCAGAAGCCATGTCCATCAAGCCTAAGCTATTACCTTATTTCAACCACATCAAGCAGTCAAACATATTTACTAGGAGATTTATACAAATTGAATTTACAACAAAACTTTTACACTTACACATGCATTTACATTATTACAATCAGACTAAAGTTTTCATCTTTGTTGTTAATATTAAAACATTTCAGCCATTTTGTTCTCTAGCATTCTTTTGGTAGGCTATCTGGGTAGACTTCTGGGAATTTTGAATTAAACTTTATATTTAAATTGTTCTCGTTTCACTGTCCATGTCTAGAGATATCTCTTCTTGTTCTTTTTTAGTACTGCTTTATTATTCATTGTCTTGTTTCCACTTAGTCTGATTCTGTACTACCAATCCCAGGGATTGAACTCACAATTATTATGCTACAAAATTCATGTACTCGTACAATCCAATGAATCTAAAACTGCTAGCCTTAAACCCAATGTTTTTATTGTCTGTCTATTGTTGCTGCTGCCATGTTGTTATGCTTGATGGATCCCCCAACCCACCCAAGCTGGTTCTTTATTAATGCAGATGCATCTATGGCTAAAAGTTTTTTGGCATTTTATTCATTAAATTCTTACTTGTATACATACAGATTCTTTCTAAAAGGGGTGTTTGGATTAGAATACATTGTATTGAACTACAATTTTAAAATTATAATTTTATTATTTTTACTTTTAATTACTAATAGATTATATTTATTTTAAAACAAATAAATGTAATTGAATTACTTAAATTATTTAAAAATTATTACTACATATCAAATATAAGTATCTATATTACCAGTTACCCATTGTTTTTTATTTTTTAAATATTATTTAAGGAAAATTTTTGACAATATCGGCAAAGAATAGCTATTTCATGTCTATGATTCACCAAATTTTTATTTTTATAAACCTAGTAATATATAGTTTCTCATGTATGCACAAAGGACATGGGTCATTTAATGACCTACATATTCTAGCTTTTCTTATTAATTTCCATTTTACTGTAGGTGTTTTATTAGTTTCTTTTAAGTACCAGAAATATTTTGATAGGGACATCTTGTTTTGGTATATATTTATTCTAAATGAACTTTGATGTTGATTGAATCTTTTCTTGAACTCATGGCTTTTATGTTGTCGGGATCTTCAATAGATGAGATATTGCATCTATATGATTCTGTGCAACATGTATTTTGTAGAGGACAGTTATGAGGGTTTCTGCAGTTTCATAATTTTTGCTTATCTTCATCTTTTTTTATTTTTATACTGTCTAAATTTCTTTGGTTTTGGTCTAAGTGTTTATTCATGATATTAGCATTATGTTTTTTAATAATTCTTAATAAGTTTCCAGTACAGCTGTAACTTAATTTTAGTGTATTTTTATTAAAAATAGTACTGAGTTTACTATCTTCAGGAAAATGTTTAACGATTAATGCAAGGAATTTTTGTCCTAATTTATTCTTTACCATTTGGTTGTATGCGGGTGTATACCAAATTATTTTTCTACTTCTGTTTTTCCTATGCTTTCCATTTTCATTTTAAATGTAAGTTAGTTTTGTTTTTTTGTAGCCACTATCTTTAAGAGCTTTATTATAGAAATTAATATGTTCATTGAAAATCGTCTCATTTGCTGAATTTGTACTTAGACTTTTTTCGATAGACAAAAGTATATGCTTGATTATAGATGGAGGATGATTAGATTCACACACACACACACACACACACACACATATATATATATATATATATATATATATATATATATATTAAGGTTTGCTATATTTATTGGTTAAAGTGCTCAATATCATGGATAGAGCATATGTAAATATAAAAGTTGGTGAACAACTGGCAGCAACAGTCTATTTTAGGCTTAAATACAATCTTCAGGTCTGAAGACTGTGTTTAAGCATGAAGCAGATTGTACATATATATATATATATATATATATATAATTCAGACACAGAAATGATGACTGCATGATTCTGGCAATATCATACTTTAAACAATCATCAGACCATTATCTGTTTATATCTACCTCTGCTCTGTCCACAGTATTGCACACTTTTCTCCCACAAATGCAGAAAATTTTGAACAATTTTATATTCATGCATATGTGTCTAGACCAGGTATTCCCAACCTTTTATGTGTTATTGCCCTCTTTCACATGGAAAAATTTTCCATTGCCACCTGTTTAGTAAATATTCAAGAGTGTATCAAGATTGTTTGGTTTGTTACTAGTTCATAAACTGACTTTATGATGTCGTAAAAAATATCCAAGGGAGGTAAGAAATAATGCTGATTTATGTAGCAATTGCTGCTGCCATCATATTAAAGAATAAATGAAAGCAAACATGACCATTGAAAATTAGATATATAATTTTGTTTTAATATCAATTTTTGTTTCAGTAAATATTTTTTTGTTGTTCTTGGACTTCCTTTACCTAATTTATATTAGAAAATGTTATTTCATCTGAAGAACTACTTGAATGTTAATGACCCTTCTCAGAACTACAAAATACCAAAATATTCAATTTTTGCAATGATATTTTTATCTTATCTTGAAATGTAACCAAGTTGTTCCCAATTAATATCCTGTTTTTTTTTATACAGGTACTTTGGATATCTCTTTTGAATATCTTTTTTTCAAGTAGCATATATTGAAATACCTTTTTAATACTCAAAATACTCTATCACCCACAAAAATTTCCATTCTCCCGCCATTTTCTGTTCAGTTGATCATCAGCCACCCAAAAGTTGAAATCGCCCACTGGTGGGCAATATTGTGCAGGTTGGGAAACCATAGTGTAGTGTATAGATTTATGTTTACTTTTAAACATGTATGGATTTTTTTATGAAATAAAAAATATAGTTATCTTGATTTTTAACAGACATCTTCACTCATAAGAATTCAATTAATTGTACTGATAAATACTTTTTTCTATGTATCTGCCATAAAGCGTATATCAGTAATCTAGTTTCAAGAGATTTTTCTTTGAGTGCAGTTCTTGTTGAGAACTCTATAATAAATATGAAATTAAATTTTGGCAATCTTTAATATTTGTGCTCATAAAAAAATGGTCAAAATTACACGTTTTTCTGCTGAGTTAGATTTAAATGTTTTATGTTTTGAAAAAAATTGTGAGGGCCAATAAAAAGTGAATATTTTATGACAACATGGAACACAAAAGATTGTAGAACAAATGAAATGAAGCCCCACTCACAATATTAAATATAGATATTCATCTAAAGAATTATCTTTTATATATATATATATATATATATATATATATATATATTGACTGGAAGGAATTCTTGGCTATGGACTCTTCTGGAAAACTGAAATGATTTGAATAAAATCTAATGCCATTTAGACTGTTAGATTGCAGGGTGATAATCACAGGCAGTGAGATTTTGAATTACTGCCCCCTGATGATAATTACAAGTGGTGTGAGATTTGAAAGAATCCATCTATTTCTCAGTGACTTTTCATAGTGAAAAGATGTATTCGTTTTTCACTTACACAAAAATGTTTGTACTTCAACTACAGACACTAAAGTTTACTTTGAACACTTCATATTTCATTTCATTTCTCAATTTGTAAAATGTTCTATCAAAATATTTGTTAAAATTTCTTTGTTTAAATTCTGTCATTTTTCCTTTGGACTCACATATCCATCAAAAATAGTTTGCAGGTCAAATGTACCAGAAGCATATAAAATCTCATTGAACGTGTTGAAGCCTGCAGCAAGACAAAGACACCAATTGACAAAAATCCTCTGCAATGAATCAAAAGAAATTGTGTAATATTCTTTCATGATAATAGAAGACCACATATTTGTTTGATGTACAAACAA
Source organism: Acanthosepion lycidas (assembly GCA_963932145.1). Lineage (NCBI taxonomy): Eukaryota > Metazoa > Mollusca > Cephalopoda > Sepiida > Sepiidae > Acanthosepion > Acanthosepion lycidas. The sequence goes on along the minus strand of OZ010593.1, from coordinate 366,361 downwards.
AAAGTATTTAAGTTTATATTTGATATTTTTCCTCATCTGCTATATTCACCCAATTTTGTACCTCTGGAATAAATCTATTCCAGTTTTAGAGAATTATGTCACTTAGGAAAAAGTCAGTCAGAATACAAAAAGCAACTTGACTAGTCCAACCTTAAACACCTTGATATTTTAGCTGGTGTGCTCTTTTGTCTTTATCCATTTTTGTTCATTCTTAGTTGGCATCTGCACCAACTCATGCCCACTTTTTTCACATGTTTCTTCTGCAAGTGACCATTCTGTTTTTTTTTTTTTGTTTTTTTTCATACATCCAATATATTTTTCCTATGACTGGATTATCAATCTTCATCAGAACTGCAGTGGTTTCTGTGTTGTCATCTGTATAAAGAATAGATAAAGGATAACAAATTTCAATAAAAAACATTATATAGAGTCAAACTTGATTTGGAAAAATAGAAAGTTAAAACTTACAAATTAACTTGGAACAAAGAACAAGATATAAATCCAAAATGAAAATTAATTGTTCAAATAGACTTAAATCTGGAGCCAAATAAAAACTATGTTTCTCATAGGTTAAAAATGATAACCGCTATTCTGAATGAATACTTCGAATAATGGTTAGGGTAAAATGGATTCCACCCCACTGATTGGTCAAAATACCAGTAGTAAAAGATTAAACAAATCTCAATTGGTTAGAAATCATACGTAGGATTGAATAAAAAGATCTCATTTGAAAAGACACAAATAGTGTTAAAATTCATGCAATCATGAATGCTAGTTGAGAGAGAAAGTCTGATGTCATAGAGGGCTAAAACTTTCTATGACTCCCAGAATAGACATCACTGGGGAAGCGTTCTGGTGGGCAATATATAGCGCACAAAAAGAAAATGAGAAAATTTCAATTAAATGAAAAATTGTCACAAATATTTTAATATAACCATTTGTTTATAGCTAATGTTAATAGTAAAAGTGTTGTCTGACTTTATAAAAATGACTATTTTTATCAGAAGAAAAATATGGAACAAAACAGAAAATAAAGCAAAGAATTGAAAATTACATTCTTTGATAAAATAAACAGAGAACTGATATGAAAATTACCTTTTGATTCAATACTGCAGGAAGTCAAAGAAAATGTCAAAAAATGTTATTCGATTTTTTTTTTATAAATGAATGGAGACATATTACTGTGCTTCTGCATTGTGGCTTAGACAGTTAGGTATATGCCACGTATCTAGCATGCTAGATTGGAGGTGATTGACCAATGAATACTTGTTATATTTGTATGAAAGTAGGATGTTACTTACCAGATAGGAAGAGTGCATTTCCTAAAAAGAGGTAAGGCTGGTTTGTTGTTGAAGATCCCACATGGGTTTTTAGCTTTCCGCTCCCACTTTTTCATCAATGTCGATTTTCGTGCAAAAAGTGGATCACAGCTTCATAAATGTTTCTGAAAACCTGAACTTCTCATTGGACAATAAATATTAAAATTAGCTCGTGTATCTTCACGTACATTGTTCTCAATAAACAAAACATATCAGACCCCAGACTGAGTTTTGTAAGGCGCTTTCTGAGTGGTTAACAAATATTAAAAAAACAATTTACCTTCTCAACACTACGTCCGAATAACATCAACCTAGTTTTTTGACCTGAAGAAAAAACAATGCTTTCAGGATCCTGTCACGTGATTAAAAAAACATATAAATTTAAAGGTACGAGTGAACCCAGTCAGTGAGAATTTGCGACGAGTAGAATTTGCAAAACGAGTTCACGACTCTTGTATCATTACTGCAGCGAAGTAAAGTTAGAATCTCAAGTTCTTTAACACGAAATAACTTCGCTGTAATTCAAGCTAAAATATCAACCAAACAACTCACTCACCAAGTTCTGCAACTTACTAAAAACTATTCAATTACGTTATTGAATCTTACTAAACTTAAGTACAAACAATTACGAACAATACTTTCAACTACGAGCAACGAAAACAAATTAGACATTACGGTACATTCACTTCTCCAACTTCTTTGAAGCTAAAAGTTTATCAACATATTTTCAGTTTTACAAGATTCTTTAAACTCTCTTTCAGTTAACATTTTGAACGACAAGATAATTCAGCTTTTTGTGAGCTAAGGTAAAAAAATTATTTGGGTAGTAAAGACTTTAGCCCAGTCAAAGGGAAGTAACTCATATTAATAGTTTTTGTAACTGTTGTCATTTATAAATATTTAAAATGTACATGTAATGAAAAGTTATTTTCTTGCGTTCTTTCTCTTGTTTTTTTGTTTACTTATACATTCGTAAAGTAAAAAATGTGCGGGTTGATTTATGCCGTCAATACTGCTACAAGTTAATCACCAATTTTGGGTGGTTACTAACAACATATCATGCAGTGTAATACTACAGCAGAAAATGGGTGCACTCTAGATTAGAAGAAAGGGATATTATCTCAGTTTGTATTGCCCTCATTATGGGCATTATCACTAACTTAGGTCTTAAAAGTAGGGCATTTAAGCTAGCTCCTGCAGAGGGATCTTGATTGGGCCTTCATCACAATAAATAGGAAGGAATATATGCGATAGACAACAATAAACTACAGTACAGAATAACTCAAAATTGATGCATTTTAAGCTTACAATAAAAGTTCAACGAAAATTCTTCTGCTGCCACTTAAAGACAGTTTGATGCACGTGGGTCCTTACTTTCCATAAAAACAATTATTTTTATCTCATGGGTGAATTTCGCAATTAATTTCAATTATTCCCAAGTTTATTTCCAAGTTATAATAAAAATTGTCATCGTACAAAAAAAAAAAAAGATTTTTCATTACGATACTTATCGACAAGATCAGACTTAACAATAAAGTCCCAAAATGGTTTCGCGTCACGGTTGAAGTTTGTAGGCCCATATCGGCTAGAGAGAGATTTTGGTCCCACATGAAAAAAACCCTTACCTTTATTTGGGGTTTGACCGTGGCCAACCGATAGAGGAGGTCTGTTTCATTAGGGGGTAGGGAAAATGTGACGTCATCATATTGAGTCAGACTTTCAAGAAGCGTGTCGTCTGTTTTGTGTATCAGATTTTTTTTATGGCAGCATTTTTAAATTATTTATTAATATTTTCTTTTAAATATTGAATTAAAACATAAACAATGCCTTATAGTTGCGTTGTAGCAAACTGCAAAGGGAATTATAAAAACGGCCCTAAAGTACATGTATTTTCTTTCCCTAAAGATAAAGAATCATCTGATGTTTGGATTCGTAAAATCAGAAGAGATCATTTTTTTTTTCACCTACTAAATTCAGCAGAGTGAGTATTTTTTTTGTATTAAAAAATAAGTAAATTTTATTGAAACTTTAATGACAAAATTAAAATACCATGTCTTTGTAATTCATAACATATTAATAAGACATAAATCTAGCGAGAAAGTTTAGACATTCATTCTCGTACGTGTTGCTTTTAAAATCTAAAAAAAACCTCATTCTTTTAAGAAATAAATTTTCAAGAAATTTTCGACATAAATTCATTCATGAATTCCTAAAGGAATATTTTATATACATAAAAAATAATTCTAATAATTTTAACGATTTTTTAGAATTGTTTTGTTTGTGACTAAATGAAACTTTAATAATTAATTGAATTAATTTCATGTCTGTAATTCACAACACATTTTAAAAGAAAACAAAGTGTTGTTTTAAAAAGTTATTAAAAACTCATTTGAAACTTTGACGATTAAAATAATTTCATATCTTTATAATTCACAAAACACATTAAAAAGAAAGTTGCGAAAGGTTTTTAAAAGCTGAAATCTAATTTTTATAAAAATAAACTTTAAAGAAATTTTCGATATAAATTCATAAAGGAATCTTTTTATAGGCATAAAAAAAATAATTCTAATAATTTAACAAATTTTTAGAATTGTTTTATTCATAAGAATATTTTTTATTTATCATTTTAAATTAAAAAAAAATGAAGAGACGTTAAAAATTATTCTATTAATTTGTACATAGCTTCGTCATTAATAATCTTTTGTTGAATTCTCTCCGCTTTTCCTAAAATTGTTAATGCTTCATATTATTGTAGATTTTTGCTGATTGATTTTCTTAGATTTTCACAAGAATTTAAAATAGGTTTGGTTTTTAAAATCTTTTTGAGTTTTTAGGCATGTGAACTACATTTTCAACCAGGGGACATAAGGAAAGAAACGTCAGCTATTGACGAAAAAACAGGTGTCAAAATTGCAGTTAAACTAAAAAAATATATCCTTGTGATGGTGCTATTCCTAGAATTTTCCCAAACTGTCCCTCATATTTATCTTGATTGAATACCTCTAGAGAGTGACCAGATTCCAGGAGAATCCGGCTAGAGAATTCTGCTCTTAAAAGTGCTTTAAAATAAATCAAAGTATTAATGATGACTTAGCATATAAAATGCAGAAGAAATTCCATAATACTAATGATCTAGAAGTAAAAATTAAATTTCTTTGATAGTAATTACTGGAGTTTTGTTAGGCAGCAAGAGACACTTATTATATTCAGCATTATCAAATCCCCATATACAAAAATCCATCTGTCTCTTGTAATTGAATCTGATTTTCATTTTACAGTACATGTGTTTTGTAGAGATGTGGAAATGCATTCAATAGGGGGCTATAAGATTCCTAAACATGTAACTGATCAAAATACTCTTGAAATTCTGATAGAAAACATGAAGGAAATGGACATAGAACAAAAGCAAACTGAACCTCAAAATATGATTATAATATTAAAATTGGTAATGTTATTTTTACTATTGTTGCAAGAAGAATCAAGCAAACATTTTAATGCAATCAAATTTATATATGAGCAGCTAAATTTCATGACACAAAATAAGCTTGATTATTCAACAGAAATGATATTTTCTTCGTTGTTATATAACTGGTCCACTAAAGGGTACAGATTGTTAAGAGACAGCAAAAATATAATTTTACTTCTAGCTATTCAACCATTAAAAGACTAACTTTATCGACATATATGAATCCTTTGATTGAGCAACATGATAACAATTTTTTTATGTCTATTAGAAATAAATTTAAGCTCTGAGTGCAGAAGGACATCACAGTGTCTTTACTTGTTGTTGATATTCATCTAAAAACTTATTTAGATTATGAAGGTGTTAATATTGTTGGCCTATCAGATAACAGGGTGAAGCTGCAACAAGTGCTTTCACTTTCAAGATGTGCAGTGTATTCTCAGAATATAACGATGTGCATGTTATGCCAACTAAATGTCTTAAAGCTGAGAAGTTAATTGACATAGTTAAACGTTTAATAATTGGTTTAGAGGAGATAGAATTTAAAGAATTATCAATTGTAAATTAAAGAAGGAAATTCTAAAATATTAGACACAAACAGAAGAGAAATATACATTGATGCCTTACTTTGTGCTCACATTATTTTTTAAGGAAATCCCAATTCGATGATTCAATTCCGTTGAATTCTCCAATTACTCCATATATTCTAATGAAAAATATTTATAAGAAAGTTTGAGATGAGGAAATTGCCTGTCCATAATGCTAAATTAAAGATGGGAAATATAAATATAAATGATAAACAATAGAGAAATATACCGTGATCCCCCACTTTGCGACCACATTATTTTTCAAGGAAATCCCAATTTGATGATTCGATTCCGTTGAATCCTCCAATTACTCCATATATTCTAATGAAAAATATTTATAAGAAAGCTTTAAATCAGGAATTTGCCTGTCCATAATGCTAAATTAAAGATGGGAAATAAATATATAAATGACAAACATCAGAGAAATATACCGTGATCCCCCACTTTGCAACCACATTCTTTTTCAAGGAAATGACAATTTGATGATTCGATTCCGTTGAATCCTCCAATTACTCCATATATTCTAATGAAATATATTTATAAGAATGTTTTAGAGGAGGAATTTGCCTTTCCATAATGCTAAATTAAAGACGGGGAATATAAATATAAATGACAAACAATAGAGAAATATACCGTGATCCCCCAATTTGCAACCACATTCTTTTTCAAGGAAATACCACTTCGATGATTCGATTCCGTTCAATCCTCCAATTACACCATATATTCTAATGAAAAATATTTCTAAGAATGTTTTAGAGGAGGAATTTGCCTGTCCATAATGCTAAATTAAAGATGGGAAATATAAATATTATTTTTTTGCAGATCTTAGTTTAGGTCTTTCCCTGTCCATAATGCTAAATTGAGGAAGTAAAATAGAAATAGAAATAGGAAACAGAAGAGAAATGTACAGTGATCACCCATATTCTGCCCACAATCTTTTTCATGGAAATCCCAGTCATATGAGTCGAGTCCATGCATGCTACGATCACGGTATGAATCTGAAGGCAAAATATTTTTTTGCAGATCTTAGATTAGGTCTTTCCCTGTCCATAATGCTAAATTAAGGAAGTAAAATAGAAATATATATAGGAAACAGAAGAGAAATTTACAGTGATCACCCATTTTCTGCCCAGAATCTTTTTCATGGAAATCCCAGTCATATGAGTCCGGTCCATGCATACTGCGAGCACGGTATGAATTCGAAGGCAAAATATTTTTTTGCATATCTTAGATTAGGTCTTTCCCTGTCCATAATGCTAAATTAAGGAAGTAAAATATAAATATGAATAGGAAACAGAAGAGAAATGTACAGTGATCACCCATTTTCTGCCCACAATCTTTTTCATGGAAATTCCAGTCATATGAGTCGAGTCCATGCATGCTACGATCACGGTATGAATTTGAAGGCAAAATATTTTTTGGCAGATTTTAGATTCGGTCTTTCTCTGTCCATAATGCTAAATTGAGGAAGTAAAATAGAAAAATAAATAGGAAACAGAAGAGAAATGTACAGTGATCACCCATTTTCTGCCCACAATCTTTTTCATGGAAATCCCAGTCATATGAGTCGAGTCCATGCATGCTACAATCACGGTATGAATTTGAAGGCAAAATATTTTCTTGCAGATCTTAGATTAGGACTTTCCCTGTCCATAATGCTAAATTAAGGAAGTAAAATAGAAATATAAATAGGAAACAGAAGAGAAATGTACAGTGGTGACCAATTTTCTGCCCACAATCTTTTTCATGGAAATCCCAGTCATATGAGTCGAGTGCATGCATGCTACGATCACGGTATGAATTTGGAGGCAAAATATTTTTTTGCAGATCTTAGATTAGGTCTTTCCCTGTCCATAATGCTGAATAAAGGATGTTAAATATAAATATAAATAGGAAACAGAAGAGAAATGTACAGTGATCACCCACTTTCTGCCCACAATCTTTTTCATGGAAATCCCAGTCATATGAGACGTGTCCATGTATGCTACGATCAAGGTATGAATTTGAAGGCAAATTATTTTTCTGCATATTATAGATTAGGTCTTTCCCAGTCCATAATGCTAAATTATGGAAGTAAAATATAAATAGGAAACAGAAGAGAAATGTACAGTGATCACCCATTTTCTGCCGACAATCTTTTTCATGGAAATCCCAGTCATATGAGTCGAGTCCATGCATGCTACGATCACGGTATGAATTTGAAGGCAAAATATTTTTTTGCAGATCTTAGATTGGGTCTTTCCCTGTCCATAATGCTAAATTGAGGAAGTAAAATATAAATATAAATAAGAAACAGAAAAAAAATGTACAGTGATAACCCATATTCTGCCCACAATCTTTTTCATGGAAATCCCAGTCATATGAGTCGAGTCCATGCATGCTACGATCACGGTATGAATTTGAAGGCAAAATATTTTTTTGCAGATCTTAGATTAGGTCTTTCCCTGTCCATAATTCTAAATTGAGGAAGTAAAATAGAAATATAAATAGGAAACAGAAGAGAAATGTACAGTGATCACCCATTTTCTGCGCATAATCTTTTTCATGGAAATCCCAGTCATGTGAGTCGAGTCCATGCATACTACGATCACATTATGAATTTGAAGGCAAAATATTTTTGTGCAGATCTTAGATTAGGTCTTTCCCTGTCCATAATGCTAAATTGAGGAAGTAAAATATAAATATAAATAGGAAACAGAAGAAAAATGTACAGTGATCACCCATTTTCTGCCGACAACCTTTTCATGGAAATCCCAGTCATATGAGTCGAGTCCATGCATACTACGATCACGTTATGAATTTGAAGGCAAAATATTTTTGTGCGGATCTTAGATTAGGTCTTTCCCTGTCCATAATGCTAAATTGAGGAAGTAAGATAGAAATATAAATAGGAAACAGAAGAGAAATGTACAGTGATCACCCATTTTCTGCCGACAACCTTTTCATGGAAATCCCAGTCATATGAGTCGAGTCCATGCATGCTACGATCACGGTATAAATTTGAAGGCAAACTATTTTTTTGCAGATTAGGTCTTTCCCTTTCCATAATGCTAAATTGAGGAAGTAAAATATAAATATAAATAGGAAACAGAAGAGAAATGTACAGTGATCACCCATTTTTGCCCACAATCTTTATCATGGAAATCCCAGTCATATGAGTCGAGTCCATGCATGCTACGGTCACGGTATGAATTTCAAGGCAAAATATTTTTTTGCAGATGTTAGATTAGGTGTTTCCTGGTCCATAATGCTAAATTAAGGAAGTAAAATATAAATATGAATAGGAAACAGAAGAGAAATGTACAGTAATCACCCATTTTCTGCCCACAATCTTTTTCATGGAAATCCCAGTCATATGAGTCGAGTCCATGCATGCTTCGATCACGGTATGAATTTGAAGGCAAAATATTTTTTTGCAGATCTTAGATTATGTCTTTCCCTGTCCATAATGCTAAATTAAGGAAGTAAAATATAAATATAAATAGGAAACAGAAGAGAAATGTACAGTGATCACCCATTTTCTGCCCACAATCTTTTTCATGGAAATCCCAGTCATATGAGTGAAGTCCATGCATGCTACGATCACGGTATGAATTTGAAGGCAAAATATTTTTTTGCAGATCTTAAATTAGGTCTTTCCCTGTCCATAATGCTAAATTAAGGAAGTTAAATATAAATAGGAAACAGAAGAGAAATGTACAGTGATCACCCATTTTCTGCCCACAATCTTTTTCATGGAAATCCCAGTCATATGAGTCAAGTCCATGCATGCTACGATCACGGTATGAATTTGAAGGCAAAATATTTTTTTGCAGATCTTAGATTAGGTCTTTCCCTGTCCATAATGCTAAATTGAGGAAGTTAAATAGAAATACAAATAGGAAACAGAAGAGAAATGTACAGTGATCACCCATTTTCTGGCCACAATCTTTTTCTTGGAAATCCCAGTCATATGAGTCGAGTCCATGCATGCTACGATCACGGTATGAATTTGAAGGCAAAATATTTTTGTGCAGATCTTAGATTAGGTCTTTTCCTGTGCATAATGCTAAATTGAGGAGGTAAAATATAAATATAAATAGGAAACAGAAGAGAAATGTACAGTGATCACCCATTTTCAGCCCACTATCTTTTTCACGGAAATCCCAGTCATATGAGTCAAGTCCATGCATACTACGATCACGGTATGAATTTGAAGGTAAAATATTTTTTTGCAGAGCTTAGATTAGGTCTTTCCCTGTCCATAATGCTAAATTGAGGAGGTAAATTAGAAATATAAATAGGAAACCGAAGAGAAATGTACAGTGATCACCCATTTTCTGCCCACAATCTTTTTCATGGAAATCCCAGTCATATGAGTCGAGTCCATTCTTGCTACGATCACGGTATGAATTTGAAGGCAAAATATTTTTTTGCAGATTTTAGATTAGGTTTTCCTCTTCTATAATGCTAAATTGAGGAAGTAAAATAGAAATATATAGAGAATACAGAAGAGAAATGTTCAGTAGTCACCCATTTTCTGCCAACAATTTTTTCATGGAAATCCCAGTCATATGAGTCGTGTCCATGAATACTACGATCACGGTATGAATTTGAAGGCTAAATATTTTTTTGCAGAGGTTATATTAGGTCTTTCCCTGTCCATAATGCTAAATTGAGGAAGTAAAATAGAAATATGAATAGGAAACAGAAGAGAAATGTACAGTGATCACCCATTTTCTGCCCACAATCCTTTTCATGGAAATCCCAGTCATACGAGTCGAGTCCATGCATGCTACGATCACGGTATTAATTTGAAGGCAAAATATTTTTTGCAGATCTTAGATTAGGTCTTTCCCTGTCCATAATGCTAAATTAAGGATGTAAAATATAAATATAAATAGGAAACAGAAGAGAAATGTACAGTGATGACCCATTTTGGGCCCACAATCTTTTTCATGGAAATCCCAGTCATATGAGTCGAGTCCATGCATGCTACGATCACGGTATGAATTTGAAGGCAAAATATTTTTTTGCAGATCTTAGATTAGGTCTTTCCCTGTCCATAATGCTAAATTGAGGAAGTAAAATATAAATATAAATAAGAAACAGAAAAAAAATATACAGTGATAACCCATATTCTGCCCACAATCTTTTTCATGGAAATCCCAGTCATATGAGTCGAGTCCATGCATGCTACAATCACGGTATGAATTTGAAGGCAAAATATTTTTTTGCAGATCTTATATTAGGTCATTCCCTGTCCATAATGCTGAATTAAGGATGTAAAATATAAATATAAATAGGAAACAGAAGAGAAATGTACTGTGATCACCCATTTTGGGCCCACAATCTTTTTCATGGAAATCCCAGTCATATGAGTCGAGTCCATTCATGCTACGATCACGGTATGAATTTGAAGGCAAAATATTTTTTTGCAGATCTTAGATTAGGTCTTTCCCTGTCCATAATGCTAAATTAAGGAAGTAAAATATAAATATAAATAGGAAACAGAAGAGAAATGTACAGTGATCACCCATTTTGGGCCCACAATCTTTTTCATGGAAATCCCAGTCATATGAGTCGAGTCCATGCATGCTATGATCACGGTATGAATTTGAAGGCAAAATATTTTTTTGCAGATCTTAGATTAGGTCTTTCCCTGTCCATAATGCTAAATTGAGGAAGTAAAATATAAATATAAATAAGAAACAGAAAAAAAATGTACAGTGATAACCCATATTCTGCCCACAATCTTTTTCATGGAAATCCCAGTCATATGAGTCGAGTCCATGCATGCTACGATCACGGTATGAATTTGAAGGCAAAATATTTTTTTGCAGATCTTAGATTAGGTCTTTCTCTGTCAATAATGCTAAATGAAGGAAGTAAAATATAAATATAAATAGGAAACAGAAGAGAAATGTACAGTGATCACCCATTTTCTGCGCATAATCTTTTTCATGGAAATCCCAGTCATATGAGTCGAGTCCATGCATACTACGATCACGTTATGAATTTGAAGGCAAAATATTTTTGTGCAGATCTTAGATTAGGTCTTTCCCTGTCCATAATGCTAAATTAAGGAAGTAAAATATAAATATAAATAGGAAACAGAAGAGAAATGTACAGTGATCACCCATTTTCTGCCGACAACCTTTTCATGGAAATCCCAGTCATATGAGTCGAGTCCATGCATACTACGATCACGTTATGAATTTGAAGGCAAAGTATTTTTGTGCAGATCTTTGATTAGGTCTTTCCCTGTCCATAATGCTAAATTAAGGAAGTAAAATAGAAATATAAAGAGGAAACAGAAGAGAAATGTACAGTGATCACCCATTTTCTGCCGACAACCTTTTCATGGAAATCCCAGTCATATGAGTCGAGTCCATGCATACTACGATCACGTTATGAATTTGAAGGCAAAATATTTTTGTGCAGATCTTAGATTAGGTCTTTCCCTGTCCATAATGCTAAATTGAGGAGGTAAATTAGAAATATAAATAGGAAACCGAAGAGAAATGTACAGTGATCACCCATTTTCTGCCCACAATCTTTTTCATGGAAATCCCAGTCATATGAGTCGAGTCCATGCATGCTACGATCACGGTATGAATTTGAAGGCAAAATATTTTTTTGCAGAGCTTAGATTAGGTCTTTCCCTGTCCATAATGTTAAATTGAGGAAGTAAAATAGAAATATATAGAGAATACAGAAGAGAAATGTTCAGTAGTCACCTATTTTCTGCCAACAATTTTTTCATGGAAATCCCAGTCATATGAGTCGTGTCCATGAATACTACGATCACGGTATGAATTTGAAGGCTAAATATTTTTTTGCAGAGGTTATATCAGATCTTTCCTTGTCCATAATGCTAAATTGAGGAAGTAAAATAGAAATATGAATAAAAAACAGAAGAGAAATGTACAGTGATCACCCATTTTCTGCCCACAATCCTTTTCATGGAAATCCCAGTCATACGAGTCGAGTCCATGCATGCTACGATCACGGTATTAATTTGAAGGCAAAATATTTTTTGCAGATCTTAGATTAGGTCTTTCCCTGTCCATAATGCTAAATTAAGGAAGTAAAATATAAATATAAATAGGAAACAGAAGAGAAATGTACAGTGATCACCCATTTTGGGCCCACAATCTTTTTCATGGAAATCCCAGTCATATGAGTCGAGTCCATGCATGCTACAATCACGGTATGAATTTGAAGGCAAAATATTTTTTTGCAGATCTTATATTAGGTCATTCCCTGTCCATAATGCTGAATTAAGGATGTAAAATATAAATATAAATAGGAAACAGAAGAGAAATGTACAGTGATGACCGATTTTCTGCCCACAATCTTTTTCATAGAAATCCCAGTCATACGAGTCGAGTCCATGCATGCTACGATCACGGTATGAATTTGAAGGCAAAATATTTTTTTGCAGATCTTAGATTAGGTCTTTCCCTGTCCATAATGCTAAATTGAGGAAGTAAAATATAAATATAAATAAGAAACAGAAAAAAAATGTACAGTGATAACCCATATTCTGCCCACAATCTTTTTCATGGAAATCCCAGTCATACGAGTCGAGTCCATGCATGCTACGATCACGGTATGAATTTGAAGGCAAAATATTTTTTTGCAGATCTTATATTAGGTCATTCCCTGTCCATAATGCTGAATTAAGGATGTAAAATATAAATATAAATAGGAAACAGAAGAGAAATGTACAGTGATGACCGATTTTCTGCCCACAATCTTTTTCATAGAAATCCCAGTCATACGAGTCGAGTCCATGCATGCTACGATCACGGTATGAATTTGAAGGCAAAATATTTTTTTGCAGATCTTAGATTAGGTCTTTCCCTGTCCATAATGCTAAATTGAGGAAGTAAAATATAAATATAAATAAGAAACAGAAAAAAAATGTACAGTGATAACCCATATTCTGCCCACAATCTTTTTCATGGAAATCCCAGTCATATGAGTCGAGTCCATGCATGCTACAATCACGGTATGAATTTGAAGGCAAAATATTTTTTTGCAGATCTTATATTAGGTCATTCCCTGTCCATAATGCTGAATTAAGGATGTAAAATATAAATATAAATAGGAAACAGAAGAGAAATGTACAGTGATGAACCATTTTCTGCCCACAATCTTTTTCATAGAAATTCCAGTCATATGAGTCGAGTCCATTCATGCTACGATCACGGTATGAATTTGAAGGCAAAATATTTTTTTGCAGATCTTAGATTAGGTCTTTCCCTGTCCATAATGCTAAATTAAGGAAGTAAAATATAAATATAAATAGGAAACAGAAGAGAAATGTACAGTGATCACCCATTTTGGGCCCACAATCTTTTTCATGGAAATCCCAGTCATATGAGTCGAGTCCATGCATGCTACGATCACGGTATGAATTTGAAGGCAAAATATTTTTTTGCAGATCTTAGATTAGGTCTTTCCCTGTCCATAATGCTAAATTGAGGAAGTAAAATAGAAATATAAATAGGAAACAGAAGAGAAATGTACAGTGATCAACCATTTTCTGCCGACAACCTTTTCATGGAAATCCCAGTCATATGAGTCGAGTCCATGCATGCTACGATCACGGTATGAATTTGAAGGCAAAATATTTTTTGGCAGATTTTAGATTCGGTCTTTCTCTGTCCATAATGCTAAATTGAGGAAGTAAAATAGAAAAATAAATAGGAAACAGAAGAGAAATGTACAGTGATCACCCATTTTCTGCGCATAAACTTTTTCATGGAAATCCCAGTCATATGAGTCAAGTCCATGCATACTACGATCACGGTATGAATTTGAAGGTAAAATATTTTTTTGCAGAGCTTAGATTAGGTCTTTCCCTGTCCATAATGCTAAATTGAGGAGGTAAATTAGAAATATAAATAGGAAACCGAAGAGAAATGTACAGTGATCACCCATTTTCTGCCCACAATCCTTTTCATGGAAATCCCAGTCATACGAGTCGAGTCCATGCATGCTACGATCACGGTATTAATTTGAAGGCAAAATATTTTTTGCAGATCTTAGATTAGGTCTTTCCCTGTCCATAATGCTAAATTAAGGAAGTAAAATATAAATATGAATAGGAAACAGAAGAGAAATGTACAGTGATCACCCATTTGGGCCCCCAATCTTTTTCATGGAAATCCCAGTCATATGAGTCGAGTCCATGCATGCTACAATCACTGTATGAATTTGAAGGCAAAATATTTTTTTGCAGTTCTTATATTAGGTCATTCCCTGTCCATAATGCTGAATTAAGGATGTAAAATATAAATATAAATAGGAAACAGAAGAGAAATGTACAGTGATGACCGATTTTCTGCCCACAATCTTTTTCATAGAAATCCCAGTCATACGAGTCGAGTCCATGCATGCTACGATCACGGTATGAATTTGAAGGCAAAATATTTTTTTGCAGATCTTAGATTAGGTCTTTCCCTGTCCATAATGCTAAATTGAGGAAGTAAAATATAAATATAAATAAGAAACAGAAAAAAAATGTACAGTGATAACCCATATTCTGCCCACAATCTTTTTCATGGAAATCCCAGTCATATGAGTCGAGTCCATGCATACTACGATCACGTTATGAATTTGAAGGCAAAATATTTTTGTGCAGCTTTTAGATTATGTCTTTCCCTGTCCATAATGCTAAATTGAGGAAGTAAAATAGAAATATAAATAGGAAACAGAAGAGAAATGTACAGTGATCACCAATTTTCTGCCGACAACCTTTTCATGGAAATCCCAGTCATATGAGTCGAGTCCATGCATACTACGATCACGTTATGAATTTGAAGACAAAATATTTTTGTGCAGATCTTAGATTAGGTCTTTCCCTGTCCATAATGCTAAATTAAGGAAGTAAAATAGAAATATAAATCGGAAAAAGAAGAGAAATGTACAGTGATCACCCATTTTCTGCCGACAACCTTTTCATGGAAATCCCAGTCATATGAGTCGAGTCCATGCATACTACGATCACGTTATGAATTTGAAGGCCAAATATTTTTGTGCAGATCTTAGATTAGGTCTTTTCCTGTCCATAATGCTAAATTGAGGAAGTAAAATATAAATATAAATAGGAAACAGAAGAGAAATGTACAGTGATCACCCATTTTCTGCCGACAACCTTTTCATGGAAATCCCAGTCATATGAGTCGAGTCCATGCATGCTACGATCACGGTATGAATTTGAAGGCAAAATATTTTTTTGCAGATCTTAGATTAGGTCTTTCCCTGTCCATAATGCTAAATTGAGGATGTAAAATATAAATATAAATAAGAAACAGAAAAAAAATGTACAGTGATAACCCATATTCTGCCCACAATCTTTTTCATGGAAATCCCAGTCATATGAGTCGAGTCCATGCATGCTACGATCACGGTATGAATTTGAAGGCAAAATATTTTTTTGCAGATCTTAGATTAGGTCTTTCCCTGTCCATAATGCTAAATTGAGGAAGTAAAATATAAATATAAATAAGAAACAGAAAAAAAATGTACAGTGATAACCCATATTCTGCCCACAATCTTTTTCATGGAAATCCCAGTCATATGAGTCGAGTCCATGCATACTACGATCACGTTATGAATTTGAAGGCAAAATATTTTTTTGCAGATTTTAGATTAGGTTTTCCCCTTCTATAATGCTAAATTGAGGAAGTAAAATAGAAATATATAGAGAATACAGAAGAGAAATGTTCAGTAGTCACCCATTTTCTGCGAACAATTTTTTCATGGAAATCCCAGTCATATGAGTCGTGTCCATGAATACTACGATCACGGTATGAATTTGAAGGCTAAATATTTTTTTGCAGAGGTTATATTAGGTCTTTCCCTGTCCATAATGCTAAATTGAGGAGGTAAAATAGGAATATAAATAGGAAAGAGAAGAGAAATGTTCAGTGATCACCCATTTTTTTCATGGAAATCCCAGTCATATGAGTCGTGTCCATGCATGCTACGATCACGGTATGAATTTGAAGGCAAAATATTTTTTGCAGATCTTAGATTAGGTCTTTCTCTGTCAATAATGCTAAATGAAGGAAGTAAAATATAAATATAAATAGGAAACAGAAGAGAAATGTACAGTGATCACCCATTTTCTGCGCATAATCTTTTTCATGGAAATCCCAGTCATATGAGTCGAGTCCATGCATACTACGATCACGGTATGAATTTGAAGGTAAAATATTTTTTTGCAGAGCTTAGATTAGGTCTTTCCCTGTCCATAATGCTAAATTGAGGAGGTAAATTAGAAATATAAATAGGAAACCGAAGAGAAATGTACAGTCATCACCCATTTTCTGCCCACAATCTTTTTCATGGAAATCCCAGTCATATGAGTCGAGTCCATGCATGCTACGATCACGGTATGAATTTGAAGGGAAAATATTTTTTTGCAGAGCTTAGATTAGGTCTTTCCCTCTCCATAATGCTAAATTGAGGAGGTAAAATATAAATATAAATAGGAAACAGAAGAGAAATGTACAGTGATCACCCATTTTCTGCCCACAATCCTTTTCATGGAAATCCCAGTCATACGAGTCGAGTCCATGCATGCTACGATCACGGTATTAATTTGAAGGCAAAATATTTTTTGCAGATCTTAGATTAGGTCTTTCCCTGTCCATAATGCTAAATTAAGGAAGTAAAATATAAATATAAATAGGAAACAGAAGAGAAATGTACAGTGATCACCCATTTTGGGCCCACAATCTTTTTCTTAGATATCCCAGTCATACGAGTCGAGTCCATTCATGCTACGCTCACGGTATGAATTTGAAGGCAAAATATTTTTTTGCAGATCTTAGATTAGGACTTTTACCTGTCCATAATGCTAAATTAAGGAAGTAAAATAGAAATATAAATAGGAAACAGAAGAGAAATGTACAGTGATCACCCATTTTGGGCCCACAATCTTTTTCATGGAAATCCCAGTCATATGAGTCGTGTCCATGCATGCTACGATCACGGTATGAATTTGAAGGCAGCATATTTTTTTGCAGATCTTAGATTAGGTCTTTCCCTGTCCATAATGCTAAATTGAGGAAGTAAAATATAAATATAAATAGGAAACAGAAGAGAAATGTACAGTGATCATCCATTTTCTGCCGACAACCTTTTCATGGAAATCCCAGTCATATGAGTCGAGTCCATGCATGCTACGATCACGGTATGAATTTGAAGGCAAAATATTTTTTTGCAGATCTTAGATTAGGTCTTTCTCTGTCAATAATGCTAAATGAAGGAAGTAAAATATAAATATAAATAGGAAACAGAAGAGAAATGTACAGTGATCACCCATTTTCTGCGCATAATCTTTTTCATGGAAATCCCAGTCATATGAGTCGTGTCCATGCATACTACGATCACGTTATGAATTTGAAGGCAAAATATTTTTGTGCAGATCTTAGATTAGGTCTTTCCCTGTCCATAATGCTAAATTGAGGAAGTAAAATAGAAATATAAATAGGAAACAGAAGAGAAATGTACAGTGATCACCCATTTTCTGCCGACAACCTTTTCATGGAAATCCCAGTCATATGAGTCGAGTCCATGCATGCTACGATCACGGTATGAATTTGAAGGCAAAATATTTTTTTGCAGATCTTAGATTAGGTCTTTCCCTGTCCATAATGCTAAATTGAGGAAGTAAAATAGAAATATAAATAGGAAAAAGAAGAGAAATGTACAGTGATCACCAATTTTCAGCCCACAATCTTTTTCATGGATATACCAGTCATATGAGTCGAGTCCATACATGCTACGATCACGGTATGAATTTGAAGGCAAAATATTTTTTTGCAGATCTTAGATTAGGTCTTTCCTGGTCCATAATGCTAAATTAAGGAAGTAAAATATAAATATAAATAGGAAACAGAAGAGAAATGTACAGTGATTTACCCATTTTCAGCCCACATTCTTTTTCATGGAAATCCCAGTCATAAGAGTCGAGTCCATGCAAGCTACGATCACGGTATGAATTTGAAGGCAAAATATTTTTTTGCAGATTTTAGATTAGGTCTTTCCTGGTCCATAATGCTAAATTAAGGAAGTAAAATATAAATATAAATAGGAAACAGAAGAGAAATGTACAGTGATCACCCATTTTCTGCCCACAATCTTTTTCATGGAAATCCCAGTCATATGAGTCCAGTCCATGCATGCTACGATCACGGTATGAATTTGAAGGCAAAATATTTTTTCTGTTTAGGGACTCCGCCTTCGCCAAGTGATACGCTTTGGCGCGATCCCGTTTCCGCGGTCGATCCGCCCTGTGAAGTCTATCACTGTTGTCGGTCCGCCCTGTGAAGTCATTCATTATTCTGACTTGGCCCTGTTTAGGGACACCGATTAACCTGTTGCTGTTCCCGTCTATTCTCCCATCCGGCAGTCGACCAGCTACATCCGTTTTGCCGATCATCTCTACATTCGTCATTACCAATACGACCGAAGGCAGTTACCCCTAATCGAAACCAGTCACACCGGACCCGACACCGACTTGAACACATTCTTCAGAGTACACTCTTGTACAATTGGCATTAATAAAATCGACATTATTGCTTCATAAACCTTCGCCTTTGTCCCTTCATTGTCTTGGCTGTTCACACGTTTCCTCATAAAGCTTGCGGGGGCGACATCCTTATCGGCCCCGCAACAAGTGGTGACTTCCCGACGTGAGACAGCTAAGCGATGATGGAGTCGGTCAAAAGTGATTCTTTGGACATGACGGCCGCGATCATACCCCTGCCTGCATACCACCATAATGCCAAGAACTGGTTCTTGCAGGTAGAGTCTATCTTCTCCATGCTACGCATCACTTCACAGCGAGCCAGATTCGCGAATGTAATGCAGAAACTCCCATCCGATATGATGGACGAAATTTCTGACGTCCTCTCCGATTTGCGCGAACATGAGCCGTACGATCACTTAAAGGAAGCGATCCTCAAGCGCACCGGGCGTTCCGAAGAAGACATGATTCAGGAAATCCTGCGGAACGTCACCAGAGGCGACAAGACGCCATCCCAGCTTCTTAGGTATATGAGGAACCAGCTGGGAAAGCACAATGTATCGGAGAAGGTTCTTCGAGGCTTATGGCTGGAGCATTTGCCCAAATCAGTAGCTCAGATTATCGCGCCAATGACGAGAGCCACGCCCCTGGATGATTTGGCAGAATCAGCCGACCTGGTTTTTGCGCAGTTCGACTACAGCGTTAACGCAGTTCACGCTCCCAACATAGCAAAGCACGAACGCTACGAGCCAAGTAAAACAGAACGGGCGCTGGCCGACCTTCAACGACAAATTCGGGAGATCCAGCTCTCCCTGCGCCCACGGACAAGGAAATCGACCCCATCTCGACGGAGACGAACCCCCAGCCGGGAACGGAAAAACGACCAGAGTGTTTGTTGGTTTCATCGCACTTTTGGCGACGGAGCCAGAAATTGTAAACCTCCCTGTACACACCCGTCGGCCCGGGGAAACGAATAAACCGGGGAGTGGCGACGACTAACTCATCCGGTGCCAACACGCAATGTCGTCTATTTTACGTTTGGGATCGCCGGAACAAGCTGAAATTTCTCGTAGACACAGGTGCGGCCATCAGCGTGGTACCCTGTCAGAACGACCACACCGCTAAGCCCACCCTGGTCAAACTACGAGCTGCGAATGGTTCCGCGATAGACACTTACGGAGAAAGGACACTTACCTTGAATATCGGCATGCGACGTGATTTCACTTGGACATTCACCGTGGCCAACGTGAAGGTACCCATCCTCGGCGCGGATTTCCTGGCGCATTACGCACTGGCGGTCCATATGAACCCTAGGACCCTGTCAGATACGACTACGAATCTCCGTGTCTTAGGTACCCCTACACGTCAAGGCTCCACAGGAATCAGCGTCGCAACGTGCCATGGTCGCGAATACTTAGATCTCCTGACACAGTTCACGGATATAACGCTGCCACTCCAAGTAACGGCTTCAGGTGACCATCAGACTCAGCACCACATCAAGACTAGAGGTCCTCCCGCACACTCTCATCCGCGACGACTCGCTCCGCACAAACTGGCGTACGCCAAGGAGCAGTTCGACAAAATGCTGAGTGATGGCATCATTCGTCCTTCCGATAGCCCTTACGCCTCGCCACTACACTTAGTGCCTAAACCTGGCGGAAAAGAGTTTCGGATATGCGTCGACTACCGGAAATTGAACGCATCAACCGTACCAGACCGGTACCCTGTCCCGCATATTCATGATTTTGCGTCCGGACTAGAAGGCGCTCGCATATTTTCAAAAATCGATCTGACAAAGGCATACCATCAGATCCCCGTCGCTGCGGAAGACGTCCCTAAGACGGCAGTCACAACACCATTCGGCCTATATGAGTTTTTAAAGATGCCGTTCGGTCTACGTAACGCTGCCCAGACCTTCCAACGGCTCATAGACGAAGTCCTGCGCGGACTACCACACATATACGCTTACATAGACGACATCTTGGTGGCCAGTAAAGACGCCGATTCTCATAGACAACACCTGCGAGAAGTCTTCCAGCGACTCTCGCACTACGGCCTGAAGTTGAATCTGGACAAGTGCGTTTTCGGGGCGCCCAGCGTTGATTTTCTCGGGCACCGCACCGACGCAAACGGCATAGCACCTCTGCCAGACAAGATCAGCTCGATCCGGGATTTTCCTACACCGACGTCCATCAAACAATTGCGACGTTTCCTCGGTATGCTCAATTTTTATCGTCGGTTCATTCCAAATTGCGCTACCATCCTCCAGCCACTGACGAACCTGCTGCAGAGAAGGAATAAGGACATCGTGTTGGAGGGGGATGCTCTGCACGCATTCCATACAGGGAAGGCCGCATTGGCAAATTTCACTAGGCTCTCGCATATCAATGACGATCCGAAGACGCGGCTCTTCCTGACAACCGACGCATCGGACGCTGGAGTGGGCGCGGTGGTTGAGCAAGAATTCGATTCACAACGCGAACCCATCGCATTCTTTTCAGCCAAGCTTTCGCCAGCCCAGAGAAAATACAGCACCTTCTCCCGAGAGTTGCTGGCCATTTATCTGGCCATCAGGCATTTCAGGCACTTACTGGAAGGTCGAGATTTTACTATTTATACCGACCATAAACCATTGACGACTGCGATGTGTAACAACTCTGATAAATACACAGCTCGCGAGATCCGGCATCTCGACTACCTGTCACAATTCTCGACCGATATCCGTCACATAAAGGGGAAGGACAACGCCGTCGCGGACACATTATCGCGAGCGGATATTCAATCTCTTCAGACCGGCGTCTTGGGTCAGGATACCATAGCCGCTGAACAAAAATCCGACCCCACGCTGCAAGACGTCCTTTCAAATACTTCTTTAAAGCTTCGGGAGTTCCCTGCATCCTTCAGCGACGACACCCTGTACTGTGACACCAGCCTAGCAAGCCCTAGGCCCTACATCCCACCGACACTTCGAAGACAGGTATTCCAACATTTCCACGGGTTGTCTCATCCGAGTAAGAGAGCTACGGTCAAACTTATTACCGACCGATTCGTTTGGCCTAATATGAATGCGGACATCCGAGAATGGGTTTCCACGTGCATGGAGTGCCAGAAGTGTAAGGTCCACCGACACACTAAATCCCCCGTTGGCACCTTCAGCAGTCCCGATGCACGGTTCTCCCACATACATGTCGACTTAGTGGGACCGCTTCCGATGTGTCGGGATTACCAGTACCTTTTGACGGTTGTGGATCGTTTTTCGCGGTGGCCTACCGCCATACCTATAAAAGACACTTCTGCAAGTACCGTCTCCAGGACCATCCTAAAAGAGTGGATTGGAACTTTCGGCACGCCCCAAGTCATCACGACCGACAGAGGATCACAGTTCCAGTCATCCCTTTTTCGGGAGTTTACCAACCTACTTGGTGCCAAGCACATAAAAACTACCGCTTATCATCCGTGCGCCAACGGCTTAGTCGAGAGGTTTCATCGGTCTCTTAAAACCTCCCTGGCCACTAGACCTGACACTATCAATTGGGTGGACGACCTGCCTTTGATTCTCCTAGCATTGAGGAATACCGTAAAGGAGGACTTAGGTTGTTCACCCGCCGAACTGGTTTTCGGTACACCTCTTGCGCTGCCCGGCGAATATTTCAACGACTCCCTTCAGACGTTTTCAAAACCAACAACTCCTTTCGTCGAGGAACTCCGCCACAAAATGGCTCGACTTAAATATACAACTCCGCGACAGCAACCGATGAATTCGTACATCCCTCAACGCTTGCGGGATTGCGAATTCGTTTTCGTACGGAACGACGCCGTGAGACGACCACTCACGCCGGCATACCAAGGTCCTTTTCAGGTTCTTCGGCGCTCCGACAAGCACCTTACAATCAAGCGCGCCAACTCGACCGACACCGTCGCTATCGATCGAACCAAGCCTGCTTTTCTGGAGAAGCGACAGTACGACGCAAACCCGGCTCTGCGGCCCCCTGATGATATTCCAGCGCACCAGGCACACGCCGCACCGCAGACATCAGACGACACCCCAGCAACTCCTGTGCAGCAAACCAGATCCGGTAGGAGGGTCACTTTCCCTAAAAATCTTCGTAAATATTATTATTATTAATTGATATGATCAATTTTCTAGGGGAAGGGCCTTGTCGCGGTCGCCATTAGCCGCTCCTTAGAAAGACGGCCTTGACCTTCACAACTCCTGACCTTGCAGACTTAAGTCAAGCAACATGCGAGAAACCAGACGACTAGTTCAATATCATTGATGCCAAACCGTACCTCGTGAGCATCGGATTATGCAGCGCTTCCTCAAACACCGAACAACAATTGTATTAATTTAATATCTACGGTTTTCTACTCCCCCTAGCCGGGGAGTTCTTGAATGAATCGCTCCAAATATCATAAGCTCCTTTTTTCGTCCAAATCCAAGCTACTCGGCCCGTTTTAGGATCAAAGTATAGTATCTGTTCTTATCAGCTTAATATCTGATCGGACCATTTGGATTTTACCTTGGATTACCTTTGGACAAGTTTTGGATTTTTACCTTGGATTACCTTTGGACAACTGTTTTTACCAATCAAACAATGTCTGACACAAGGTCAGTAAAAAAGGATCCGCCGGACAGGCCGGAAAATATAGGTAAGGTAAGTAACTCAAGGAAAAAGAGGCAAGTGCCCACCTCAGTTCTTACTCACAATGGAAAACCTCATCCTACAAATACGACCCTAACCCCTGAAGTGGAGAATGATAACCAATTGCCTCCCCAAGAGGCATCCAACTTTGACCAAAGGACTCTTCCTGAAGAGTCAACCAAAACCGACCCTCCGCTTTCTAATAAGGCAACCGACTTAAACCAGCTGACTAATAAAGATGCACTGACCAAGGAATCACCCTGTGGCTGGAAGACCCCACCCACCTGCATTTTCAATTTAAAGGATTTCCTGGAGAAGGCCGAAAATTATGCCCATCTCATTACAGATGGCGGCTTGGTGGTGGACCCCCAGGATATGGAGAATTACCTGGAAAGGACTGTGTCCGTGTTTGTGGTCGACAAGCGTTTACGTAAGATTTGCCGATCCACAAAAGACAACATTTTCAAGGCTCTGACGTCGTTTGGATTTTTGCCACAGCAAATTATCAGAGGTGCTGGAGCCTTTATGTGGGATGTACTGATGCCCACACCCGAAGACTGTATTTCCATGATTAATAAGGAGTTATTAACAAAAGACCTGATCTTCCGTACGGAATACAAGGGTATGAGGAAGACCAGGGTGGCAATTTATGAAGTACCAGCTTATGTCAAAGGAGAGGCGCTGGCTGCCTATTTCAAACAGTATGGGCAGATAACCAGCGTCTCCTCCGACCGTAAACTAGGGGAATGGAGCTTCAATATCATGCTCTCGAAGGAGGCCTTTGGCTCCATTCCTAACTGCTTAAATATTGGCAAGAGGTCTTTACCTGTCATTGTGACTGGTAGAAAGCCGGCCTGCTGGAAGTGTGGAAAGCCTGGTCACCTGGCGCCTTCCTGTCCGGAGAAAGCGACCTCTGGGGTTCAGCCTGCCTCCAACAAAAACCCCCATCAGCCAACAATCAAGACTAGTAATGGGAAATCGTCAGATTTGGTGCTGCCGGCTACACCTCTGTCTAAGGAAACGGAAGGGGATTGGAAGGTTGTTAGAAAGAGTAAAGGGAAGGGACAAACAACATCTATTACTTCCCCTAAGGCTTGTGCGACCACGGACATGGACAATCCCCCTCCTCTCAGCCGTACGGGTGATACCTCGGTCACTGTTCCATGGACTGACAAAGATCCGTCCTTCGATAAAATTCAGGATATTATCAAGCTGAAGGAGTCTTTATCATCGTCAACATCATCCTCTGCAACAAAACCATCTTCGACTCCGGCTTCTCCAGCGCCAAAATCATCGTTACAAACAGTCTCTACTCGCCCCTCATCCTCTGTCCCATCTTCCCCGTCTAAGTTGAAAAAACAACCCAACACCTCAGCAAGAGCCCTCTCTTTCTCGCCGAAAAAGAGGGATGCAATTCCCTTGGTTAACACCAAACCTCCTGTACCGTCCCCTATGAAAAAAGACAGCTTTACGCCCGGGAAGAGACAGAGGAGTCCTTCGGAAGAAGCTGGCGGGAAAAAGAGGAAAGCTAAGCTGGTTTATAATACAGGGAAGAATGTCTGCCGTGTGACAATGGAAAGTGAGGAGAAGGCAAAGGATTTTGCCAAGAGGACCAACAACTTAAAAGTCCTCTTGGCCATGAAGAAATGCAGTGACAGGGACCTGGACGATCCTACCAACTTTCCCAGGGCAAAGATGGTCCTGACTGTAGTTCGCATTGGGTCCGGATCACGGCAGATCTGGAGCATGATAGAGGAGGCGAAAAAGAGCTTCCCGGTGCCTTCTCAAATAGTCATCACGAACAATGACGAATTGAATAAACTGAAACAGTTCTGTTGTGGGAGGGTCCCTGTTTTGGTTCACCCCTCCCTATACAGGGCTTTAAAATTAACATTCCCTTTGGATGTCGGAGGCTTGTCCCAGGATGGCTCCATCAAGACTGCGATGGGCACTGGTTCCATGGGTGAAGCTGTAGGCATTCTCACTCCGACTATGTTTCAGGGCGACGCCCAACCCTAAGGTAAGTGTCTCACAATGGCTCTGTGGTTAGCAACTTTGAATGGGAGAGGGCTGAGGTCGGAGTCTCGGAGGGCGAGACTCGTACGTGATCTTCAGCATCTCGGTGTGAATGTTTGTTGTCTACAGGAGACCCATCTTATTGCCAGTGACTATGAGAATATTCTGTCGAGGAGGTTTCACCTCTACTCAGCTTATTTTGATAGTCGCTCAAGAGGGGTTTCTTGGCTGATCAGCAAGTCCCTGGCGGCGTCGTGTTCTCTTGTGTTCGCGGATCCGGAGGGCAGGCTTTGTGTCCTGGACGTCACCATAAAAGGAAAGTCTCTTCGCTTCATCGGGGTTTATGCGCCCAACGACCAGGCGGAGCGGGCGTCCTTTTTTCGTCGGGTCGAGCCTTTTTTGACGACGCCTCGGCAGGTAGTTTTAGCGGGTGATTGGAACGCCGTCCTTGATCCCAAATTAGATCGTAGTGGGTTAAGATCGGGCTCTTACAACCCGGACGTGAAACCGTTTCGTGATTTTATCGACAGATCTGATCTCGTCGATAAGTTTCGGAACGAACACCCCGGGCAATTAGCGTGGACTTGGACAAATAGGGGCGGCCCGGATTCGGTAGTTCGCACGAGCTACATCGACCGGGTTTTAGTTAGGAGAGTCGACGTAGGGCTCTTAGAGTGTCCAAGTTTTCATTCGATAGTTTACTCGGATCATCGGCTCGTCCGGGTGCGGGTAAACTTAGATAAGCCTAAACCTAGAATGAATAGTTACTGGAAGTTTAACACGTCATTGCTCGACGTGAAGGACTTCCGTGATCAGTTACTGGTAACCATTCAGAGGGAATTGACGGGGAGTGTGCTTGGGAATAAGTGGTGGGGACACCTTAAGTCAGTCATTAGGTCGTTTGCAGCTGATTATAGTCGCCGGCTCAATAGGGATAGATTAGCAGCGCAAACGGCAGCTGAATCTAGATTAGAGGGTGCCATCCAGTCGGGAGATAGTGGGGAAGTAGCAGTAGCTAGGGCGGAGTTGGCATCCTCGCTTATCAAGAAGGACCAAGCTCTGGTAGTTAGGGCTAGGTTGAAGAAAATGTCTGCAGAGGCGACGAACATGGCTACAGAACTCAGGCAAGAGGAGTTGCGCAGCGCGTCAGATCGGTACTTTCCAAGCGTCACATCGCCGGACGGACGCCGGACGACTACAAACGAAGGCATCTGTGAGGCTTTTCGATCTTATTTCCGCGACCTTTTTACTAGGGAGCCCGGTCTGAGCCCCGCCAATTTCGACGCATATTTAGCCGACTTTCCGCGTCTCGGGACGGGGGAAGCGGACTTGTGCGAGGGGGCCGTCACCGAGGATGAAGTCTGGGAGGCTTTGAAACAGGCTGGCCGGGACAAGACTCCGGGTATAGACGGTCTTCCCTACGAGTTGTACTTGAGGCTGTCGCCCGTTTTTGTTCCGCTGCTGGCACTGATGTTCAACCACTGGTTGAGGAACGGGACGATACCCCGACGCTTCACCAGGGGTGTCATCAAGTTGTTACGCAAGAGCAAAAGCGGAGGGGATGGGATAGGTAATTTCCGCCCTTTGACTATGCTGAATGTAGAGTTGAAGATTTTGGCGAAGGTCTTGGCCAACCGTTTGCAGCTTGTCCTCGATGGTCTGATAGGTCCCGAACAGACATGCGCTGTGAGGGGGAGGACTATCCAGGACAACCTTCATATGGTTCGCCAGATCATAGAAAAAGTCGACGGTGAAGCCGCGCTGATCAATTTGGATCAGTCCAAGGCATTCGATAGGGTGGACCATCGTTTTCTCGAGGCTGTTCTCGCCTCTGCCGGGTTCGGGTGCCAATTTCGATCCTGGATACGTCTCCTGTACAGGTCCCCTGGGGCACTGGTGGAGGTGAACGGGGTGAGGTCGGAGCCTTTCACCTTGTCTCGATCGATTCGTCAAGGTTGTCCGCTTTCGCCTATGCTATATGTTCTTGCTTTGGAACCCTTCCTTCGCAAGCTAAAGGCGAATCCGGTCCTTCGCGGAATTTCTTTACCTGGTGCCAACAAATCGGCCAAGTGTTCAGCCTATGCTGACGACGTGTCTGTTTTCGTTAAGAACATCGCCGAAATTCACGAAGTCAGCAAAGAAGTTTGCAGGTATGAGATGGTGGCGGGGGCCAAAATCAATTGCGATAAGTCTGTCGGCTTGCGGTTGGGTGATTGGGAGGGTGTTCCTCTCCCCGGTCCCTTCGGCTGGACGGACGGGCCCGTTAAGATACTCGGTGTCTGGTTCGGGCCCGGTCTTCAGCTAGACACCAACTGGTCGGAGGTTCGGAAGAAGGTCGAGAAAGCAGTTCGCCTGTGGACTCGAAGGAATCTTTCCTTGAAGGGGAGGGCGGAAGTGTGCATTACGCACATCTACCCGATCCTCCTCTACCGTCTTTCGGTTCTTCCACTCCCGTCTACCGAACTAGACAATTTCGTTAAAGAACTTTTCAATTTCCTTTGGAGAGGAAAAGCTCATTTGGTAAATCGCAGGGTCTGCTGTCTCCATCCTGCCGAAGGCGGTCTGGGAATGCCATGCGTCGAGACACGTCAGCACATACTCCGCTTGAATTTCCTAGAACGGATGTGTACGCCAAAGGACGATGAGGGCGAATTCTGGAAGGAAGACGCTCGTCAAGCTTTTCCATCCCTGGAAAGTGTGCATTCCGATGAGGTGGAGGCTCACCGCTCAACTGATGGTGAATGCCTCTTTTATCAGGAATGTAGGAAAGCGCTGTGCTGCCTCCTTGGGGTTAAAGAACACCTTTCTGACACACGGGATTTGTCACAGAAGGCTTTATATCGGGTAATTGTGAGGGGAAAGGCCAAGGACAAGCTCCCGAGCGAGCTGGGCCTTACGAACGGGGAGTTTCGCTCCGTCTCGCCTTGGGCGCCCGGGTTGAAATGTCTCAATAACGACGAGGCATCCCTCACCTGGCTGGTGTTGCGAGGGGCTCTCTGGGTCGGCAAAAAGCTCTGCGCAGCGGGTTTGGTGGTTACAGCCAAATGTGTTCGCTGTGGTGACTGTGAGGAGTCAATCGAACATGCCTTCTTTCACTGCGACGTTGTGCAATCTTTGTGCAGGCTGATTGAAGGCTACATGGTTCGCGTCTTGGACGGAAAGTTTTTTGCCCTGGAAGCCAGTTCCGTTTGTGCCAACGTGGTTCCGTCAATGTCGAGGGATCAGCACTATGTGCTCTTGTGTCTGCTCGGCATTATGCGAATGGTAGTGTGGACGACTAGACAGAAGGAGTTTCACGCGGGTGAGAAATTTTCCTCCTTGCAACTGGTCTCTTTCTTTAGGCATCAGCTTAAGGTTAAGATCAGGGCGGAGAGGGTGCGTCTCTCCACGTCGAAATTCGGCAAAAGGTGGGTGAAAGTTTCACGCTTGGTGCGAGTGAGAGGTGCTGACCTCGAGTGGTTGTTGGATGCAACTTAGGAAAGAGGATTTTGGGACTCGAACCGAAACATCAGTCATCCCGGGACATTTAAGGTAAGATAGGACTTTTTCTTTTTCAGTTTTCGCCTTCTCAGGGCTAAATATTTCCTTTCAACATAGCTAGTGCATGCAAGTACATAAGTCCCGCTTTTTGTCCTCCTTTTAGTTATTTGTCTCCACCCCCCACCCCCCCACTTTAGGTGACAGAGGTCTCCTTTCTCTGGATTTGTTTCAACCCAGTTAATCGAGATTTCTGCCACTTTTTTGGAAGGGTCCTACTACTAATATTGTTTTGTTTAGTTTCTTTTACAAACATGTTTTTCATTGTATATAATCATTGGGTTTATTTTTTCCCGATCCCTCGATAATTGTAAAATAAAAACTTCATGATAGGGCTTTTCATAGCGAAAATGTGGTATTTTGGTGATTGTGGTGTGATTGTAAGGAGTAAAAGAGTTGTTATGTGAAAGGAATATTGTAAGTACGAATGGGTCAAAGATTGAGACTAGTTAGTTTTGAGATAGGACTAGAGAAGACCAATCTTTTCCCCACCCCCATTTTTAGCCCTTGTGGCACATTTGTACCTTTTTGGTAAATAAATAATAGGATCAAAGTATAGTATCTGTGCTTTGTGATCATGCGGGCTGGGTTCTGTCGAACTCCCTAATGCAGGGAGGAACTCGGAGGAAGCTTTGCCGAAGGGCAAGGTTTCCTTCGGGGAGGTAGACAGGACCTGAACCCGTCCAGGCGGGTTCAAAGGTCATATTTTTGGCCGAGCCTACGGGCTCGCGGGCTACCCACATTAAACCGGCCTTGTGCCACATTTAATCCTCGTGGGTGGATTAATAAATACTAAGCTACTCGGCCCGGGGGCCTGGATCAAAGTGTAGTACGCTGCCTTTGTGAGCTTCCGGTGCTTTGTCGAAAGTGTTACTCTTCGGCGCGATCCCGTTTCCGCGGTCGATCCGCCCTGGAAGACGTATCACCTCTCTGACTGCTTCGCCTAGTGATACACTTTGGCGCGATCCCGTTTCCGCGGTCGATCCGCCCTGTGAAGTCTATCACATTCTGCCTTGGCCCTGTTTAGGGACTCCGCCTTCGCCAAGTGATACACTTTGGCGCGATCCCGTTTCCGCGGTCGATCCGCCCTGTGAAGTCTATCACATTCTGCCTTGGCCCTGTTTAGGGACTCCGCCTTCGCCAAGTGATACACTTTGGCGCGATCCCGTTTCCGCGGTCGATCCGCCCTGTGAAGTCTATCACATTCTGCCTTGGCCCTGTTTAGGGACTCCGCCTTCGCCAAGTGATACGCTTTGGCGCGATCCCGTTTCCGCGGTCGATCCGCCCTGTGAAGTCTATCACATTCTGCCTTGGCCCTGTTTAGGGACTCCGCCTTCGCCAAGTGATACGCTTTGGCGCGATCCCGTTTCCGCGGTCGATCCGCCCTGTGAAGTCTATCACTGTTGTCGGTCCGCCCTGTGAAGTCATTCATTATTCTGACTTGGCCCTGTTTAGGGACACCGATCAACCTGTTGCTGTTCCCGTCTATTCTCCCATCCGGCAGTCGACCAGCTACATCCGTTTTGCCGATCATCTCTACATTCGTCATTACCAATACGACCGAAGGCAGTTACCCCTAATCGAAACCAGTCACACCGGACCCGACACCGACTTGAACACATTCTTCAGAGTACACTCTTGTACAATTGGCATTAATAAAATCGACGTTATTGCTTCATAAACCTTCGCCTTTGTCCCTTCATTGTCTTGGCTGTTCACACGTTTCCTCATAAAGCTTGCGGGGCGACATCCTTATCGGCCCCGCAACACATGCTACGATCACGGTATGAATTTGAAGGCAAAATATTCTTTTGCAGAGCTTAGATTACGTCTTTCCCTGTCCATAATGCTAAATTCAGGAAGTAAAATATAAATATAAATAAGAAACAGAAAAGAAATGTACAGTGATCACCCATTTTCTGCCCCCAATCTTTTTCATGGAAATCCCAGTCATATGAGTCGAGTCCATGCATGCTACGATCACGGTATGAATTTGAAGGCAAAATATTTTTTTGCAGATCTTAGATTAGGTCTTTCCCTGTCCATAATGCTAAATTAAAGAAGTAAAATATAAATATAAATAGGAAACAGAAGAGAAATGTACAGTGATCACCCATTTTCTGCCCACAATCTATTTCATAGAAATCCCAGTCATATGAGTCGAGTCCATGCATGCTACGATCACGGTGTAACTTTGAAGGCAAAATATTTTTTTGCAGATCTTAGATTAGGTCTTTCCTGGTCCATAATGCTAAATTAAGGAAGTAAAATATAAATATAAATAGGAAACAGAAGAGAAATGTACAGTGATTTACCCATTTTCAGCCCACATTCTTTTTCATGGAAATCCCAGTCATAAGAGTCGAGTCCATGCAAGCTACGATCACGGTATGAATTTGAAGGCAAAATATTTTTTTGCAGATTTTAGATTAGGTCTTTCCTGGTCCATAATGCTAAATTAAGGAGGTAAAATATAAATATAAATAGGAAACAGAAGAGAAATGTACAGTGATCACCCATTTTCTGCCCACAATCTTTTTCATGGAAATCCCAGTCATATGAGTCCAGTCCATGCATGCTACGATCACGGTATGAATTTGAAGGCAAAATATTTTTTAGCAGATTTTAGATTAGGTCTTTCCCTGCCCATAATGCTAAATTGAGGAGGTAAAATATAAATATAAATAGGAAACAGAAGAGAAATGTACAGTGATCACCCATTTTCTGCCCACAATCTTTTTCATGGAAATCCCAGTCATATGAGTCGAGTCCATGCATGCTACGATTACGGTATGAATTTGAAGGCAAAATATTTTTCTGCAGATTTTAGATTAGGTCTTTCCCTGTCCATAATGCTAAATTGAGGAGGTAAAATAGGAATATAAATAGGAAACAGAAGAGAAATGTACAGTGATCACCCATTTGCGGCCGACATTCTTTTTCATTGAAATCCCAGTCATATGAGACGAGTCCATGCATGCTACGATCACGGTATGAATTTGAAGGCAAACTATTTTTTGCAGATCTTAGATTTGGTCTTTCCCTGTCGATAATGCTAAATTGAAGAAGGAAAATAGAAATATAAATAGGAAACAGAGGAGAAATGTACAGTGATCACCCATTTTCGGCCCACAATCTTTTTCATGGAAATCCCAGTCATATGAGTCGAGTCCATGCATGCTACGATCACGGTATGAATTTGAAGGCAAAATATTTTTGTGCAGATTTTAGATTAGGTCTTTCCCTGTCAATAATGCTAAATTGAGGAGGTAAAATAGAAATATAAATAGGAAACATCAGAGAAATGTACAGTGATCACCCATTTTCCGCCCACAATCTTTTTCATGTAAATCCCAATCATATGAGTCGAGTCCATGCATGCTACTATCACGGTAGGAATTTGAAGGCAAAATATTTTTGTGCAGATTTTAGATTAGGTCTTTCCCTGTCCATAATGCTAAATTGAGGAGGTAAAATAGAAATATAAATAGGAAACAGAAGACAAATGTACAGTGATCACCCATTTTCGGCCCACAATCTTTTTCATGGAAATCCTAGTCATATGAGTCGAGTCCATGCATGCTACGATCACGGTATGAATTTGAAGGCAAAATATTTTTGTGCAGATCTTAGATTAGGTCTTTCCCTGTCCATAATGCTAAATTGAGTAGGTAAAATAGAAATATAAATAGGAAAGAGAAGAGAAATGTTCAGTGATCACCCATTTTTTTCATGGAAATCCCAGTCATATGAGTCGTGTCCATGCATGATACGATCACGGTATGTATTTGAAGGCAAAATATTTTTGTGCAGATCTTAGATTAGGTCTTTCCCTCTCCATAATGCTAAATTGAGGAGGTAAAATATAAATATAAATAGGAAACAGAAGAGAAATGTACAGTGATCACCCATTTTCTGCCCACAATCTTTTTCATGGAAATCCCAGTCATATGAGACGAGTCCATGCATGCTACGATTACGGTATGAATTTGAAGGCAAAATATTTTTTTGCAGATTTTAGATTAGGTCTTTCCCTGTCCATAATGCTAAATTGAGGAGGTAAAATAGAAATATAAATAGGAAATAGAAGAGAAATGTACAGTGATCACCCATTTTCGGCCCACAATCTTTTCCATGGAAATCCCAGTCATATGAGTCGAGTCCATGCATGCTACGATCACGCTATGAATTTGAAGGCAAAATATTTTTGTGCAGCTTTTAGATTATGTCTTTCCCTGTCCATAATGCTAAATTGAGGAGGTAAAATAGGAATATAAATAGGAAAGAGAAGAGAAATGTTCAGTGATCACCCATTTTCGGCCCACAATCTTTTTCATGGAAATCCCTGTCATATCAGTCGATTCCATACATGCTACGATCACGGTATGAATTTGAAGGCAAAATATTTTTTTGCAGAGCTTAGATTAGGTCTTTCCCTGTCCATAATGCTAAATGAAGGAAGTAAAATATAAATATAAATAGGAAACAGAAGACAAATGTACAGTGATCACCCATTTTCGGCCCACAATCTTTTTCATGGAAATCCCAGTCATATGAGTCGTGTCCATGCATGCTACGATCACGGTATGAATTTGAAGGCAAAATATTTTTGTGCAGATCTTAGATTAGGTCTTTCCCTCTCCATAATGCTAAATTGAGGAGGTAAAATATAAATATAAATAGGAAACAGAAGAGAAATGTACAGTGATCATCCATTTTCTGCCCACAATCTTTTTCATGGAAATCCCAGTCATATGAGTCGAGTCCATGCATGCTACGATCACGGTATGAATTTGAAGGCAAAATATTTTTGTGCAGATCTTAGATTAGGTCTTTCCCTGGCCATAATGCTAAATTGAGGAAGTAAAATAGGAATATAAATAGGAAAGAGAAGAGAAATGTTCAGTGATCACCCATTTTCGGCCCACAATCTTTTTCATGGAAATCCCAGTCATATGAGTCGAGTCCATGCATGCAAGGATCACGGTATGAATTTGAAGGCAAAATATTTTTTTGCAGTTCTTAGATTAGGTATTTCCCTGTCCATAATGCTAAATTAAGGAGGTAAAATAGGAATATAAATAGGAAAGAGAAGAGAAATGTTCAGTGATCACCGACTTTTTTCATGGAAATCCCAGACATATGAGTCTAGTCCATGCATGCTACGATCACGGTATGTATTTGAAGGCAAAATATTTGTGTGCAGGGCTTAGATTACGTCTTTCCCCGTCCATAATGCTAAATGAAGGAAGTAAAATAGAAATATAAATAGGAAACAGAAGAGAAATGTACAGTGATTACCCATTTTCGGCCCACAATGTTTTTCATGGAAATCCCAGTCATATGAGTCGAGTCCACGCATGCTACGATCACGGTATGAATTTGAAGGCAAAATATTTTTGTGCAGATTTTAGATTAGGTCTTTCCCTGTCCATAATGCTAAATTGAGGAGGTAAAATAGAAATATAAATAGGAAACAGAAGAGAAAGGTACAGTGATCACCCATTTTCTGCCCACAATCTTTTTCATGGAAATCCCAGTCATATGAGTCGAGTCCATGTATGCTACAATCACGGTATGAATTTGAAGGCAAAATATTTTTGTGCAGATCTTAGATTTGGTCTTTCCCCTCCATAATGCTAAATTGAGGAAGTAAAATAGAAATATAAATTGGAAACAGAAGAGAAATATACAGTGATCACCAATTTTTGGCACACAATCTTTTCATGGAAATCCCAGTCATATGTGTCGAGTCCGTGCATGCTACGATCACGGTATGAATTTGAAGGCAAAATATTTTTGTGCAGATCTTAGATTAGGTCTTTCCCTGTCCATAATGCTAAATTGAGGAGGTAAAATAAATATAAATAGGAAACAGAAGAGAAATGTACAGTGGTCACCCATTTTCTGCCCACAATCTTTTTCATGGAAATCCCAGTCATATGCGTCGAGTCCATGCATGCTACGATCACGGTATGAATTTGAAGGCAAAATATTTTTGTGCAGATCTTAGATTTGGTCTTTCCCTGTCCATAATGCTAAATTGAGGAAGTAAAATAGAAATATAAATAGGAAACAGAAGAGAAATGTATAGTGATCACCCCTTTTCGGCCCACAATCTTTTTCATGGAAATCCCAGTCATATGAGTCGAGTCCATGCATGCTACGATCACGGTATGAATTTCAGGGCAAATTATTTTGGTGCAGAGCTTAGATTAGGTCTTTCTCTGGCCATAATGCTAAATTGAGGAGGTAAAATAGAAATATAAATAGGAAACAGAAGAGAAATGTACAGTGATCACCCATTTTCAGCCCACAATCTTTTTCATGGAAATCCCAGTCATATGAGTCGAGTCCATGCATGCTACGATCACGATATGAATTTGAAGGCAAAATATTTTTGTGCAGATTTTAGATTAGGTCTTTCCCTGTCCATAATGCTAAATTGAGGAGGTAAAAGAGAAATATAAATAGGAAACAGAAGAGAAATGTACAGTAATCACCCATTTTCGGCCCACAATCTTTTTCATGGAAAACCCAGTCATATGAGACGAGTCCATGCATGCTACGATCACGGTATGAATTTGAAGGCAAAATATTTTGGTGCAGATCTTAGATTAGGTCTTTCCCTGTCCATAATGCTAAATTGAGGAGGTAAAATAGAAATATAAATAGAAAACAGCAGAGAAATGTACAGTGTTCACCCATTTTCGGCCCACAATCTTTTTCATGGAAATCCCAGTCATATGAGTCGAGTCCATGTATGCTACGATCACGGTATGAATTTGAAGGTAAAATATTTTTGTGCAGATCTTAGATTAGGTCTTTCCCTGTCCATTATGCTAAATTGAGGAGGTAAAATAGAAATATAAATAGAAAACAGCAGAGAAATGTACAGTGATCACCCATTTTCGGCCCACAATCTTTTTCATGGAAATCCCAGTCATATGAGTCGAGTCCATGTATGCTACGATCACGGTATGAATTTGAAGGCAAAATATTTTTGTGCAGATCTTAGATTTGGTCTTTCCCTGTCCATAATGCTAAATTGAGGAAGTAAAATAGAAATATAAATAGGAAATAAAAGAGAAATGTATAGTGATCACCCCTTTTCAGCCCACAATCTTTTTCATGGAAATCCCAGTCATATGAGTCGAGTCCATGCATGCTACGATTACGGTATGAATTTGAAGGCAAATTATTTTTGTGCAGAGCTTAGATTAGGTCTTTCCCTGGCCATAATGCTAAATTGAGGATGTAAAATAGAAATATAAATAGGAAACAGAAGAGAAATGTACAGTGATCACCCATTTTCAGCCCACAATCTTTTTCATGGAAATCCCAGTCATATGAGTCGAGTCCATGCATGCTACGATCACGATATGAATTTGAAGGCAAAATATTTTTGTGCAGATTTTAGATTAGGTCTTTCCCTGTCCATAATGCTAAATTGAGGAAGTAAAATATAAATATAAATAGGAAACAGCAGAGAAATGTACAGTGATCACCCCTTTTCGGCCCACAATCTTTTTCATGGAAATCCCAGTCATATGCGTCGAGTCCATGCATGCTACGATCACGGTATGAATTTGAAGGCAAAATATTTTTGTGCAGATCTTACATTAGGTCTTTCCCTGTTCATAATGCTAAATTGAGGAGGTAAAATAGAAATATAACTAGGAAACAGAAGAGAAATGTACAGTGATCACCCAATTTCAGCCCACAATCTTTTTCATGGAAATCCCAGTCATATGAGTCGATTCCATGTATGCTACGATCACGGTATGAATTTGAAGGCAAAATATTTTTGTGCAGATCTTAGATTTGTTCTTTCCCTGTCCATAATGCTAAATTGAGGAAGTAAAATAGAAATATAAATAGGAAACAGAAGAGAAATGTATAGTGATCACCCCTTTTTGGCCGACAATCTTTTTCATGGAAATCCCGGTCATATGAGTCGAGTCCATGTATGCTACGATCACGGTATGAATTTGAAGGCAAAATTTTTTTGTGCAGATCTTAGATTTAGTCTTTCCCTGTCCATAATGCTAAATTGAGGAAGTAAAATAGAAATATAAATCGGAAAAAGAAGAGAAATGTACAGTGATCACCCATTTTTGGCACACAATCTTTTCATTGAAATCCCAGTCATATGAGTCGAGTCCGTTAATGCTACGATCACGATATGAATTTGAAGGCAAAATATATTTTGCAGATCTTAGATTAGGTCTTTCCCTGTCCATAATGCTAAATTGAGGAGGTAAAATAAATATAAATAGGAAACAGAAGAGAAATGTACAGTGATCACCCATTTTCGGCCCACAATCTTTTTCATGGAAATCCCAGTCATATGAGTCGAATCCATGCATGCTACAATCACGGTATGAATTTGAAGGCAAATTATTTTCGTGCAGAGCTCAGATTAGGTCTTTCCCTGGCCATAATGCTAAATTGAGGAGTTAAAATATAAATATAAATAGGAAACAGCAGAGAAATGTACAGTGATCACCCATTTTCTACCCCCAATCTTTTTCATGGAAATCCCAGTCATATGAGTCGAGTCCATGCATGCTACGATCACGGTAGGAATTTGAAGGCAAAATATTTTTGTGCAGATTTTAGATTAGGTCTTTCCCTGTCCATAATGCTAAATTGAGGAGGTAAAATAGAAATATAAATAGGAAACACAAGAAAAATGTACAGTGATCACCCATTTTCGGTCAACAATCTTTTTCATGGAAATCCCAGTCATATGAGTCGAGTCCATGCATGCTACGATCACGGTATCAATTTGAAGGCAAAATATTTTTGTGCAGATCTTAGATTAGGTCTTTCCCTGTCCATAATGCTAATTGAGGAGGTAAAATAGAAATATAAATAGGAAACAGAAGAGAAATGTACAGTAATCACCCATTTTCGGCCCACAATCTTTTTCATGGAAATCCCAGTCATATGAGTCGAGTCCATGCATGCTACGATCACGGTATGAATTTGAAGGCAAAATATTTTTGTGCAGATCTTAGATTAGGTCTTTCCCTGTCCATAATGCTGAATTGAGAAGGGAAAATATAAATATAAATAGGAAACAGAAGAGAAATGTACAGTGATCACCCATTTTCGGCCCAGAATCTTTTTCATGGAAATCCTAGTCATATGAGTCGAGTCCATGCATGCTACGATCACCGGTATGAATTTGAAGGCAAAATATTTTTGTGCAGAGCTTAGATTCGGTCTTTCCCTGTCCATAATGCTAAATTGAGTAGGTAAAATAGAAATATAAATAGGAAACAGAAGAGAAATGTACAGTGATCACCGATTTTCGGCCCACAATGTTTTTCATGGAAATCCCAGTCCTATGAGTCGATTCCATGCATGCTACGATCACGATATGAATTTGAAGGCAAAATATTTTTGTGCAGATTTTAGATTAGGTCTTTCCCTGTCCATAATGCTAAATTGAGGAGGTAAAATATAAATATAAATAGGATACAGCAGAGAAATGTACAGTGATCACCCATTTTCGGCCCACAATCTTTTTCATGGAAATCCCAGTCATATGAGTCGATTCCATGTATGCTACGATCACGGTATGAATTTGAAGGCAAAATATTTTTGTGCAGATCTTAGATTTGTTCTTTCCCTGTACATAATGCTAAATTGAGGAAGTAAAATATAAATATAAATAGGAAACAGAAGAGAAATGTATAGTGATCACCCCTTTTCAGCCCACAATCTTTTTCATGGAAATCCCAGTCATATGAGTCGAGTCCATGCATGCTACGATCACGGTATGAATTTGAAGGCAAATTATTTTGGTGCAGAGCTTAGATTAGGTCTTTCCCTGGCCATAATGCTAAATTGAGGAGGTAAAATAGAAATATAAATAGGAAACAGAAGAGAAATGTACAGTGATCACCCATTTTCCGCCCACAATCTTTTTCATGGTAATCCCAGTAATATGAGTCGAGTCCATGCATGCTACGATCACGATATGAATTTGAAGGCAAAATATTTTTGTGCAGATTTTAGATTAGGTCTTTCCCTGTCCATAATGCTAAATTGAGGAAGTAAAATAGAAATATAAATAGGAAACAGAAGAGAAATGTATAGTGATCACCCCTTTTCGGCCCACAATCTTTTTCATGGAAATCCCAGTCATATGCGTCGAGTCCATGCATGCTACGATCACGGTATTAATTTGAAGGCAAATTATTTTGGTGCAGAGCTTAGATTAGGTCTTTCCCTGTTCATAATGCTAAATTGAGGAGGTAAAATAGAAATATAATTGGAAACAGAAGAGAAATGTACAGTGATCACCCATTTTCAGCCCACAATCTTTTTCATGGAAATCCCAGTCATATGAGTCGATTCCATGCATGCTACAATCACGATATGAATTTGAAGGCAAAATATTTTTGTGCAGATTTTAGATTAGGTCTTTCCCTGTCCATAATGCTAAATTGAGGAGGTAAAATAGAAATATAAATAGGAAACAGAAGAGAAATGTACAGTGATCACCCATTTTCGGCCCACAATCTTTTTCATGGAAATCCCAGTCATATGAGTCAAGTCAATGTATGCTACGATCACGGTATGAATTTGAAGGCAAAATATTTTTGTGCAGATCTTAGATTTGGTCTTTCTCTGTCCATAATGCTAAATTGAGGAGGTAAAATAGAAATATAAATTGGAAAAAGAAGAGAAATGTACAGTGATCACCCATTTTTGGCACACAATCTTTTCATTGAAATCCCAGTCATATGAGTCGAGTCCGTTAATGCTACGATCACGATATGAATTTGAAGGCAAAATATTTTTGTGCAGATCTTAGATTAGGTCTTTCCCTGTCCATAATGCTAAATTGAGGAGGTAAAATAAATATAAATAGGAAACAGAAGCGAAATGTACAGTGATCACCCATTTTCCGCCCACAATCTTTTTCATGGAAATCCCAGTCATATGAGTCGAGTCCATGCATGCTACGATCACGGTATGAATTTGAAGGCAAAATATTTTTGTGCAGATCTTAGATTTAGTCTTTCCCTGTCAATAATGCTAAATTGAGGGGGTAAAATATAAATATAAATAGAAAACAGCAGAGAAATGTACAGTGATCACCCATTTTCGGCCCACAATCTTTTTCATGGAAATCCCAGTCATATGAGTCGAGTCCATGTATGCTACGATCACGGTATGAATTTGAAGGCAAAATATTTTTGTGCAGATCTTAGATTTGGTCTTTCCCTGTCCATAATGCTAAATTGAGGAAGTAAAATATGAATATAAATAGGAAACAGGAGAGAAATGTATAGTGATCACCCCTTTTCGGCCCACAATCTTTTTCATGGAAATCCCAGTCATATGCGTCGAGTCCATGCATGCTACGATCACGGTATAAATTTGAAGGTAAATTATTTTGGTGCAGGGCTTAGATTAGGTCTTTCCCTGGCCATAATGCTAAATTGAGGAGGTAAAATAGAAATATAACTAGGAAACAGAAGAGAAATGTACAGTGATCACCCATTTTCGGCCCACAATCTTTTTCATGGAAATCCCAGTCATATGAGTCAAGTCCATGCATGCCACGATCACGGTATGAATTTGAAGGCAAAATATTTTTGTGCAGATTTTAGATTAGGTCTTTCCCTGTCAATAATGCTAAATTGAGGAGGTAAAATATAAATATAAATCGGAAACAGAAGAGAAATGTACAGTGATCACCCATTTTCCGCCCACAATCTTTTTCATGGAAATCCCAGTCATATGAGTCGAGTCCATGCATGCTACGATCACGGCATGAATTTGAAGGCAAAATATTTTTGTGCAGATCTTAGATTAGGTCTTTCCCTGTCCATAATGCTAAATTGAGGAGGAAAAATATAAATATAAATATGAAATAGAAGAGAAATGTACAGTGATCACCCATTTTCGGCCCACAATCTTTTTCATGGAAATCCCAGTCATATGAGTCGAGTCCATGCATGCTACGATCACGGTAGGAATTTGAAGGCAAAATATTTT
The DNA here is from genome assembly GCA_963932145.1 of Acanthosepion lycidas. Lineage (NCBI taxonomy): Eukaryota > Metazoa > Mollusca > Cephalopoda > Sepiida > Sepiidae > Acanthosepion > Acanthosepion lycidas. The sequence goes on along the minus strand of OZ010593.1, from coordinate 325,244 downwards.
TGTGCAGATTTTAGATTAGGTCTTTCCCTGTCCATAATGGTAAATTGAGGAGGTAAAATATAAATATAAATAGGAAACAGAAGAGAAATGTACAGTGATCACCCATTTTCTACCCCCAATCTTTTTCATGGAAATCCCAGTCATATGAGTCGAGTCCATGCATGCTACGATCACGGTATGAATTTGAAGGCAAAATATTTTTGTCCAGATTTGGATTAAGTCTTTCCCTGTCCATAATGCTAAATTAAGGAGGTAAAATAGAAATATAAATAGGAAACAGAAGAGAAATGTACAGTGATCACCCATTTTCGGTCCACAAACTTTTTCATGGAAATCCCAGTCATATGAGTCGAGTCCATGCATGCTACGATCACGGTATGAATTTGAAGGCAAAATATTTTTGTGCAGATCTTAGATTAGGTCTTTCCCTGTCCATAAAGCTAAATTGAGGAGGAAAAATATAAATATAAATAGGAAACAGCAGAGAAATGTACAGTGATCACGCATTTTTGGCCCACAATCTTTTTCATGGAAATCCCAGTCATATGAGTCGAGTCCATGCATGCTACGATCACGGTAGGAATTTGAAGGCAAAATATTTTTGTGCAGATCTTAGATTAGATCTTTCCCTGTCAATAATGCTAAATTGAGGAGGTAAAATATAAATATAAATCGGAAACAGAAGAGAAATGTACAGTGATCACCCATTTTCCGCCCACAATCTTTTTCATGGAAATCCCAGTCATATGAGTCGAGTCCATGCATGCTACGATCACGGTATGAATTTGAAGGCAAAATATTTTTGTGCAGATCTTAGATTAGGTCTTTCCCTGTCCATAAAGCTAAATTGAGGAGGTAAAATATAAATATAAATCGGAAACAGAAGAGAAATGTACAGTGATCACCCATTTTCGGCCCACAAACTTTTTCATGGAAATCCCAGTCATATGAGTCGAGTCCATGCATGCTACGATCACGGTAGGAATTTGAAGGCAAAATATTTTTGTCCAGATTTGGATTAAGTCTTTCCCTGTCCATAATGCTAAATTAAGGAGGTAAAATAGAAATATAAATAGGAAACAGAAGAGAAATGTACAGTGATCACCCATTTTCGGCCCACAATCTTTTTCATGGAAATCCCAGTCATATGAGTCGAGTCCATGCATGCTACGATCACGATATGAATTTGAAGGCAAAATATTTTTGTGCAGATCTTAGATTAGGTCTTTCCCTGGCCATAATGCTAAATTGAGGAGGTAAAATAGAAATATAAATAGGAAACAGCAGAGAAATGTACAGTGATCACGCATTTTTGGCCCACAATCTTTTTCATGGAAATCCCAGTCATATGAGTTGAGTCCATGCATGCTACAATCACGGTATGAATTTGAAGGCAAAATATTTTTGTGCAGATCTTAGATATGGTCTTTCTCTGTCCATAATGCTAAATTGAGGAGGTAAAATATAGATATAAATAGGAAACAGAAGAGAATGTACAGTGATCACTCATTTTCTGGCCACAATCTTTTTCATGGAAATCCCAGTCATATGAGTTGAGTCCATGCATGCTACAATCACGGTATGAATTTGAAGGCAAAATATTTTTGTGCAGATCTTAGATTGGGTCTTTCCCTGTCCATAATGCTAAATTGAGGAGGTAAAAGAGAAATATGAATAGGAAACAGAAGAGAAATGTACAGTGATCACCCCTTTTCGGCCCACAATCTTTTTCATGGAAATCCCAGTCATATGCGTCGAGTCCATGCATGCTACGATCACGGTATGAATTGAAGGCAAATTATTTTGGTGCAGAGCTTAGATTAGGTCTTTCCCTGTCCATAATGCTAAATTGAGGAGGTAAAATAGAAATATAACTAGGAAACAGAAGAGAAATGTACAGTGATCACCCATTTTCAGCCCACAATCTTTTTCATGGAAATCCCAGTCATATGAGTCGAGTCCATGCATGCTATGATCACGGTATGAATTTGAAGGCAAAATATTTTTGTGCAGATCTTAGATTTGTTCTTTCCCTGTCCATAATGCTAAATTGAGGAAGTAAAATATAAATATAAATAGGAAACCGAAGACAAATGTATAGTGATCACCCCTTTTTGGCCCACAATCTTTTTCATGGAAATCCCAGTCATATGAGTCGAGTCCATGCATGCTATGATCACGGTATGAATTTGAAGGCAAAATATTTTTGTGCAGATCTTAGATTAGGTCTTTCCCTGTCCATTATGCTAAATTGAGGAAGTAAAATATAAATATAAATAGGAAACAGAAGAGAAATGTACAGTGATCACCCATTTTTGGCACACAATCTTTTCATGGAAATCCCAGTCATATGAGTCGAGTCTGTGCATGCTACGATCACGGTATGAATTTGAAGGCAAAATATTTTTGTGCAGATCTTAGATTAGGTCTTTCCCTGTCCATAATGCTAAATTGAGGAGGTAAAATAAATATAAATAGGAAACAGAAGAGAAATGTACAGTGATCACCCATTTTCCGCCTACAGTCTTTTTCATGGAAATCCCAGTCATATGAGTCGAGTCCATGCATGCTACGATCACGGTATGAATTTGAAGGCAAAATATTTTTGTGCAGATCTTAGATTAGGTCTTTCCCTGTCCATTATGCTAAATTGAGGAGGTAAAATATAAATATAAATAGGATACAGCAGAGAAATGTACAGTGATCACCCATTTTCGGCCCACAATCTTTTTCATGGAAATCCCAGTCATATGAGTCAAGTCAATGTATGCTACGATCACGGTATGAATTTGAAGGCAAAATATTTTTGTGCAGATCTTAGATTTGGTCTTTCTCTGTCCATAATGCTAAATTGAGGAGGTAAAATATAAATATAAATTGGAAACAGAAGAGAAATGTACAGTGATCACCCATTTTCCGCCCACAATCTTTTTCATGGAAATCCCAGTCATATGAGTCGAGTCCATGCATGCTACGATCACGGTATGAATTTGAAGGCAAAATATTTTTGTGCACAACTTAGACTAGGTATTTCCCTGTCCAGAATGCTAAATTGAGGAGGTAAAATATAAATATAAATAGGAAACAGCAGAGAAATGTACGGTGATCACCCATTTTCGGCCCACAATCTTTTTCATGGAAATACCAGTCATATGAGTTGAGTCCATGTATGCTACGATCACGGTATGAATTTGAAGGCAAAATATTTTTGTGCAGATCTTAGATTAGGTCTTTCACTGTCCATAATGCTAAATTGAGGAGGTAAAAGAGAAATATAAATAGGAAACAGAAGAGAAATGTACAGTGATCACCCATTTTCGGCCGACAATCTTTTTCATGGAAATCCCAGTCATATGAGTCGAGTCCATGCATGCTACGATCACGGTATGAATTTGAAAGCAAAATATTTTTGTGCAGAGCTTAGATTAGGTCTTTCCCTGTCCATTATGCTAAATTGAGGAGGTAAAATAGAAATATAAATAGGAAACAGCAGAGAAATTTACAGTGATCACCCATTTTCGGCCCACAATCTTTTTCATGGAAATCCCAGTCATATGAGTCGAGTCCATGTATGCTACGATCACGGTATGAATTTGAAGGCAAAATATTTTTGTGCATATCTTAGATTTGGTCTTTCTCTGTCCATAATGCTAAATTGAGGAGGTAAAATAGAAATATAAATAGGAAACAGCAGAGAAATGTACAGTGATCACCCATTTTCGGCCCACAATCTTTTTCATGGAAATCCCAGTCATATGAGTTGAGTCCATGTATTCGACGATCACGGTATGAATTTGAAGGCAAAATATTTTTGTGCAGATCTTAGATTTGGTCTTTCTCTGTCCATAATGCTAAATTGAGGAGGTAAAATATAAATATGAATAGGAAACAGAAGAGAAATGTACAGTGATCACTCATTGTCGGCCCACAATCTTTTTCATGGAAATCCCAGTCATATGAGTCGAGTCCATGCATGCTACGATCACGGTATGAATTTGAAGGCAAATTATTTTGGTGCAGAGCTTAGATTAGGCCTTTCCCAGGCCATAATGCTAAATTGAGGAGGTAAAATAGAAATATAAATAGGAAACAGAAGAGAAATGTACAGTGATCACCCATTTTCAGCCCACAATCTTTTTCATGGAAATCCCAGTCATATGAGTCGATTCCATGCATGCTACGATTACGATATGAATTTGAAGGCAAAATATTTTTGTGCAGATTTTAGATTAGGTCTTTCCCTGTCCATAATGCTAAATTGAGGAGGTAAAATATAAATATAAATAGGAAACAGAAGAGAAATTTACAGTGATCACCCATTTTCGGCCCACAATCTTTTTCATGGAAATCCCAGTCATATGAGTCGAGTCCATGTATGCTACGATCACGGTATGAATTTGAAGGCAAAATATTTTTGTGCAGATTTAGATTAGGTCTTTGCCTGGCCATAATGCTAAATTGAGGAGGTAAAATAGAAATATAAATAGGAAACAGAAGAGAAATGTACAGTGATCACCCATTTTCGGCCCACAATCTTTTTCATGGAAATCCCAGTCATATGAGTCGAGTCCATGCATGCTACGATCACGGTATGAATTTGAAGGCAAAATATTTTTGTGCAGATTTTATATTAGGTCTTTCCCTGTCCATAATGCTAAATTGAAGAAGTAAAATAGAAATATAAATAGGAAAAAGAAGAGAAATGTACAGTGATCACCCATTTTCGACCCACAATCTTTTTCATTGAAATCCCAGTCATATGAGTCGAGTCCATGCCTGCTACGATCACGGTATGAATTTGAAGGCAAAATATTTTTGTGCAGTTCTTAGATTAGGTCTTTCCCTGTCCATAATGCTATTTTGAGAAGGTAAAATATAAATATAAATAAGAAACAGAAGAGAAATGTACAGTGATCACCCATTTTCGCCCCACAATCTTTTTCATGGAAATCCCAGTCATATGAGTCGAGTCCATGCATGCTACGATCACTGTATGAATTTGAAGGCAAAATATTTTTGTGCAGATTTTATATTAGGTCTTTCCCTGTCCATAATGCTAAATTGAGGAGATAAAATATAAATATACATAGGAAACAGGAGAGAAATGTACAGTGATCACCCATTTTCGGCCCACAAACTTTTTCATGGAAATCCCAGTCATATGAGTCGAGTCCATGCATGCTACGATCACGGTATGAATTTGAAGGCAAAATATTTTTGTGCAGTTCTTAGATTAGGTCTTTCCCTGTCCATAATGCTATTTTGAGAAGGTAAAATATAAATATAAATAGGAAACAGAAGAGAAATGTACAGTGATCACCCATTTTCGGCCCACAATCTTTTTCATGGAAATCCCAGTCATATGAGTCGACTCCATGCATGCTACGATCACGGTATGAATTTGAAGGCAAAATATTTTTGTGCAGATTTTAGATTAGGTCTTTCCCTGTCCATAATGCTAAATTGAGGAAGTAAAATAGAAATAGTAATGGGAAACAGAAGAGAAATGTACAGTGATCACCCATTTTGTGCCCACAATTTTTTCATGGAAATCCCAGTCATATGAGTCGAGTCCATGCATGCTACGTTCACGGTATGGTTTTGAAGGCAAAATATTTTTTTGCAGATCTAAGTTTAGGTCTTTCCCTGTCCATAATGCTAAATTGAGGAAGTAAAATAGAAATAATAATGGGAAACAGAAGAGAAATGTACAGTGATCACCCATTTTGTGCCCACAATTTTTTCATGGAAATCCCAGTCGTATGAGTCGAGTCCATGCATGCTACGAACACGGTATGAATTTGAAGTCAAAATATTTTTTTGCAGATCTTAGATTAAGCCTTTCCCTCTTCATAATGCTAAATTGAGGAAGTAAAATAAAAATATAAATAGGAAACAGAAGAGAAATGTACAGTGATCACCCATTTTGTTCACACAATCTTTTTGATAGAAATCCCAGTCATATGGGTCGAGTCCATGCATGCTACGATCATGGTATGATTTGAAGGCAAAATATTTTTTAGCAGATCTTAGATTAGGTTTTTCCATGTCCATATTGCTAAATTGAGGAAGTAAAATAGAAATAGTAATGGGAAACAGAAGAGAAATGTACAGTGATCACCAATTTCTGCCCGAAATATTTTTCATGGAATTCCCAGTCATATGAGTCGAGTCCATGCATGCTACGATCACGGTATGAATTTGAAGGAAAAATATTTTTTTGCAGATGTTAGATTAAGTCTTTCCCTGTCCATAATGCTAAATTCAGGCAGTAAAATAGAAATAGTAATGGGAAACAGAAGAGAAATGTACAGTGATCACCCATTTTGTGCCCCCAATCTTTTTCATGGAAATCCCAGTCATATGAGTCGAGTCCATGCATGCTACGATCTTGGTATGTATTTGAAGGCAAAATATTTTTTTGCAGATGTTAGATTAGGTCTTTCCCTGTCCATAATGCTAAATTGAGGAAGTAAAATAGAAATAGGAATGGGAAACAGAAGAGAAATGTACCGTGATCATCCATTTTGTGCCCACAATTTTTTCATGGAAATCCCAGTCATATGAGTTGAGTCCATGCATGCTACGATCACGGTATGTATTTGAAGGCAAAATATTTTTTGCAGAAGTTAGATTAGGTCTTTCCCTGTTCATAATGCTAAATTGAGGAAGTAAAATAGAAATAGTAATGGGAAACAGAAGAGAAATGTACAGTGATCACCAATTTCTGCCCACAATATTTTTCATGGAATTCCCAGTCATATGAGTCGAGTCCATGCATGCAACAATCACGGTATGAATTTGAAGGCAAAATATTTTTTCGCAGATCTTAGATTAGGTCTTTCCCTGTCCATAATGCTAAATTGAGGAAGTAAAATAGAAATAGTAATGGGAAACAGAAGAGAAATGTACAGTGATCACCCATTTTGTGCCCACAATCTTTTTCATGGAAATCCCAGTCATATGAGTCGAGTCCATGTATGCTACGATCACGGTATGTATTTGAAGGCAAAATATTTTTTGCAGAAGTTAGATTAGGTCTTTCCCTGTTCATAATGCTAAATTGAGGAAGTAAAATAGAAATAGTAATGGGAAACAGAAGAGAAATGTACAGTGATCACCAATTTCTGCCCACAATATTTTTCCTGGAATTCCCAGTCATATGAGTCGAGTCCATGCATGCTACAATCACGGTATGAATTTGAAGGCAAAATATTTTTTCGCAGATCTTAGATTAGGTCTTTCCCTGTCCATAATGTTAAATTGAGGAAGTAAAATAGAAATAGTAATGGGAAACAGAAGAGAAATGTACAGTGATCACCCATTTTGTGCCCACAATCTTTTTCATGGAAATCCCAGTCATATGAGTCGAGTCCATGCATGCTACGATCACGGTATGTATTTGAAGGCAAAATATTTTTTGCAGAAGTTAGATTAGGTCTTTCCCTGTTCATAATGCTAAATTGAGGAAGTAAAATAGAAATAGTAATGGGAAACAGAAGAGAAATGTACAGTGATCACCAATTTCTGCCCACAATATTTTTCATGGAATTCCCAGTCATATGAGTCGAGTCCATGCATGCTACAATCACGGTATGAATTTGAAGGCAAAATATTTTTTCGCAGATCTTAGATTAGGTCTTTCCCTGTCCATAATGCTAAATTGAGGAAGTAAAATAGAAATAGTAATGGGAAACAGAAGAGAAATGTACAGTGATCACCCATTTTGTGCCCACAATCTTTTTCATGGAAATCCCAGTCATATGAGTCGAGTCCATGTATGCTACGATCACGGTATGTATTTGAAGGCAAAATATTTTTTGCAGAAGTTAGATTAGGTCTTTCCCTGTCCATAATGCTAAATTGAGGAAGTAAAATAGAAATAGTAATGGGAAACAGAAGAGAAATGTACAGTGATCACCAATTTCTGCCCACAATATTTTTCATGGAATTCCCAGTCATATGAGTCGAGTCCATGCATGCTACAATCACGGTATGAATTTGAAGGCAAAATATTTTTTCGCAGATCTTAGATTAGGTCTTTCCCTGTCCATAATGTTAAATTGAGGAAGTAAAATAGAAATAGTAATGGGAAACAGAAGAGAAATGTACAGCGATCACCCATTTTGTGCCCACAATCTTTTTCACAGAAATCCCAGTCATATGAGTCGAGTCCATGCATGCTACGATCATGGTATGAATTTGAAGGCAAAATATTTTTTTGCAGATCTTAGATTAGGTTTTTCCATGTCCGTAATGCTAAATTGAGGAAGTAAAATAGAAATATTAATGGGAAACTGAAGAGAAATGTACAGTGATCACCCATTTTGTGCCCACAATTTTTTCATGGAAATCCCAGTCGTATGAGTCGAGTCCATGCATGCTACGAACACGGTATGAATTTGAAGTCAAAATATTTTTTTGCAGATCTTAGATTAAGTCTTTCCCTCTTCATAATGCTAAATTGAGGAAGTAAAATAGAAATAGTAACGTGAAACAGAAGAGAAATGTACAGTGATCACCCATTTTGTTCACACAATCTTTTTGATAGAAATCCCAGTCATATGGGTCGAGTCCATGCATGATACGATCACGGTATGAATTTCAAGGCAAAATATTTTTTTGCAGATCTTAGATTAGTTCTTTCCATGTCCATAATGCCAAATTGAGGAAGTAAAATAGAAATAGTAATGGGAAACAGAAGAGAAATGTACAGTGATCGCCCATTTTCTGCCCACAATCTTTTTCACGGAAATCCCAGTCATATGAGTCGAGTCCATGCATGCTACGATCATGGTATGAATTTGAAGGCAAAATATTTTTTTGCAGATCTTAGATTAGGTTTTTCCATGTCCATATTGCTAAATTGAGGAAGTAAAATAGAAATAGTAATGGGAAAC